>JAFJYJ010000140.1:0-470976 GCA_019022615.1 Acacia melanoxylon
GGTTCTCCTTCACCTCCTCCGCTGAAACGTCCTATGAGAGTAAAGCATACTCCAAGAAGATTCAGATATGGCGTTGATAAAACAATCCCTGGAGTTCCCGTAAATGAACTTTCACCCACTTCCAGACCTAAGGGGGTCACGATTCAAGAACCCTCTGAGATTCCAAAGAAGCGCATTGACCCAGAGGATGCTACAAGAAAAGGCAAAGAGAAAAAGGTGGAAGCTGCTAAGCCTCCAAAGAATAAAAGATCAGTCACTGACAAGGGTCAAGGTCCCTCTAAGACTTCTTCTTCAGCTTCTCAACCATCTGAGCAACCTAGCTCAAAGGTAACAGATGCCATTACTGAGATTTTTCTTCACTCAAAGCCTCCTCAAGGATTTTGTACTACAACTGTAGTATTAAAGAATGAACAAGCTAGTTGTTTCAAAGAAACCTTTATTAAAAAGGATTTTTGCCCTGTTGTGTCAGTTAACTTGGCTAAGCTTAAGGAAGAGTGCAATCTTGACCTATCTCCTTGGCTTAATCAATTTGAGTCTCTCCTTTCCATTTCTGCTTCATTTACCCCAAACATAGTCAAATTGTTTTATTTCAATATGTTTTGGGATAATCTTGAGAATTCTGAGGGAAATCTTGTTGAAGAGAGGATTTCTACTCATGTTAGGGGAGTTAAAATCACTTTATCTACTTCTTTCATTAACTCAGTTTTGAAAATTAAGAATCCTTCTCCTGTTCCCACTTTAAGATATAGCAATAAGGAAATTTTGGAAATTCTAAGGCCAAATGAACCTATTCCTGAGGATCAATTGGCATCTCATTCATTTCCTCCTGTTGCTATGCCCCCTGTTCATAGAGCCATATGGTACATATACTCTAGGAACCTCTTGTAAAAGGGTGGCAATTATACCCATTTCGCAAAGAAGGATTATCCTCTCTTTACTGCTATCATTGATAAGGTTCCTATCAATGTTGGCCACTGGATCTTCCAAGAAATGGCCAAATTCAAATTTTCTTCTAGAAAACCTTCCAACATTCCTTTTCCAACTTTAGTATCAATCATTCTCTTTTACTATAAGATATGGTACATCCGTTCTTCTGAGACACTGAAGACACCCCCAAGTTTTAGGAAACAACAATTAAACATGATGAGGATAAACTTTGAGGAAGGATCTGGCCAGTCAAGGGCCCCCTCTAGATCGAGATTTTCTCATGCCAGAGCTCAAGAAGCTCAATCTACACCTCCTCCACAGCCTTCTGTGCCTACTAATCTAGATGCAAGAATCAAGGCAATTGTGGACAAAGCCATATCTGAGATGTCTGACAAGATTAAGACTGAGGTTGGAAAGTTAGTTGCTGAAGTAACAAAAGGCAACAGTGACATGGTGGATGCCCAAGAAGAGTTGAAGGAGAAAGTGGAAGATCTCATTGGCCATTTTGAAGATCAAGCTGCCAGTATCTCTACTCTCATGGTGTCCAATGTGAGCTTAAGTGGCAAAATGGACAAGATTCTGAAGCTTCTGTCATCTGCTGGTCCAAGTCACACTGGTTTTGGTTTTAGTGCTCCCTCTTCTACCCCAAATGTCCCTAAGACTGAACCTATTCCCTCACCCTCACCTTCCTTCACATTCACCACTCCAATCATCACTACCTCTCTGGTTGCCTCCTCCACTCTAGCCACTGAACTCATACCTCCTTCTCATACCTCCACTGTTAAACTTGACTCACCTCCATCTACCCCTCTGGTTGACCCTTTACTTGATGATTCTGTCTTAGCTCTACCCTTGTTTGGTGATGACAAAGGGGAAGAAGAACAGTGAAGAGTTAACCAAGAGTTGTCTTATTTTGAGCATTTCAATTTGTGTAAAATTCTGATGTATTTACTGAATGAATGCAATACAATATGTCTTTATTGTTTCAAGTTGATTTTCTTTCCTTCATTTTTTTTTAAAAATGCTCAAATCTGCTAAAATTTCTGACTTTTTGGTTTACAAGTGTTGTCATCATCAAAAAGGGGGTGAATGTTAGTTCTCTATGTGTTTTGATGATAACTGACAATTGTAAACTTGAATTGAAGTTTATCTTTGTTAAGTTGAAAAATTTACTGTCAAAGGTAAACTCGAGTTTGGACTTCACAGAGAGTAGCTCAAGTTTTCTAAACTTAGACAAACTCGAGTTTACATCAGCAAACTCGAGTTTGTGTCATACAAAGAGCACTCTAAATTTTTCAAGTTAAAGCAAACTCGAGCAGTAATGGCAAACTCAAGTTTATGTTAGACATAGAGCCTTCAAGGTTTTCTGAACTTAACTAAACTCAAGTTTAGTATGCCAAACTCAAGTTTGTACTTGGCCGAGAGTCTTAAAGCTTTTTCATCCTTAGCAAACTCAAGTTTGATGTGACAAACTCCAGTTTGCACTTGGCCAAAGAATCTTCAAAGTTTTTTTGTCTTTTAAGCAAACTCGAGTTTGAGTTAGCAAACTCCAGTTTTTGACAAACAGAGAGCTCCTCACTATTTTGAACTTAAAAAAATCCAGTTTGCATTTGAAAACTCCAGTTTGACCTTTGTGGACTTAATTTCATTTTCACTTTAAAAAGTCCCAAACTTGAGTTAGTCATTTAATGACTCGAGTTTGCTCCTGTTTCAAAATGTTCTTCAGAGCTCAATCGCGATGATCTTTTATGAGAAGGAACCAAACTCAAGTTTGGCTCCTGAGTCAAAGTTGCAAACTCGAGTTTGTTTGAATAAATTCGAGTTTGTGTCGCTCTGTTTGAAAATCAGCTTTCACGAATTTGTAAAATCTTCATGTATGATCTAGATACTTCATATCATCACCCATTACCATTCCTAACTATGTTTAATCAGTTTGTTAGTGAGTTTCATATGATTAAAAGTGTATTAGATTAAGGATTAAGCATAAAGCAAAAGGTGACGTCAACACATTTATTGCTGGCCCAAAAAACTTAACACCCTTTTGGCAAATCATTCTCTGGACTTTGCAAAGGTTAAATGTTTTCTTTTCCTCTATGGAAGCTTCATCTCCCAACTGAAAGCAGAGCAAATGTTGGTTTTGATTAGTTTTGATGATGCCTTATATAGATGTCATTATTAAAAGCAAAAAGATTGAGTAATATAGATATCTCCTGCATTGACTAACTGTTGTATTTAATGTAGATTAATCCAAGTTGAATTATAGAGATTAATTAAGAAGGAGATATTGAAGAAGATTATTCCAAGTTGAACTTAGAGATTGACCAAGAAAGGAGGCTAAAGAAATAAGAACATGCACTATATGTTCTTATATGTGATACTGGAAGTCTCTATGATCAAACAGAAGTTGGAATAACGCTTCACATATTTGAGCTACAATGGAGTATACATGAATAGTGTTGATACAGAAAGTCGACACGTGAAATTCTGGAAGAAGTTCAGAATATGTTTAGCTTTCTGGATATTGAAGAAGGTAGAAGCTGCAAAGAATGATGAGTCCAAGTTGAATGACGAAGAACGTTCAACAAGAATGATCAAGAAATTGAATCAAAGAAGATGTGAAGATTAAATGATGAAGAATGATCAAGTTGGGAGATGGAAAAAGGAAGAACTTATTGAATAGAATGAAGATATCATTATTCAAGTTCTTATATTGATGCTAGAAGCGTCCAAGATCATATGGAAGTTGGAATGGCTCAATTAAGAATTAAAGTCAGCAAAAATCAGCTTCAGGATGAGAAAACTCGAGTAAAGAACCCAATACTCGAGTTTAGGAGTAAAAAATTGAGTATGTTCATCAATACTCGAGTATTGTAGTGTCTTCAGCATCTCTGGCGTCTCTGGACTAGGAATACTCGAGTATCCAATTCAATACTCGAGTATGCAGCGGTGATCAGCTCTGTTTCACGTTCAGCACGGGCGACGTCTGGTAATTTGATGATATCTCCTAAACCAGAGATTGGATTGAAGTGAAATCAGTGGCATATGAAACTAGACTCCCAAAGCATCATTTTGATATAAAATTAAAGCCCAAAGGAGTTCATATCAAGGAGTTATGAATTATGGAAGTTGACAGATAAATCCACGCCACACAGCAAACCAAGCTTCAATGTTTTGAGTGTAACTCACAAAATACAAATAAGATTGAGCTGAAATTGGTGGCATATGAAAGTAGACTCACATAGATTTCCATCAAGAGTTGTACAAACCAAAACGGAGTTTAGACCAGGGAGATATGACCCTCGAAAGTCGACGGTTTGTTCAAGAAGTTGCAATACTCGAGTATGTAAGTTCAATACTCGAGTTTCCATCAGACAGAGAGCAGCGAATGTTAAAGCATCTTCTAATACTTGAGTTTCCATCTCAATACTCAAGTATTGATCAGAAAGAGAGGAACCTGGAGTTACACAACAACCTCAATACTCGAGTTTCCAAATGAATACTCGAGTATTCGTCACTGGTTCAAAAAACGAAGTTCTAACGGCTAGTTTCCATCTGAGTCTAACGGCTATATTTCTTCATCCAACGGTCATATATTGATCTCTACTTATAAAAGAAGTCAGATTCAAGATAGAAGAAGCAAGACACAAGCCTACAACTTCAAAATGCTCATACTCTGATCTTCATCTTATTTTACTCTCTGTTTTTCAAATGTTTACATAGTTTATCATAGAGAGTGAGATTATTTGCATTGTACTTCAGTGATTATCATTCATCTGCTCTGTGAGAGAGTCTAAACACTTATTTGATTATCTGTTTAGTGATCAAATCTCAAGGTTGTGGAACCTTTGAGTGTGGGTGTACAATTACAACTTGTAAGGGGGAGTGAGTCCTAGTGTGAAAGGATCATCCTGAGTACAGAGTCGGTAATTGTAAGAGGATATCTTGGAAAGAGATTGTAAAGGCTGCACAAGTGCCTGGCTAAACTTGTGAGGTTGTAAAGGTCTTTCTCTTGTGCCTGGTTAAACAAGGAGATAGTGGAAAATCTCAAGTCTTTGCTTAGGGGACCGAACGTAGGTCAAGGATTGGGCGGAACCAAGTATAAATCTCTGTTTGCATATTCTCTTCCCTAAACTCTTACATTCCAAAGATATATGTTTTGAATGACTGTCTATCGGTTTATAAATTATTACTGTCATTCAAACCTCCTTTACTAAGTTGTGAAAAGATTTTCTAAGTTTTTAAAAGTTTTATCCGACACCCAATTCACCCCCCCTCTTGGGTGATAGTCAGGTTTTTCATCTGGGATTTTCACTATCACTCAGAATCAGTTACACACTTTGTACTCGAAGTTATCCTCTCACTAGAATACACTCCCCCTTACAAGTTATAAATTGATATACCCAATCTCCAAGTCTCACGACTTGAGATTCTTACAATAAATGATTTTAATAAATGGAACTCTCTCTAAGAGTAGATGAAATAATCACTGAAGTACAAGTGTATCAAAAGATACTTTACAAGTAGAAAACACAAGAAGTAATTGAAACTTGAAATCTTTTCATTTTTTGATATTCTAGTTGTTAAGAAGACTTGAATGTAACTCCTTATATATGAAGAGAGCATTAACTGACCGTTGGATTCATTAATGTAATCATTGGAAACATTAATGAGCAGATTAGATTGAAGCTTGGTCCAGTCTCTCTCTTGATTAGTGTTAATCCAAGTGCACAGAAGATTATGGTTGACTTCCCTTGAAATAAATCCGTTGGAAGAGCAGCTTCTTGATAGGGAAAGAAAACATAAATCCCTTAGCAACGTGTAGAGAATGATTGTCCAAAAGAATGCAAGGTTTTTGGACTTTGCAATAAATGCACTGATGTCACTTTTTTGCTTTAAGCTAAATCTTCATTTAACACTCTTTAAATCATCTGAAACTCACTAACAAACTGATTAAACATAATTAAGAATAGTAATGAGAGATGATAAGAAGTATTAAGATCAAACATGAAGATTTCACAAATTCGAGCAATTTGATTTTCAAACAGAGCGACACAAACTCGAGTTTGTTCAACTAAACTGGAATTTGCAACTTTGCTTCAGAAGGCCAAACTCGAGTTTCCAAATCCTGACTCAAGTTTAGTTCTTCCAGAGAAGAATGTCACGATTTGAGCTTTGAAGAGTATTTTAAAAATATGGGCAAACTCGAGTCAATTAATGACCAACTCGAGTTTGGGACTTTTGAAGTGAAAACATGTTTAAATCCACAAAGCTCAAAATTGGAGTTTTCAAAATCACAAAATAGTTAGGAGCTCTTTGCTTAGCACAAACTCGAGTTATTTAAATCAAACTCGAGTTTCCTTAAAAGTTGAAAACCTTTGAAAACTCTCTGCCAAGTGCAAACTCGAGTTTTCTCAAAGCTATGGAAAACTTTGAAAACTCTTGGCCAAGTGCAAACTTGAGTTTGGCATATCAAACTCGAGTTTGCTCAGGATGAAAAAGCATTAAGACTCTCGGCCAAGTACAAACTCGAGTTTGGAAAACTTAACTCGAATTTGGTCATGCTTACTAATCCTTGAAAACTCTTTGTGTAACACAAACTCGAGTTTGTTAATAACCAACTCGAGTTTGTCTTAACTTGAAAAACTTAGAGTGCTCTCTGTATGACTCAAACTCGGGTTTGCCAATAAAAACTCAAGTTTGTCTTATGTTTGGAAAACTTGAGCTACTCTCTGTCAAGTCCAAACTCGAGTTTGACAACCCAAACTCGAGTTTGCCTCTGACAATAAGTTTTTCAACTTATTAAAGACAAACTTAAACTTGAGTTTACAAATGTCAATTATCATCAAAACACATAGAGAACCAACACCAACGGATTAATTTGAAGGAAAGTCAACATGACTAGTTGATCACCTGGATTAACACTAAGCAAGAGAGAAAATGGACCAAGTTGCAACCTAACAGCTACATTAATGTCTCCAACGGTTAGATTAATGATTCCAATGGTCATTTAATGCTTCCAACATATATAAGCTAAAGCATTCAAGTCTCTACAACAAGAAACATTCAGAAAATGAAAAGCTATCAAGTGTTATTTGCATTTAGTGTTTTTTACCTACTTGTAAAGTACCTTTTGATACATTGAACTTCAGTATTTATTATATCTACTCTTTTAGAGAGTTTAACATTGATTAGCAATCATTGTAAGAATATCAAGGTTGTGGGAACTTGTGAGATTGAGTTTATTAGTTTACAACTTGTAAGGGGGAGTGTATCCTAGTGAGAGGATAATTTTCGAGTGCATAGTGTTTTGCGAGTTAGTGAAAATCCCAGAGTGTTTGGGGACTGGACGTAAGTCAAGCATTGAGACCGAATCAGTATAAATCTTGCTGTGTCAAGCTTTTCTTCTACTCCTCTGTTATACCCGTTTTATTGTTTGTTATCTGGGTGTTGAAAAAGAATTTTTAAAATCCCCAATTCACCCCCTTCTTGGTGATTTCCTCCATTTACACCATTTTCTTGAAATTTGAATTCAAATATATATTCAAAGATATGAATAGGATCCATTATCTTAGATTTACAATCCAATATACTTTTCAAAATATGTATAGAATATATTATCTTGGATTTTTGAATTCAAGCTTGGATTGGATCTTTCTAGTAAGTACTTGAATTAGGTTAAAATCTAATTAAGTGACCAATTTTTGGATGATGTTCAAGAAGGAAAAAAGGTGCGAATTCAAGAAAGGCAAGTTTTCAATCTTATTAATCCCATCTTCCACTTTTGGGCCTCATCTAACCTCAATACACCATCGTCTTCAAAAAAGAAAACTCAAATGCTTGAAGCCTCCATCTTGCCATTGCCTAGCAAGTGTCCAAGGAAAAGGATGATTCAAGAATTGAATTTTTCTAGTAAGCACTTGAATTAGGGTTAAATCTAATTAAGTGGTTGATTTTTTAGACCAATTTTTGGATGTTTTTCAAAAACGAAAAAAGGCGATAATTCAAGAAAGGTAAGTTTTCAATCTTGTTCATCCCATCCTCCATTCTTGTGCCTCACCTAACCTTAAGACACAATCATCGTCTTGAGAAATAAAAACCCAAACACTTGAAGCTTCCACTTTGCCATTGCCTAGCAAGTGTCCAAGGAGAAGGAGGATTCAAGGAGGAGTTCTAATTGCAATCAAGGGGCAACTGTGTGGATCACCGTTAGAAGTCATCATGCACTTTGACGTCTTTAAGTTATCAAAGATAATCTTAAACCCTTTTATATGTTTTAACGAGTATATTCTAAACATAACTCATGAAAATTTCAAAGATAATAAATATCCTAAGCATAACTCATGAGTACTATAAAGGTTATGAATTATAACTCATGAGCATCGTAAAGAGTTACGAGTTTTGCAATGATTACATATCTATGATATTCAACTTCATGAGTACCGTAAAAAGTTACAGGTTATAACTTATGAGTACTCTAAAGAGTTACGGTCATAACTCATCAATTAATATTGCTACAGTTATAACTTAGCATGATTAACATTACTATTCATGCTGGGGGATTAGTTGAGAACATAGGTTACGCAATAAAAAGTAATAATAACCAAGGTTCTGAAACTCGGATCGGACCGGTTGGTTCGGACCAGAAACCGGCGAACCGGATGGAAATCGGTCCGAGTTAGGGGTAAAACCAAGGTCACTAGTTGACCCAGAGTCAACTTGGTCAACTCGGCCTGAACCGGCCGAGTTGGCCAAGTCACAAAGTGAGAGAGACAGAAGTGCAGAATGAGAAGGAGAAGAGAGATTGTTCAATAAAAAAGAAGGAGAAAAGAGAGAGATCAGAAGTGCTTCTTAATGTCGACGCCGGCGATGGTCCTGTGGAAGGTGAAGGAGGAGTAACAATCTGATTGAAGCTCTCTGGTCCAGTCTGGATTCCAAGCTTCTTTAAGTTCTCTCTGGTTCGACTTTCTCTGTGGGATACCGAGACACAGAGCGAGAAGGAGAAGAAAGATATATATATATATATATATATATATATATATATATATGAAAGGCAAAGTGAAGCAGGTGAGGTTGAGGAAGGAGAAGAGAGAGAGAAGCTGCTTCAAAGTACAAGAAGCTGCTTCAAAGTTCAAAGAATAAGAAGCTGTTTCACAACTCACGCATGGACGGCGATGTGATGTGAGTGTGACTACTCATGGTAGATTTTGTGTGTAGTGCAAGAATCCTCACTTTCCCTTCATACACATGACAAGCAAAGAAGCTATATTGATGTTCTATTCTTTAGATTTTATCCCTCTATGAGCTATTAATAACAAGCAGGAAAATTCAAAATTGAGGGTAGATAGTGGAATGGATATTGGGCCTAGAAATGGATTTGGATTTGGTATTAATATTAACCACAAAATATTTTATATTATTTAAATAGGGTAAAGGAGCAAAAATACACGTGTGCTTTACCCTCGGGAGCGCCCAGCACCATATACTTTTTTTGGTAGCAAAAATACAACATGGTTACCATTTTGGAGCAAAAGTCACACCCCACCGTTAATTCAACAAATGTCCATCATGTCTCTGCTTTCACCTGCACCAGTAAGCCTATGAAGCCCGAAATCACCATGAAGGTTCCAATCTCTTTCTTTCCCCTTTCTCATTTCCCATTTCCTATTCTTTAATTGTCTAATTCATTCCTAAATTCACTTGCATCCGTTTTGCAGAGCATCAAATTTGATCACGTCAGGGTTCAGGCAGGTTCCGGTTGCACAGGAGTTGCCACGAATATGATCACCATGAACTCCACCGTCAAATTCACGTATCGCAACATCTGCACATTTTTTGGGGTCCACGTCACATCGACGCCGGTAGATTTATCCTATTCCGAAATCAAGATTGTTTCCGGAATTGTAAAAAGCCCACCCCAGCTAGAGTAGTCATTTTCTTTGTTAGCATATATGTTACTCATAATCTTCTTCTCTTTTCTGACTCAGTTCACTATGGGTGATTTGTTGATGCACAAGTTTTATCAGTCAAGAAAAAGTTAGGGGACGATGAGCGTGGTTGTGATGGGGAACAAGATTCCTCTGTATGGAAGGGGCGATTTCTGGGTTTGATTTTCCAAACTCTTGATCAGAAGCTGCTTCTGAGAATCATCGATCTTCAAATGATCATGAGGTTTCATTGCTATTTCTACTAAGAAATCCACAAACAATGGCAAAGAGAACAAGGACCAACTTCAGAGAATCCCAGCTCTTCTTCACCAATTATGGTCTGAATATATGAGAAGTGAAAGAGGTCAATGTGGGAAGTACGATGAAGACAATCACAGAAGTCGTGACAATGATGCATATAAGAAAAGCACCAGAGCTGATAATGAAGGAGTACGAGCAGTGGAGATGGCATCGCCGACCTCTATCGTCGTCGGATTGCAACCAAAAGGGTGGCAACATTCTTCATCTTCTTCCATTTTTTGTGGGTTTTGCTTTAAAGAGATCGATGAGAATGAAGGGAACTTTTGAGGAAAACTATAGCTTTTAAGATTGCTTTTTGTGTTGGGTCGTGCTGTGTAAATTTGATTCCAACTTTCACTTCTCATAATACCATGAAATCTCTTTCTCGTTAATTACACGTTTCTGGGTTTTTGTTTTTTTGCTTTTGTTTTAACCCAAAGAACACGGTGCAGCAGAGACATAACGAACGTTTGTTGAATTAACGGTGGGGTGTGACTTTTGCTCCAAAATGGTAACACGTATGTATTTTTGCTCCAAAAAAAAGCATATGGTGCTGGACGCTTTCGAGAGTAAAGCATATGTGTATTTTTCATCCTTTACCCGATTTAAATATATATAATTTTACCTATTTAATTCAATTATATTTTTTAATTAATACTCGATTCACCTAGACACCCTTACCCTTGACGACCCAGTACCCCACCGATTCCCAGTGACCGGAGTTTCTAAACCTTGATAATAACTCACTTTCTTCCGCTTCTATCTCTGCTTCTTCTCCACTCTCAACTTGCTCCAGGGGGTGGCTGCGAGAAATCGGGGAAGGGGGGACAAGATCTGAAGAACAACAGTAACTATTTTAAGGGGCTCTGAGATTAACGTAGGTCCGCAAGTGCTGTTAGCACACATGGGCGAAGACGCTCCTACTGTACAGCCTTCCTCTACGGTGTCAGAAACCGATCCGCCGCCCTCACTAACTCCTCCTCCGCCGCCGTTTGATCCCAGTCGAAGTACGCCTTTCTATATCTCACCTCTTTCGTGTTTTAATTTTTATTTTGGAATAAATTTCTTAAACCACAATGCAAAATAATTTCTTGATGATTGAGAAGGTCCAGTTTTTAAAATTGATTCTTCATATCTGCAGAAATTGTAGGGATTTAGTCACTGCAGCGGATATTGATATTTCTTTTAGGGTTTCGATTTGGGCGGGACAGGGTTTAGTTGTCTGGTTTGGAATTTGCGAAACAGTGCAGTAATATATCAGCAGCTTATTTTGACATGAATTTGATTGACAAAACGAGGTAATATGTCTTTTTCAGGGAGGATCTCATTGTTTCTTGGTTTAGCATCTGTAGGATGGATGCAATCTAACCGAGTCTAGTGGTAATTTTTTATGTTGTGGTCGAATGATTAGTGGCTTCGAATTGAATGGGGGCGGGGGGAGTAAGTAAATAATAATAGAAAGAGAGATAAGGGGAAATTCGGGCTTGCATGAAATTCTATGGTATGTGGCTTCTTTTATGGCTATATGGCTATTTGTGGACTAGGAAGGCGCTCACAACTTGTTATTGATAGACAAGCATATTATAGTTTACTAATAGGTGTACTGTCCAATATATTGTTGAATATAAGTTGTATTTTCTTGTGTCTCGTTAATGACATACTATAGCCACTGGCCTTAGGCCTTAAAAGATACTATAATATGGGCAGATTGCATACTGCTGCTTTATTGAGGCATGGGCAGTAAGCCTCAAATTGTCTCTTTTTATTTGTAGCCTCTGAAAAGGAGTTTTGTGGTTATTATGAGCTTTGGTAGTAAAGAATATCATTTGTTTTCTAGAAGGGTTCACAATTTGTTTTTTGTTCATGCGTCCTTCTTTTGTCATTGTAGTGGTTGGTATCATCAAGAGGAAGGCCCTGATAAAAGATTTTGCTTCTGCGTATCACACAGAATGCCTTTCATACTGTCAAGAACTATTGGAACTTCAAAGAAAATGGGAAGAGGTTAGATGCAATTCCTGTTTTGCAGTTTTGTGTTATTTTATTACTTGTATCTCAATTTGACATGTATTGCTATTTCATTTTTGACATTTTCTTCTGGTGACAAGCTTGTCAGTGTGAGCATTATCTTTATTGCTATTATTTTTGTGTCATTCAACCCTCAAGCTGTGTATTCCAATAGGAAGGGGAAAACCTGAAAGATTAGAAGTTTGAGAGATCCTATCTGTGGTTTTCATTCCAAAGCATTCTTAGAGGCAGATTCCTTCTTGTATGTAAACGAAGCTGTTGCAGCAAATAGATTTTAGTTTTTCAAAACAATATGTTGGTGAGGATGGATTCACTAGCCGAAGTTTTCTGGTGGTAGTTTAGTCTCCTTCTTTTCTCCTTAGTGAAATAATAACACAAGGAGGGGTGCAATAATAAAACTTAACTGGCAACAGAGATTTGGTTTTTAAATAGCTTATTTGGGCTATTTCATGACCAAGGCTTTCGGAGTTTAATAAAATGTTAACATTACATAGGCATATTGACATATTTTTCTAGACCAACTTTGGAGATCAATCACCTATTGCAAATGTTATATTTATCAAAAGCCCTTTCATGTTTAGAGTGAGAGGCAAGTTCTCATTCCTTTTTGCAACATATGTTATTTACTTATGGATAGAACTTGAGGCACAAGTCTGGAAACTTGGAGTGAGATGTTAACAATAGAGAAAAGCTGAAAATTACATTGCTTAGAACTTGAAGCTCACAATATGTTAAGATGGAAAGGAGAACCAATTAATGTAATATAATTGTTATAGTTTTATTAGATTGCCTCACCTTAGTGTTGGCCTCCAAATGAATGTCGCACCATTTTATGGCAGGATATTTGGTTTTGTCTACATGATTTTTCTGTTTTGGATGAGCTAATTTTGAGTGACAGCTGTGTGATATTGGAAATCTGTATAGATCAAACAGCTAGTGAATGATTCAGTGACAATGAAGCTTTATTGTACAAGACAAAATGAGGACGAAAACATTTAGGATCATAGATTTGGAAATGTGAATTAGTGAAAGAAAAATTCTTTTCCTCCAATTTTGAAGGTGTAATATTGTATGCACCAATATGTTGAAGTCTGGAAGTATGACTTTTTGACTAGAGGAGATTGATGAAGATGCTTGCTGGTTCAAACCTTCATAATGTTATCTGAATTGACCAATGTCACTTACTTCTTACTTATTCATGGGGAGATATTATTCAACTATTTCATTGAAAATCTTACTTGGATTACATCATGGTTATGACATGCTTAATTCCTCTAATATGTTTAAGGTTTCCATCCACTTCCAATAATAGAAGGCTTGTCTGAGTATTTGATGTGAGTTGTAATTGTTAAGTTGGTTTTATATGCTATGTTTACACTTTTTTTTTACTATATGTGGTTTACTTCAGCCATTCATTGACTTGAGACCTCCAGAGGATTCAAGAAGGGACATAGTGCGGCCCTCCAAACGTGTAAAAAAATCGCGATAAGGTTTGATGCAACATGATATCAATTGGGATCTAAATATTTCCTTTTTCAAAGTTATCTGAATGGTGATTCTCTATTATTTTAGTTTTCTGTCCTAATGTTATGCTTAAGCATTTGATGGATGGATGTGGATTCAATTGTCTTTAATGCCTTATTGACTTATGAAATTTAAACGTGTTCCTTCATGTTTATAGGAATTATTTTCCAGTAAATATTATACATTTCCTAACTGTACATGATGCTAGTACGATGGGGGAAAATGGGGCTAGGCTTGAAAGCTTTGATTGGTTCTTTGCACCCTGTTTTTGTTGTGAGTAAATTTTGTGCATTAGAATGGCAGTGAAATAAACAGATCTGCATCCTCTCCTCATTGTCTCTTCCTTTTCTTCTCTTTATGACTTTATTCCATCTTTTTTGGATTAAAAATTGAACCGTTGAGATTTAATATATATTTTTTGGGAAGAGATTTAATATATTATAAAATTATATTATAATTCTCATGAGAAAAATTAAGATTCAAAGGCGTTTCACTTGTATTGCTACAATTTTTCTACGCTAGAGTGAAGTCCGATATTTTAAATCGGTGAAGTTGCAATCAACAGATCCCACATCTTTTCTGCATATCCTGTTTGAGACTGATTCACATATCCTGCCCGAGGCTGATTCTACATTGGATAATTCAATTTGCTCCATCATTTGATACATCTTTGAACCACATTTTTGTAGTTACATATAAGAGGAATTTGCTCAATGGTCTCCTTGTCCATTCTAATTTCAATGGCACCTTAGGAAAGGATGTGAACATGGTTTCGGGTGATCCCATTGAATTTCATTTAGAAGAGGAACCTTATAAAGATTGTATTTATTCTTATCAAAGAAAGATAGGATTAACTGATGTTGTACAATCCAGTATAGGTAACTAAATGGTATTCCTGTAGCAATTGGGCTGGTATGGGATCCGTGGTAGGTGAAAAAATCATTCGTTTGATTGAATATGGTGTCAATCAGTTTTTACCTCTTATTCTAGTATGTGCTTATGGAGGAATGCAAAAAGGAAGTTTGAACTTGATGTAAATGGCTAAAAAATCTTATGCTTTATATGATTATCATTGCTTCAATCTTTTTCTACTTGTACTTTCTATAAAATTGATGTACTACTAACTCCTCCCTTCCTTAAACCTTCTTATGTCAACTCAAGTTGTTTAACTATTTTCATTCTATATAATTGATCATTTTATCAAAAAGAAGGGTTTTATAAAAGAGAAAATCCCACATAAATACCATTACAAATGCTAAGTGATAGAGATGTGATTCTAATATTTATATTGCTAGAGAGGTGTGAGTACTTCAGTTGTCCTTTTTCAAATTAAAAGGAAATTACAGAAATGACCCTCTGCAAAATTAAAATAAAAAAAGATTGAATCAGAGGGATAGAAAGTGTTGCGAGTTTGGGAGTAATAGAGAAGGGAATCATTGGTGGAGCCGTGGAGGTGTGGAAAGGAAGTGAGGTAAATAAATTTTGGTAGCACAATCTTCTCTTCATCATGTGATTCTGACAATAGCGTTATTGGTCTTAACTTTGATGGGTGCGTTTGGTGGGGAGCTAGGTTTTGAGCTTGGAGGATGGTGAACGTTGATGGGTGAAGGAGGTAGGAGATTTAAGTTGGAATGCCGATTGTGAAGTTGAACGTTGTGACCTCAAACTGTTAACTTTATTGATATTGGTATGTCGTTGTGTGAGTGAGAGGGTGATTGAGTTGACAAAGGGCCAAATGTTGCCAGGAAAATTGAAGGTGTTCGTTGGTGATGTGAGGGTGTGCAAAATTCCTAACTCAAGCTGAATTTGGATGTTGATATGTGGGGCCTAATTTTTTGGTGTATCTGGACTTAGGTTGGACCCTACGATATTTTTTTGTGGAAGGGGTGGGGTAGATTGGCTAATCTTATTTTGTAAGTAATATTGGGTGATGTTAGTGACAAGGGAACATTAAGTGAAACCATTAACTTAATGTCCACTTGTCATTGAATATCATATATCTGGTTACTGTCATTGCCTTACTGGTTTTTGGGTAATGCCTAATCTTGAGTCATTTGTTTATGATATGTTGTCATTAGTTACACGTTCAGATTTCAGTACCAGTACGTTTGTAATTTCATTCATTTTTTTGTAAGTAATAGATAGTTTGATGTTCATGACAACCAAACATTAAGTGGAAGCAATATGTTAATGTCCACTTGTCATTGAATATTATAAAACCTTCATATTGTCATTGCCTTGCTGGCGTCTGAGAATTTCCTAAAGTGAACTTGTTATTTTTAAACATGAACTTAGTAAACACATGTCTAGTGTGGAAAATCTTCAAAGCCTGCATTCTTATGTTAAGTGATTAGTTTTTAAAGTTAACTTTTCATTTTTCATATCATAACTTGTCATTTTTAAATGTGAACTTGGTAAACCTATGTCTAATGTGAGAATTCTTCTAAGCCTGCATTCTCATTTTGTCAAGTGGTCATTTCCTAAAGTGAAAATGTCATTTTCATATCAGAACTTGTCATTTTTAAATGTAAACTTGATAAACTCATGTCTAGTATGAGAATTCTTCCAAGTTTGCATTCTCATTTTTTTCAAGTGGTCATTTACTTAAATGAACTTTTCATTTTTATATTGGAACTTGTCATTTTTAAATGTGAACTTTGTAAACCCATGTTTAAGGTGAGAATTCTTCCAACGTTCTCATTTTCCAAGTGATAATTTCTTTAAGTGTTTTCTTATTTCCTTAAGTGAACTTGTCATGTTTCTTAATGACAGCCATGTTAGGTCAAAGTCATGAACCAAATTCCTCCGCTGACGCCTTTCCTTCGCCTCAGTTACACACAATAACAAGTTTTGATCCAGTCTCTTTTCTTACCGCAAGCACCCTCACCCTTCACGATGAAAATTTTCAGCCATTATAACCAAAGAAAGTCACTGAGAAAATTGTAGGCAATGTGTGTGAAGTGAGTAGGAAATCATGCTTTCTTTTCTCATTTTAAAACTCACACAGGGACATTGTAATTTCATTTTAATTCGAAAAAGGACAGTTGAGGTACTTACACTTATCTGGCAATATGAATATTGGAATCATCCCTTTGTCATTTAGCATTTTTAATAGTCTTTATGTGAGATTTTGCCTTTATAAAATATTGAATCTTAACTTTTTTTTTTTTTTTTTTTTTTTCCAATAGATGAGATGAGGAGAAGAAATGGAGAAAAAGATACGAGGATTGGATCCGGATTCAAAAGGAACCCAGAAAATTGAGCTTCAGTTTAGCTTTTCCCTTCTTTTGGGCCAATATAAAGTATGTTTAGTAATGTTGCAGGCTGCCTCATGCTTCCCCATGTATATTTTGGCTTATTCTTTTTGAGATTGTATCTATGAAGAAATATGTTTGGTCTTGATTGTATTTAGTTTTAATTTCCAAGTTTTATTTGGCCATGATCTCCGAGTAAGAAAAAGAACATTTTCCACAAAGGTTTTTTTAAAAAAATATTGTTTAAGGGTTTTGACATCTCTAATTAACTAAAGGAACTTAGGGTCTTGGTGAATTTAGAGAACGGTGCCTATCTTTAATATTTGTATTCATTTCCAATAATTCAATTTGTATTTCATAATGAGTTGTTCATAATTTGTAGCTTAAAGTACTGTCTTTTAGGTACTGGATTGGTTAGTGGATGGGTAGGAGGAAGAAATAGATCAGAGAAAAAATACGAGAAAGTTTAGACCAGATGATAAAAATAACAGGTTTAAAAAAAAAAAAATTGGTCATGACTTTTAAAACCGATTAACACAGAAGGTCTAAAAAGTCCGACTGTTAGAATTGGATGTATCACGAAGTTGGTCTTAAAAGACCTTTAAGACCGATTGTGTGTACTTAAATATTCGGTATTAAAAATCTGACTTTTTAGACTGGTATTTGTATACATCCGATCTTAAAAGTCGGTCTTTTTAGACCTGATATAAACGATGTCAAATCTATATAATACGACTTTTAAAACCGTATATTTTAAAAGGCTAGTCTAAAAAAATTGTTTAAGACCGGTTGCGCATCCAGTCTTAAAAATAATAGACTTTTTAGACCGTCTATATTGAGACCGGTCCCACTAAAAAGCCTTTTTTATACTAGTGGTGGCAGTCAGAACCGCTATAAAAACGCAATTTTGACCTCTACAAAACTTTGTTTTTTAGTGGGTGTTATATTATAATCATTATGATAAGACTAGAATAAATAACGTTTTGGAACTATAATTTATCTGTGTAGCATATATAGCACCCAAATATATGACAGATAATAATCATCATAAGAGACATTTTCTGTAGTTGTAATTGTTATCTGAACTCCTGAGACTTCAGGCTAATCTAATGCATATAAGATTGAGACATTGTGTTTTAAAGATAAATGATAACTACACGGGAGGAAGATGAAGAACTTGATTGATATTTTATGTTGCACAGTATGCCACCATTAGGTATACTATGGTTGGCCCTTTCATTGTCCCTAAGCAGTAACCTGAGATTGCGACACCTCACGAGAAAAGGTATGGGAACCCATGGTTCATTGTGTGCTCTGCAATTTTTTGGCTGATCCGCATCACATACCGGAGAGCTTGTTAGAGTTCCTAGCCTAGGGGGAGACTTAGCCCATGGGTTCAAGTCGGCATATAAGAGTATATAAGGTGGAAATTGAACTGATAAAATTTATGCTATGTCTGCATTCATAGTCTATTATTATACTGTGATGTTTTTATTAGTTTGTGCATATTATGATTTTTGAATAGTCCACTTGACACCTCACAAGCACATAGTGATTGCATTGTTAGATGTAATATAGTTATTGAGATGTCGATCTCACCCCTTATATTTAACAGTTTTCATGATGTAACAATAAGGTAGGAGCTTTGGAGAAGTCATTGACAAAGTAATTCCACTTAGGTTCTTGTGAACATTTATGTACCTCCGCCACTAGGAGCATTCATCTTCATTATGGTTTATATTTATTTCATTAGTCATATTTTGATGCTTAGTTACTGTCGTCAAGCTTGCTACTTTAGAATTGTCTACTTGTTGTTTTCCTCACTGCAATAGGGATTTGCTTAGGCGCGACAAGTAGGTCAGATTGATGCATGTACCATGTTTACTTTCTTTTGATTTGTGGATCCATGAATGCTTCAAATTTTAAGTATTTTAATTTGGATTTATTCATGGGCTCTGGCCTGAAACAGAGATCTCCTATGTTGGACTTGTGAGGCCAGAGGTCCTTTATCTACTATTACTACTCTAGGGGTGCGTTTACTATTTTTTTGATGTGATTATATGAACCGATTTAATTGATCATGACAAATTTCCAAGGGAGTTTTCTTTTTCTATCATGGTTAAGATACATAAATAATGTTGTGTTCTTTTATAACACTGATAGCTCTAAGTTGTAGTTGCATTTTTTTTAATCAAGATTATGATGAAAAAATGTTTTGAAAAATAACGTGATTCTTTTATAATCTGGATAGCCATTAAGTATAAATCGTTTTCTTTTCTATCGAGGTTATAGCAAAATGTTTTAAAAACTCTCTAAATTAGGTAGGTAATTAGTAATGATTTGGAGGATAAAATTGGAGAGTGTTACGGACCTACATTAGGCCCAACAACTGGACGGTCCAACAATGAATATATCACATATTAGGATCTACCTATAATAAAGGGAAATCCTATCTCATCTATAATCAAGGGAGATCTATCTTATCCAAAGATAGATTTGACGGTTATGATACTAGGGCCGTGGATTACGAGGCCCATACTATCCCACCCGAGGTACACTCTATAAATACGGAGGTCAAACCCTAAGATGCGAGATAGACTACTCTCACTTTGGAGCATACACACCACCCTTTGGCTAAACGCCTATGTGTGTCTCGAACTACGTGGACTTTGATCCCTCTACAGGGTACGTAGGCCCTAGGCATCGTTCCTAGGTCAAGTCCGCTCCAACCAACATCAAACAGGCTAGTCCATTAGGGCTAGCCACATCTGGTTCTACACTAGAACATTGGTGCCATCCGTGGGGAACCATAAATTTCGATTCCTGCGACCAAAGATGGTCAATAATATTAGAAACAGCAGTCAGATGCCTTTGCATGGGCAATTCCTGAAAATCCGCAGCAGCCTTCGGGCACACCGTACAACAATAGCCACTGGACAAGGATGATTCAGAGAAATAATGATTGTTTGAGCAACGACTTTGGTTTTGAGCTGCTTTACATGGGTTTCCTTTTAACTCTCTATGTGCCCACATGATGAGAAGATAGTTGGAAGGATCACTAGGAAGAACTCAGAGAAGTCTTTGATGGCCTTAATAAAAGCTAGCAGACCTAGAGGATCTTGTTCAGGAACTTCAGATCCTCCGATCATCGTGCCAGCAGCCTCCGGAAGCTGCTTTACATGGGTTTCCTTTTAACTCTCCATGTGCCACATGACGAGAAGATAGTTGGAAGGATCACCAGGTTCTCTCTTTGGGTCCTCTCCCATGGTTTAAAGATATTATGTTTTCCTATTTAGTTCTTCTATTGTTCGTATATGGCGGCCCCGACAACCATGGTTAATTCAACGGCTTTTGGTTTTAAGCTACTTTACATGAGTTTTCTTTTAACTCTCCATGTGTCCACATGAAGAGAAGATAGTTGGAAGGATCACCAGGTTCTCTCTTTGGAAATTCTTTTAAGAGAGGGTGTATCAGGAAGCACATAAACCATACGCTTAGTCCTTAAACGAGTGACACTTTTCACCTTTGGCATAAATTTAGATGCCATGCTTGGATTATAAGCAACCATAACATTTGAGCTCTTCATGTCATTTAGTTCAAAGTAATTGCCATTTTCTTTCAAATGTTCTTTATCAAGCTCTAATATTGAAAACTCCTCAAAGTTACCATCACCCATGCAAGATTCTTCTAGATCTTGTATTTCACTTTGGTATTTTCACCGCCAGGTGGTGGAGGGAGGTCAATAATAGGTTCACACTTTGCATTGTGGTTGAATTTTTTGCAACATCCAAACATTTAGTCTCTCATTGGACAAGCTTGGCTAATTGGGTTATGTCACATACGAGAAGATAGTATGAAGGATCATCATCCTCTCTCCTTGGGAACCCGGACTTTTCAATTCGGCATAAATTTAGATGACATATTTGGATCACAACAACCACAACATTTGAATTCTCCATACCATTTAGTTCAAAGGAGTTATTTTCACAACTCGGTGATGCAGAGAGGACAATAATAGGACCACATTGCTTTATGTCTGTCTTGGTTATATCTACTTTGTGTCTGTCTTTTCTATATATTCACATTAGAAAGAGTTAGTGGATTACTAAAACCCTCCAAACATATAGCAATAGCGCCCGATCTCATTGAACTATTATTTCTTCTATCAAAATTGTTTTGAGGCAGGGCAAACAAGCAAATGAATGATAGCCGAGGCTGAGATGATGAAAAGCCGAGGCTGAGAAGATTTGGGAGAGATGTTTATCTTTTCTTCTACGCAAGCTGAGGGTTGATGAAGGCCATTTATTATACTCGAAACTGTAAATCCTATCATCTACCCTGTTCAACATACATGAATGACGATTTTGTGCTGGAGCCGCTGCCAAGAAATTCGATGATGCTCTGAACAGATCTCCTGAAGGATTCTGCAATATTTTGATTACATGAGATGCCGAGACACAATCGTCGTAGTCTCCGTCAGATCGTGGCTCGTTGCGATGTTCTAGAAATCGATTTGCGATTTTCTGGAAAACGATCAAAATGAAACAGAGATGTGCGACTCGCGGCAGAGATTGTCTCGATGAAGTCTTATAGTTCTTCTTGCGTGTGGGTAGTGCGGCGCCTTTTGAAAGGCCGACGGAAAATAGGGTCAATGAAGGAGACCAACGTCGCCGCCAGTGCAGCCCGTGTCATCGAGGTAGAACTGAGATGCTCCCTTACTGTCCGAGGTCGGAATGCCTCAAGGAAAGCTAAGACGCTGGGAAGCCGAGATGTGAAGTGGCTGGGATCCTCTTCATAAAATGGTCGAGGTAGGAGTTGCTGGGATCTGAGATGGGTTACCTACCGTGTATACCGAGATGGTTAGACGCCGAGATTCAGAGAAGGTTGAGGTGTACATTTGATATGGCCTTGAGAAGCCGAGATTCTGAGATACCGAGACGCTGAGGCGCCGAGGTTTAGGTTTTGAAGAAACGTGTATGACGAGCTCCTTGATGATGTGCTGAGATGATGATGTCCGAGATGCCTGAGATGTCGGAGACTCCTGCGATGTCCGAGTTGGCCGATATTGGGCTTTCTTCCCAAGAAAGGGAAGTTCTTCTTCTTCGAGCTAGAGCCACATACTTTATGCATCTTTTTGAAAGCACGGCTTTATGTAGCCCAGCTGAGACGCATCATCTCATCTACTTGCATTAACTATTTTAACCTCACCGTCTTCACTTATCGGCAAGTTGTCGCCAACCATCTTATTCCAGTCCTTCATCGGTGTATGTGATACTACTGTGATCAAACCCAGTTGAAAAGGTCCCTGTTTGAGTTTTATACTATAGATAACAATCAGAAGATGGGAAGATTCCAGCTCATCGCAGGATCAAGGAAAGCCTACTCAGCCCCGAGAAGATTTTCAAACAGAGGAATCCAAGGTACACATTTTCCGCAAATCATGTCGGAGCTAAACCTGTAGGAATCCGAGGTACATAAACCCATTTCCGAAGATCATGTCGGAGCTAAACATGTAGGAATCCGAGGTACATAAACCTGTTTCCGAAAATCATGTCCGAGTTAAACATGTAGGAATCGAAGTACACAAACTCGTTTTCGATGAAATCATGTTATGCCGCCAAGACTATTTAAGATTCCAATGAGAATCATCTGCTACGGCAAGGCCACCAAGTCTATCTTAAATTCATGTAGAGGAAAAGAAGGCGGACCCGGTTTTAACTGAATCTAGTTGAAATCCGGGATCTGCGTAAAGTTTTGAAGGCGGACCCGGTTACACCAAATCTGGTTAAAATCCCGGCTTCGTGTGCATTTTTGAAGTCGGGCCCAGTTAACTAAATCTAGTTAACGTACGGGATCCGCATAAAGTTTTGAAGTCGGACCCGGTTAACTGAATCTAGTTAACGTACGGGATCCGCATAAAGTTTTGAAGTCGGACCCGGTTAACCGAATCTAGTTAACGTACGGGATCCGCATAAAGTTTTGAAGTCGGACCCGTTTAACTAAATCTAGTTAACGTTCGGGATCCGCGTACAGTCTTGAAGGCGGACCCGGTAACACTGAATCTAGTTAAAATCCGAGTTCCGTGGAAATAGTGGTTAACCTCGCGCTCCTTAATCGGACCCCGGATACGCTAAAAATAATACAATTAACTCCGCGCACGCTCCTTAAACGGACCCCGGATAAAGAGTTCCTCAGTGGAAATGCAAAAACTATCGATAGTCAAAAATAAAATACACCGAGGTATTACACCCGGTTAGATTACACCGAGGTCATTACGCCCGGTCAGATTACACCGAGGTCATTACACCTGGTCATAAATAGAACACAATTTAAAGGGGTTACACCAGGGCTAACAAGCCCAGGTCCTGGAATGTTCGAAATTGCTCCTAGATAAGAAGATGAATTGTCATGCTGGCCCTGATCAGGTCAAAATATTTAAATGTGCGTTTCCACACCACGGCTGAACATGTGACGATTTGCCCTTATCCTGGTAAACATCCCGGACAACGGATCCGGAACTCAATAGTATGGTTGTTTACATATCTCCTTCCTTTATTTACACCTGCTACCATAACCGATATCGAAAGAATAACATTAGCAGATCCTGCATAACCAAGACCTTGGCCCGGTCACTTGAAAGAACTTTGAACATATTTTCGAGTTCATATAATCAACTTATTGTTGAAATAAAGACTAAACCCGGGCATCAGATCCGGGTTAAAAAGTCAATGCATCCCGGCAGCCCAGAGCATTTGACTGCCAGGCTGGCGGGCGACAACACAAGCATGGCATTGTAAAATTGTCAGCAATATACGCAAATGCAGTCTGTTCCTCTTCAGGACAGGTCGGGTTGGGGGGAACTCGGTGTTGCAGCAAACAAACCCGGAAACCCGGATGATTGAAGAAGAAAAGATCCCCGTGATCATGAAAAGAAACAGACGAAGTTTCAAAGGAATTAACCCGGACTACATGTCTAGGGCCAATTCAATCAGAATACAAGTAAATCCGGGGTTAGCTGAAGCTCGGATAGAAACTTTATCAAAGTCAAATAAGTGGTAGCAACTCGGATACGATATCCGGGTTCAATAACAGATCCACCCCGGCAGCCTAAAGCCTTGACTGCTAGGCTGGGGGGCAACTACTATACAGTCGTCAATGGTGTAAGAAGAATTAACGGAAGGCCTCACAGGGTTATTTGAATTTTCAAAGGCTATCTCGGTTGCTTGAACGTTGCTAGTGAAAAAGCATGTTCACCATCAACCGAGGTCGAGGTAAGCAAAAACAAAGAATGAGGGAAAGGTAAATAGATCCCGCCTTGGAAAAAAAATCTATCGCCTAAACAAGCAAATCGGTAGCAGAATATGAATGAATCCGAATTAGTGAAGACTCGGACAAAAGCAAATCAAGCTGGAACAACTTGGGTACGAATGATCCCAACCTCGAAGTTAGGCAAACCGCCTCAACATTACCCCGGATCTTTGAGACATTACCTTGGATCTTTGGAGTAGACGACTTCGATAGCCGGGATCAACATCTAGATTCAAATGCAGGCGAACCATCTCGGCACTACTTAGGATCTTTGAGACAAGACCTCAGATTTTGAAGCAAGCCGCCTTAATAGCCAGGATCAGCGTAATTCAACTCAACGACATAAGGCTCACAGCAACACAGCTCGGTCAGTGAATGAAGTCCGACAAAATACATCCCGGCAGCTCAAAAGTTTGAACTACGAAATTTGCAGGGGCATCTATTCGACCTACATTAGGCCCAACAACGGACGGCCCAACAATGAATATATCACATATTAGGATCTACCTATAATAAAGGGAAATCCTATCTCATCTATTATCAAGGGAGATCTATCTTATCCAAAGATAGATTCGACGGTTATGATACTAGGGCTGTGGATTACGAGGCCCATACTATCCCACCTGAGGTACACTCTATAAATACAGAGGTCAAACCATAAGGTGCAGATAGACTACTCTCACTAGAGCATACACACCACCCCTTTGGCTAAACGCCTATGTGTGTCTCGAACTACGTGGACTTTGATCGCTCTACAGGGTACGTAGGCCCTAGGCATCGTTCCTAGGTCAAGTCCGCTCCAACCAACATCAAACAGGCTAGTCCATTAGGGCTAGCCACATCTGGTTCTACAACAGAACAGAGAGCAAGTGACAAAGTTAGATATTTGGGATCAATTGTAGCTAAGAATGATGGAATTGATGGAGATACTATACATATAATGGTATAATGCAAGTTGGGGGTGGTTCAAGTAAAGAAAGGCTACCAGATTTATCTGCAATATGAAATTCCAACACATAAGCTTAAAGTTTTATCGAATTGTTATAACTAATGACACTGTATGGTAATGTTGAGCTTTAAAGGGAAAGAAAAGCATAAAGTTGGAATAGAAGGTATGGCACCTATTGAAAAGAAAATGGGGGAATGACAATGAGGTCCCAAGTAAGGGACTTTATTATAAAGAAGTCTCAAAAACAAATAAGATGTTGTTATTTCCTACTTTAAAACTTGTCATTGCTTGTTTTTCAATTGTCATTAGGACTTATTGGTAATTAAGTCTGTTCCTTAGGACCTCATTGTAATTCCCCCAAAGAAAATTGTAGAACATCATTTGAGGTAATTTAGACATGTATAAAGAAGTCCATTGGAGGTGGGTAGATTAAATAGTATAGAGTCCTTTGAAAAAATGATTTAAACCCAAAAAAACATTGATTAAAGTCATTGAACAAGACATTTTGTTAATGATATATCCAAAAAATTAAGTGTTAATAGAGCAAAATAATACCGCACAATTCATGTAACTAACCCTACTTAGTGATATAAGACTTATTGTTGTTATAGTGTAATTCCATTCATTTATAGTGTCTCTTATATTATTAACTCATATCTTTTTGGAAGAATTACTATAAAATTCTCAACAAAGAAATTTAATTACTGAAATATCCAATAACAATAGATAAATATGCAATAACAAGTTTCAATTTAAAAAATGATATATTGTTTATATTGCTAATTTATCATTGAAATTTTTCCATGGTACCTTAATAAATTCCCTTTATATTTTTTCCCGCCTTCTCGTATCAGTGGCTATCCATTTTTATATTTTTCATTTGATACAACGAGATAGAAGGTCACAATAGTTTCAGCCAAGGTTCCGACCCATAGGTATAAGGCATTTATTATTAACTCAACCATTCGTATTTCTTATACCAACACTATGTCTATACACAATGAATAAGCACAAAGCATTTCCAAATACCATGACTCATACGAGCTCAAACCCTGTGCCTAAGTTTAGGTTTATTATTTGTGAACATGCATGTATACATAAGAAGCTAAAAGTAAACTAGGTGCTCAGGCTTGACAAGAGGGAGCTTCCCTCCTTGATGAGAACGAAAACATTGCCACCATCTCCCCGGGAGATTCGAAGTTCTTCATCTAGGTATGTAGTAAGTAACCACGACTGAGCATTGCTATTGCTGATTGGGATCTTCAATGGAGGCTGATTGGAAATTGTTCTGGCAACATTTGAGGCTGCGTCTTCCACAGAGTTGAGTATTCCCTTGAAAGGTGTCAGGTCAATCTTCTGGCCCAAGAACTCCACATTTTCCGGTATCACTAACGAGTCTGTCAGCTGCGGGGTGCCGATGATACCTTCGTCAAACTTGATCTGGACAATGTTCCAAAGCAGGAAACTAGTCTCATTAGCCAAGACGTTAAAATTAACAATGCGGTTAATGAAAGATATACAATTCATCCTTATGTAGGACTTAGTCACTCAAAATTTGTAAAACATCACAGGATTTCATTAGTCAAGCAAGATCTTAAACTTTCAATAAGGTTCATGAAAAAATATACACCTAACACGATAGTCACATTGAATCGGTCCTTCTATAGGACTTTAATTAGCCCCTCAATTCGTAAAACATGGTACAATTGAAGGCAAACCTGGACACGTTTTGGACTGCGAACTTCAAATTTGGCATTGGTGCTAACTGAGGTGGTAGCCAAAGGGCCAGCAAACTGAACTGAGTTTTGAACGGTGAAGTTTTGGGAATCAATGGTCTGAGATATTTCCTCTACCTTCACTAGTGGCAGTGTTCCCCTTGACAATAGTGGGAACAAACCTGCAAAAGATGTGTACCTGTACAACAACAAATACCCCATAATCGCTATCAAATTCAACTATCATAAAACTTTCTTGCATGCTATGTAGTATTTGGGCACACAATCCCTGTGTGTGTGAGGAACAAGATACGCAATTCATAATTTATGAATATGACTTTCTTCTTCGAACTATGAGCAATGAAGAGGGTCCAATTCAAGTAGATAGAGTCATATTCTTCTGGCCCTTGGTAGGTTCACTCATACCATACCATAAAACATATGTTTGGATGGGAAAATAAGAAGGGAAGAAAAATTATATGGTTAAATCACCTCTTGAGTGAGAAGAGAAAAATTATAATATGTCATTTTGATTATTGAGATTCAGTCAATGATTAATCCTTTGAGATAAGCAAAGGCTTAAATATGTATTCTGCTATAATAAAAAAAACATGTAAAAAATGCAGAGAGGTATGGAATTAAAAACGAGTAATTTTAAGTTCAATGATTATTCTAAGAATCAAGTATTTATTCTGCTATAATAAAAAAACATGTAAAAGTTATATAGTATTATATCAATGCAGAGAGGTATGGAATTAATAACGAGTAATTTTAAGTTTAATGATTATTCTAAGAATCAAGTATATGAAGTTGAATTTCCGAGTCAGTTGCTGGTGCAAGATATGATATGGCTTCCTATATGCATGAGAGCTACAAAACTCATTTACGTTCTTTAAATACTCTTTAGTGTTAGCAAGTAAAAATCACCTAACTTTTCCAAACTCAAATATTGAACTCGTTCATGCCAATTTTAATGCCCCAGGACCACATGCCAACCTATATATGCCTAAATCTCTGATTAAGTCACATAACAAATCTTCTTGCCATCCTATATATTGAGGATGGACCAAACGAAAAATGCAAATAGAGAAGTTACCACAAGTTCAATTATGGTTAGACAACGTTGGAATGTAATTAAAGTTTTATTGCGATAGTAAAGTCATTATACGTTTTGGCTTCCTATACACATGAAGGAGACAAAAGTAAGTTCTTCAAATACTTTTTGGAAAAAACACTTCTCATGTTGTAGGAGAAGTGTTTTTTCATGTTACACACATGAAATGGTGGGACCCACATATATATATAATGCTAATTATATATATATGTGGGTCCCACCATTTCATGTGTGTGTAGGAATCTTCTTCTTCTCATGTAACATGAGAAGTTTAAACCCCATACTTTTTTAGTGTTAGCAAGTGAAAATCACCTAACTTTTGCAAACTCAAGTATTGAACTCATTAATGCCAATTTTAATGCCCCAGGACCACATGCCAACAGAGAGTAACCACAAGTTCTGTGGTAGACCAAGTTAATAAAGTAATTACGTTTTCTTGTTGGAAAAAGAGTAATTTTAGTTTTTCGAAGCTGAAATTAATAAATATGTAACTTACCTTTTAAAAATAATAAAGTCATTATAAGCTTGTCTTCTCCCCCAGGGGTATTTGAGGTCAACTGATAAGAGTTTGACGTATAATGAATATATTATTTGTAGGGATTTATGTATTTATTAATTTTAAAAGTTTAATATTAAATAAATATACCAATTTAAGTATTTAGCAATCAAACTGCTAATTTATTGACAAACACATAAAGACAATTCATCCTGAATACCACATCCCATTATTAATAAAACATTAGATCTTTTATATTCAATGAATACAATAGGAAAGAAACTCAATCTTTGTATTTAGTAAATAAATACACCTGTATAAGATTTTAAAAAAAGAAAAATGCTAATAAGATAGAAAATTGACACATAATCACCTTTACTTTGTATTTATAGAATCTCCATCTTCCAGAATTGGTATGTGATTACCTTAATACTATCACCTAATTTAGATTTGAGCATTCTTAGGTCACCAGTGTTGGCATCTCATAGCACAAGGATATCTCATGACTTTATTTTCATTATAGACACTTAAATTGTACCCTAACGCCTCCGATAGATCAAGCCCAATTACAAGAAAGTAACTATCCTACTATTTTAGTGAGCCCAAAAATTATACTCATAAGACATAGTTTGGAGTGGATTTTAATCCTAAACGTAGGCATTCGTTTTCATTTTATTTCTCGTATTTACCCTTTTTTTCTAATCTAATTTGTCCAACTTATAAACTAACTCATCTAGTCCTTAATATAAGGCATAATTAACTAATTTGATTTGATTAAAAAAGTTAGTTAATATAACATTTTTCCCCTCTAAAAACACCCGCATCATCTTTTTGAATTCCCTCTCTTATTGTTAAAGGATATCAATAGGACTAATTTAGAAATAAATGATAAATATGTAAAATAGTTAGGACCAATATTAACTCTCCAATTAGATCCTAACCAAAGGAGTAATATATAAGTTTATCATTAAATAATTTAGGGTAATCATACCTTTAGTCTCTTAAATTTAACCTCATTTTGATTTTTGTCACTCAAGTCCATGTTTTTATTGAGTTAAATGCTTTAAAGGAAATGAACATTAAGGGACAAAAACGGGACAAAAATCAAAATAAGAACAAACGAATTAAAAATTATATTAACCCAATCATTTATTTAACTTTCATAATTTACTCAAATTAAATAAATAAATCTAATGTGATACGAGGAGTTACATTTTCTAGACTAGTTCAGAATGTTTCTCTAAAACCAAACAGAAATTAAAATAAGTCCCCAAAAAAATTTGAGATAAGGTTAAAGGAAATCTTACGCTAGAATCCATTTTCCATTGAGAAGTTGCAAGGCGTCAGTAGGCGCAGGGTTTGGGTTCCTGGCCTCAAGTTGCGTGATAAGCTCCACAATCTCCGCTCTCGTCTCGCTCGTCGCTTTCAATCCTCGATTGGTCCCATAAAACGAATCCACCAACGCTTTTTTCAGCTGCTCAGTCTCCAACTCCTCCGATACCTTCTCCTCCCCCGCCACAGCCACTCCCACCGCCGAATCCTCCCCCTCCCCCTCCTTCTTATTGTCAGGACCCCACTCGTCGTCATCAGTCACTGCTCGAACACAGAGAACTGGCCGTGGCGAATTGTAAGGTTTTCTGATGGATTGACCGGAAAATTCAACCATGCAAGGCAGAGAAATTGAAGGTTTAGGGATGAGATTAGAAGCCGAAAGGGTAACTGAAGGGGCTTTGCAGCGAAATTGATTTATCTGAGACAAAGACGCCATAGTTCTAACCTCAAATTTGGAAGGCAGAACTGCCAAAAGAAAGGCAAGAGAGTCTGATACTCTCGGACCGAGTGGCAGAAAAGTCTCCTGCGACATTTAAATAGCGTGGGAAAGGTTATCGTTGAGGCGAAAAGACCATTTTGACCTTGCATTTTCCCTCCTAAGGTAATGCCATTCTCAAGACGAAGACAAATATTGAAAAACACTACTGGCTGAAATAAAATTTCTGATTTGTTCTGTCCGGGACAATCCAGAATGCCACAGATAGATATTCTGATAATGATGATAAAAATGTAACAACAACAACAACAATAATATTATTATTTTTTTTAAGGTTTAATATTTCTGTTTTTGTTGCAGAAATTTTTTTGTCATACCTACATCAAAGTGAGTGGATCCGAAGTAAAAGAATATACTTTCTCTGGTACTAAATAACAATTCTCACAAACCAATAAAAACAGTTAAAGTCAATAAAGTTGGCCTACAATTTAAGTAACTTCCAATATTACCTCTACTAATTACACTAAACTCTAATATTATACGTAGTATTATATATTACTCTCACCCACTACCCTTATTTACTAGGGGCATACATGGAAAAAAAAAATAATGCTCATTGGGAACAAACAAGTGTCTTATAAAAAAGACCAAATAAACTTACTAGTTGGTGTCTTATAATAAGGACCAGAGGGAGTATTAGTGGTGTTATGTAAGTATAGCAGAAAAAATATTTTTACAGCAAAAACAGAAACATTAAACCCTTTTTTTTTTGAGTCTTTTTTTTTTCAGAAAATCATAATAAAATCTTTACGAAATGTTGAAACTTAAATTGGGGCCTACATTTTGTTCAAATCTCTTGCCGACCACGTTAGGAATTTCCAAATTAGATAACTTTACCGACTTAGAGAAGTCTCGACGTGCTAGTATAATTGGAGAAACATCAACATCACATGCCAAAAAAATCAAGAGCATAGGGATCACAAGCCATTGCTTCGTAGTCCTGGTAAACCGAGGAACAACATGACCAATTATGGACCTTGCTTCTTCTGGAGTTTAACTCATCATGCTGAAATCAGGAAAAGCAAGCGTTCCATCAGGCAGGGGCGGAGCTACACTAGTGCCAATGGGGGCAAGTGCACCCACAAAATATATATAATTTGAAAGAAAATAGTGATAGTATGTATATGTGGTGCAGATGGTTAGTACTCTAGACTCTCCTCGTTGTCACTGAGCGTGGGTTCGAGACTCACAAGTTCCTTTTACCCCTTTTTTTCCCATCCCATTTCCAGCCCTCTCTCGTCTCTGCCCTCCCCCTTCCCCATTTCCAGGCCTCTCTCGTCTCCAACTTTTTGTTCGACACCAACACCTTGAAGAATCTGAGCTTCCACGAAATGCCCAACCCTAGCCCTCGCAATTACGGAACCGACACAGCCCGCTTGATCTCTTTGACAAGAGACGAATCAATCATTCACGAAATTCCTGAGTGACTTGGCTCTGAAACGACAATAGCACACGCACCGGCTTCTTCTGCTATCTTGGCTTGTGCAATGCTTGAGACTTCAAAAATAGCACCACCTCGAAGCATTTGAGCCACTCCTGCTATGAACGAGAATAGATTCGTATTCGGATCTGTAATGACAGATTGACGGTGCTATTGTAGACCGTAACAGTGCCATCTTGACCATGGCGAGATGTGTTCTTTAAAATGCCTAGCGATCAAGAACGTCTCAAGGTAATTTTCCAGATCCCCTCTCAACTTACCATGCGGATGTCACTGTTAGTGTTTGGACAAGTAGGACATTACTAGATTGAGCGGTTAGACGAAGGGTATTTGCTTTAGAATGAATGTCATTTTTCACTGAGTGCCTTTAGAACGAATTCATGTCGCCTACTCTCCGACAATTGGTTTAGTCAATATATACTCCTTATTTAGGATTTGGACCGGTTGCTTACAAACTCCTTGATGACTAAGGTTAGTAATACCTTTTATTTTTCTTAAATTGAAGGCTTTGTTGAAAATGGGAATCCGTGGCGTCACGATATCGATGTTAAGGGATTTGGTGCTCAAGGTGGTTCAAAAGAGAGGCGGGGAGGTAAGATCAAGTCTTTCTAGAAATGAAGATACCTTCTCATGCATTATTGTAGTCCCTTCTTTCATACATCATTGATTAGGGTAACCAAGTGGAAATGTCACAAAGAATTCCTAATGGTTTGATTTGTTTATCCTTGTACCCAAAACATATCTTTAGTTTTTACTAACCAACCAAAACAAACTATAGAAAACCTTTTGATCCGCCATCAATCACCTTTATTTAAGGTTGGGCACATGCTTATATGCTCATTTCTTTGACTTATATTATTATTCTTTGTTGACATTCTGTCCATTTTTTTGTGCTCGAATTTTATGAGGGCAATTTTGTTGCCAAGGTTAAGATGGAAATAATGGTGAGCAAGGACTAGGTACGTATCTATACGCTAAATCGGTTGTTGTGCTTCTTTGTCTTTGTCATTGATGATTGATAATGGATGCTATATATTGTGCTTGAATTTATTTTTTCTGTTTCATGAAGTCTCGCTACTCCCAAAATTTTTATAGCTTACGATAATTCGTCAAGGGTTATGAAGTATTTTCAAATGAACATGATGCGTATGTTTTTTGTGTTCTTCCTAATTTATTGTTCTCATAAGCGAAATGAAATCGACAATTCATATGTTTATCTTTCCCTATTGGCTATTGCAATCACCTAGCTAGACTATTTGGGCATGATATGTATATCTAAGTCTAACACCCGTGTTCCTAAGTCGCCCTAAGTTGCATAAAAAGTTCAATGGGCCTATGATAATAGAACTCATGAAACTTCCACAATTTCTGTATCTTATTAGAAATGGCAGATGATTGCTCTTTCTTTACATAAAACTTTCCTTAAAAAAAATTCGGGCAGCGCCCCCGAACCCCCGAATCCCACCACTAATTGTGCACCCACAAACCTATAATCCTGGCTCCGCCACTGCCATCAGGTGTCGCCAAAAGGTTCCCAGGAACTCAAGTAGATGTCTAAGACTGCACTGTATACAAGGATTACAAGATCCAAGACCTTGAATCCTTGCCTCTCTGTAGCCTCCTGCTGATTTAGTTGGACTAATGGACTCCATCCGTCCATTCTTTGTTAATACTTTGGCACTTGTATAATCTTAGAAAACATCAGGGACAAAGATATCTTGATTGTCAACCTAGCATTTTTGTCCCTCCTGAGGAACATGTCAAAATTAACTTTAAATTCCCAAAAATAAAAAATTATCATACGAGTTACAGTTGTGGGCAAATCAACAAAACAGAATATGCAGTTGTTTCTGGGCAAAAACACAGCCACTTGTTTCTGGGCAAATCAAAGATATTTTTTTCCCGTAGAATATGCAGTTGCGAACTGTCAATATCATGAGATGATGAACAACATTATCATTCTTATTCAGAAAATCGTTTATATATGGGCAGATATATATATATATATATATATATATATATATAATATTTTATATTTCAAATCTATACGTATGAACAGTTGAGTACACTTTTCAATCATCCCATATATATTTTTGTTACGGACCTATATCAAGCCCAATAGTGGGATGGCCCAACAAGGATTATTCTGCACACCAGGATTTGCCTAGAATAAATGAGGATCCTAACCCACCTACAATTAAGGAAGATCTCAATTTAGATCAGGCAGTTATGATACTGGGGCCATGAGACACACAGGGCCCATAAATCTTTGTCTAAGGTACGCTCTATAAATAAGGAGGTAAAACCCTAAGGTACACACGTTCTAACCCAGAACTATTTACATATTGTCAACACTGTGCACACACATCACTCCCTTTGAAAGCCTTGTCTGTGTACAGTGATCCCATGTTCTCCTGGTTATCTACCTCAAATATATCTAGGTCAATCCCTCTGATCCAACATCAACTCACTAGCCCACTAGGCTAGACATCTGTGTTCTCATACAGAATATTGGCACCGTCCATGGGGAGTTGAAATGTATCTCGGCACCCTGGCCATTTTACAAATGGGGCATGGACCTCCTGGGACCATTCAAAATGGCTCCCGCACAACTACGATACAGCAAAGTGGATAGATTACTTCACGAAGTGGATAGAAGCTGAACCGTTAACTACAATTACTTCTGCTCGTGTACAGCGATTCTTCGAACACAACATCGTTTCCCGATTCGGAATCCCTGTCGAGGTGGTGACGGATAACGGAACCCAATTCATTGATAAGGGCTTCCAAGACATGATGTGGGGTCTCAACATCAAACACCGTTTTGCTTCCATCGAACATCCCCAGTCGAACGGTCAAGCCGAAGTAGCAAACAAGATAATTGTCGCTTTAAGGAAGCAAATGGAGGATGCAAATTCCACCTGGGTCGAATATCTCTATAGTGTGTTATGGGGCTACAGGACCAACGTTCAATCATCAACTCAAGAAACTCCTTTTTCGGATGACCTATGAATGTGAGGCGATGATCCTGATCGAGATAGGCCAACCATCATGGAGGAAATTAAGGACTCTCCAGGAAAGCGAAGACACAAAAATGAAGCACTGGCGATGGAATTAGATTTGATTGACGAGGTCAGAATCATGGCACACTGTCGAGATATGGCCACCAAGCAACTCATCGCGGCCAGATATAACCAAAAGGTGAGACCCCGATCATTCGACAAGGGCGACTTGGTGCTTAGAAGAGCCGATGTCGGTAACAAAAATGCCAAAGAAAAAAAGCTGGCTGCGAATTAGGAAGGTCCTTACTGGATCAGAGAGAAACTCGACAAAGGAGCTTACTTGCTGGAGACCCTAGAGAAGAAGCTGATCAAAAGAACGTGGAACTCGGATAAGCTAAGAGTCTACTATAGCTAGAGCCAACCCCCACGTCCACGAAGCTTGCAGACAGACTATGTCCACGTTAGTTCATTTTGATTTCGATTTTCGATTTTTGTTTATGCAATTTCCTTTTTCGAAGTTGTTAGCTCATTGGAGCAAGTTATCTTTCAAATTAATAAAGAATTTCTAAGTTGAGATTCAAGTTTTAGACTCTCCAAATCATGCTGAATGCAAACAAAGAAACGAATAACAGACTTGGGTCATTGAACCCAGTCATAAATACGCCCAATTTGAAGACGAACACCAGGGCCTTCGAACCCGGTTTTCTCAATTATGCAAAGGCTGGTATTACATGCATTCACAATTTTGATGCATCAAAACTCATTCCTAAGTAAGAAGGTGAATTGTCATCTAGATCCTGATCAGGTCAAAATGTTTGAGTTATTGCGTTTCCACACCGAGGCTGAACATGTGACAATTTGCCCTTATCCTGGATTCAATCCCGAACAACGGAACTGGAATGCAATATGAAGGTTTAAAAGAAAATCTTCACTCATATACCCGGACTTTAATGTCGAAAGAATACCTTAGCAGATTCTGCATAACAAGCTCTATGGCCTTGGCCCGGCCATACAAAAAAAATATTGGATCGCATAGATTCAAATGAAAGCGGAGCAAATCACCAAGAGGGGGGTGAATTGGGAATTTTAAAAATTCTTTTTAAAGTGCTCTGAAACTTAACAACAAAACAAAACAAAACAGAGGAGATGAAAGAATAGCAAGACACGGCAAATTTATACTGGTTCGGTCACAAAACTTGACCTATGTCCAGTCCCCAGACACTCTAGGATTTTCACTATCTCTCAGAATCAGTTACACACTCTGCACTCAAAAATTATCCTCTCACTAGGATACATTCCCCTTTACAAGTTGTAAACTGATATACCCAATCTCCAAGTCCCCTTGACTTGAGATTCTTACAATAAATGAAACTCTCTCTAAGAGTAGATAAGATAATCACTGAAGTACAAATGTATCAAAAGATACTTTACAAGAATAGAAAACACAAGAAGTAGTTGAGACTTTGAATGCTTTTCGTTTTCTGCAGATTGGTTGTTGAGAAGACTTGAATGTAACTCCTTATATATGAAGAGAGCATTAAATGACAGTTACATTTTCACAAAGCCACTAGCAAAAGAACAATTCAATTTCATCCGAAGAGAATTGGGAATGGTAAATCCCAATGAACTGTAAGTAATGTTAGTTTAATATAATTAATTATGTTTTGATGATTAATAAAGACTAACTTAAGCATCAGAGCTTCTAGAATATATTTTTTACAGGACTCTGTTGGAACAAGATAGAACAGAGGTGATTAGAACGGACTTGCCTCAAGCCAACATATATGTCAACTCGAGCTAATCTAAATCAGAGATCAAAGGAATCGCCAAAGGAGCAAGCTGACTCAAGTCAGCAAGTGCCAACTCGAGTCTAAGGAAGGCAGAGACTTAAACAGAATGAAAGAGGTTTTTGACTCGAGCCAACCTTGCCACCTTGAGCCAACAGCCAACCCGAGAGTATGAAGAATGGAGAGGAGTTTTTGACTCGAGTCAGTAAGTGGTAACTCGAGCCAACATGACATCATTGTGCCAGGTTAGTTCAAATTCTTCATTAACTCGAGCCAGCAATATTATATTCGAGTTAATCCATGTTGTATCTATATGTTTTCCCGAGACGCTTCATTCTTCACGTTTCTACTCGCGACTCCTCCTCTGGCATCTCTCTCTCTGTTTCTCTCATTTCTCAAAAGCGAAACCCTAACCCCATTTTCTCTCAAAATCGACAATGCCTCCCAAATCAAACCCAAAATCTCCGGCTAAATCCAAGAAATCATACTCTGACTATGAAGCTACTGAATCTTCATCGCCTCCTCCGTTGAACCGATCTCAACGAGAGAAAGTTCCAACAAAGAGATATCGACCTAAAGTGTCGTTTGAGGAACCCGAACCCAAAAAGCCAAAGGAATTGAAGATTGAAGAACCTTCTGAGGTTCCTAAGAAGAAGCCAATCAACAAAGGTGCTCTAATCCGGAAAGACAAAGAAGCTGTTGTTGTTGTTGCCGATAGTTCAAAGAAAACAAAGAAGAAGCTGGCTGTTCCTTCTTCTGAGTTTTGCAGCACCTCTCAGACACAAGCAAAGAGCCAAGCATCTGTCTCAGTGTTGAAAGCTTCTGCTTCTACATCTAAGGCATCAGCCTCTATATCTAAGGCTTCAGTGCAACAGTCTGGGTCCAAGGTATTCAAGATACCCTCTCTCATTTCCATCTATCATGCCTCTATTACTTATCCTCCTGTTGATTTTGCTTGTGGTCCTATCCTATTTTCATCTGAAGATGGGAAGAAGTTCAGTAAAGATTTTGCACTTAGGAATTTATGTCCTATAGTGATTTAGAAAAGCTCAAAAAGGACTGTAACCTAGACCTTTCTCCTTGGTTTAGAGATTATGAGTCTTTTCTCTCTATTTCTGCCTTTTTCAGTCCTACATTAGTTAGAGTATTCTACTTTAACATGTTTGCACACACTTTGTTGGATAAAAACAATAATGTGGCTGAGGAAAAACTTCTTACATATGTGAGAGGAAAGAGAATTTCTATTACTGCTAATTATCTGAATAAGCTACTTCAAATTGTTAATCCTCCTCCCATTCCTGAAATTCACTATGATAATGAGGAAATTTTCAAAATACTTCGACCAGATGAGCAGTTAAGTGAACCAGTAGGGTCACTTCACTTTCCTCCCATTTCCATGCCACCTGTACATAGAGCCTTGTGGTACATCTACTCAAGGAACTTTGTGTAGAAGGGAAAAAATTTCACTCACTTCACTCAGCGTGACTATTCTCTGTTTGCATTTTTGTGGCCAAAGTTCCTCATAACCTTGGTCACTGGATCTTCAATGAGATGAAAAGGTGTTGCATGCATTCCAAGAAAAATTCCACTATCTGTCATTCTATTCCATGAGAAGATCTGGTATCTTGAAAAAGATGAGGTAGCTAAGAAGCCTGAGGTGTTTGGACAACACATTCTGAATTTGATGAAGTAGAGCTTCCAAGAAGGGTCAGGCCAATCTAGGGTTTCGGGACCATCTAGATCAAGAGTCTCTAAGCAAACAGTTCAAGATCAACCTGAGCCTGGTCCTGAATTGTCCTCTCAGCCTGCTCCTTTCTATCTTGGGGAAAACATAAAAGCTATTGTTGAAAAGGCTGTCTTGGATAGTTTGGATCCTCTGCATATCTCCTTGGTTGCTCAGAACTCTTTATCTGTGAAGTTGGAAGTTGCCATTGGGAAATTGGTAGAAGAGGTGACCAAGCTGCAAGATGATCAAGAGTACTAGAAGGAAGAAGTTGGGAATTTGAATGGGCATCTTGAAGACCATGGAGCTCGCATCACCAATATGCACAACACTCTTTGGACTCTAACCAACAAGGTTGACAAGCTTCTCCAGTCTCAGTCTCAGTCTCAATTTGGTCTTGGATTTGACATTCCCTCTCCTGCTCCTAAAATTTCACCTCCTTCATCTCCCTCACCATCCTTTGGTTTCACCACCACTCCTTCTTTCTCTACTACCTCTATCATTACCACTCCTATCATTTCTTCTCTACTAGCCTCTGCCCCTGCCACTTATTCCTGTTCCTCCATCAAACACTTCTACTGTGAAGATTACCTACTCTGGATCTTCTACAGCTGAGTTGTTTGGTGGGGATGATCTAGATACCTCCATCTCCCATCTTAACCCCCTCTCTATCATTCCATATTCCCCTCTACCTTTCCTCAACTCCTCCCATCCATTTTCTTCTCAATTCCAGCGACCTCCTCTATGATTCCCCTCTTTTTGATGGATGCTAAAGGGGGAGAGGATTTGAAAAGTGTTGAAGAAAGAAGCCAAGCATTTTGATTGATCTTATGTTTTCTTGCAAGCTTTTGTATTTTGTATGTAAAATGTTATTGCTTGCTGCCTTGGACTTCTGGTTTAATTTATAGTTTCTCTAACATTTGGTATAATTGTCTATTTGACTAGTTTCTTGTGGTTAACGCTATTGGTAATTATATATCTTTAACCGTTTTAAGCATTACTGCGTTGTGACCAAAGTTTTTGTTTGCTTCATTTTGGTTTCTGATAGCTACTTCAATCTGTCTACTTCTCTGTGGCCAAATTTCAAAAAATTTACAAATTCTTTTAGCTTCTTGTTTACAAAAGTTGTCATCAAAAAAGGGGAGAATGTTAGTTCTCTATATGTGTTTTGATGATGATCAACCTTTGGAAACAATCTTGAGTCAGTCAAAAAACATGGTTCATATTAGTTGAATATTTTTGCTGTCAGATTGACTCGAGCCATGACTTATTGACTCGAGTCAACATCCTTCTTACAAATCGCCAAAATGATATGTTGACTCGGGCCACAAAAAGTCTGCCTCAAGTTTGGGACTAAACTCGAGCCAGCATATCCAGTGACTCGAGCCAATTGTTTTTCAAACTTAAAAGGTTTCAAAATTATGACTCATCTGACTCGAGCCAGTGTGTTTTTGACCCTAGCCTGAAGTTTGACCGTTATATTTAAAAATCAAGTTTGACTCGAGCCTCCACTTACTGACTCGAGCCAGAGACTTGTCTATCAGACTTTCAAATGTTCTTCCTTCGCGATTGACTCGAGACAGTCTTCCTACCTCGAGTCTAGAGGTTGATTCGAGCCTCATTATTTTGCCTCGAGTTAAATCTCTTCTATATTTTTGAATGATCATTTGAATGTGACTCGAGCCATACTTTTCTATGACTCGAGCCTAAGCCTAGACTCGAGTCAACTTTTTGTCTGCCTCAAGTCAGACAGTATTTTCAAAACTTCTCTATGCCTTGAACGATGGATTGACTCGAGCCAGTGATAACTTGATTTGAGCCAATATGTCTCTATTTTTTAAAAGTGCTTAATGACATTTTGAGAATCTCTAAGTATATTTTTGGATTCTTCATATCATCTATCATTACTATTCTTAATTTCATTTAACCAGTTTGTTAATGAGTTCCAGATGATTAGAATGCGGATTAACTCTGTGTTTTGAATAAAGTAATCCGACGTGTCAGAGCATTTAATGCACTTACCCATTCGAGATAGTCAACCAACAGACATACCTCTGCGCTACCGAAAGAGGTTTTGGGCAAGATTATTTCATTCCTTGTGCTGAGACTCCAACGGTCACAATCGCAGAAACAAAAGAATTAAAGAATATTTATAACGGCAATTATACAAACCTTTCGCGCTTCATCTCTAACGGACATTTTGAAGAGTCTCAATGGATATTTCATCAAGCTTCTCAACGCTCATAAATGTCATCAACTATAAATATTAGAAGCTTTGAATTCTCCAACCACCAAAACGCTGTGTAATTAATTCGACTCAACTACAACTTATTGTTTCATTAACTGAGCTAATATCTTCGGATATTCTCATTGTTCTTCAGTGTTTATTATTTATCTACTCAGTGAGTAGTTAAACACTATTTGATTATCTTAGTTGTTTGAATCTTAAGGTTGTAGAACCTTAAGTGTGGGTGTACGATTACAACTTGTAAGGGGGAGTGAGTCCTAGTGTGAAAGGATCATCTCGAGTATAGAGTGTGTAATTGTATTGGTGTTTGAAAGATAGTGGAAATCTCAGAGTGTTTCTGGGGACTGGACGTAGGTCAGGAGTTGGACCGAACTAGTATAATCTTCCTGTGTTCATTGCTCTTATCTCTGTCTCTGTTTTATTCTCTTGAGTCTTAGCGAAAGATTTTTTATAATCACCTATTCACCTCTCCTCTAGGTGATATTCCACCTTCAGTGGACAATGTCAGTTCTTCGATGGCTCTATAGTATCTTGGTTCAGTAAAAAGTAGCACATCATATCACTGTCATCCACTGAGGCTGAATACGTAGCTGCTTCAAGTTGTTGTGTCTCAAACAACAACTTCAAGATTTGGGAATTCATCTCAAAGAAATTCCAATCCTCTGTGATAACACGAGTATATTAAGCTTGGCAAAAATCCAGTTCAATATTCAAAAACCAACCATATTGATGTAAGACATCACTTTATCAGAGATCATAATCAAAAGAAAGATGTAAAAGTGATGTTCATTCCTACTCATCTCCAACTTGATGATATCTTCATTAAGTCATTAGCAAAAGATCAGTTTTTGTATATCAAAAGAGAATTGGGTATGGTAAACCCCAATGAACTATAAGTAATATTTTTCATTCTAGTTATTTTAAAGTTTAAATTGATTAATTGGGACTAACTTGAGCATTAGAGTATCTAGTTACCTATTTTGCAGGATCCCTACCCATTGGATGAAAGACAGAGTTAAACAGAGGAGGGATAACTTGTCACAACACTCGAGTGTTAGCAGGCACACTCGAGTGTCAGAGTACCAGGACACAAGTGCCCTTGAGATTCTTGCACAATCAAGAGGGAAAAATGAGCAACACTTCAAGTGATCAAGCATGCACTGGAGTATAGGTTTCAAGTACTCGAGTGTTAAGAATTTTTATGAGTTTATACTATACTTACATGCAGGTGTCCAAGCAAAAATTTTGAAGGAAAACTCAACACTTGAGTGTTGAAAAACCACACTCAAGTGTGCCACTCAAGTATGAATATGTAACACTCGAGTGCTCAAGAATGTCTTATGTCACCTATGTATAATTGCTTGTAAAGTGCTTAACTTTTTGCAAATTCAATGTAACACTCAAAGTGTGAAGATATACACTCGAGTGTGGATGAACAATGCTCAAGTACCAAAGAGCTAGGGCATTTTCAGTAACAATGCACAAGACTTGAACTAAGAAAGAAAAGGCTACTCGAAGTATGACACTCGAGTGTGATCAAAAGACACTCAAGTATGGTATTCCAACCCTCGAGTGTTTATCAGCATTCTCAAAAGGTTCAAGTGTTCACGGGCATACTTGGAGCAAGGTACATTTATTACTTTATCAATTATGCATGAATACTCAAGTGTTGCGCGTTGATTTTTCAAAACTATATATATCAGTTTCAGTCATTTTGCATTCTCTCACTCCGTTAATCATCATGTTCTCTCAACTCTCAAAACCCTTGAATATCCTATTCAAATCCGTTATAGCGTTTCATTTTGATTCCTTCAAACAGACTTCTTAACGACTCCTACTTGTTAATTTCCTTCATTTTCCCTTCATAAAACCTTTTTCTTCTCCTCAGATTCTCAGTCTCGCTCTCAGCTTCCCAACAAACACTCAAAACCCTCTCAGCAATACTTGAGTCTTAGCCTTCACAATGGTGAGATCCAAAAACCCACAACTTCATCTCCATTCTTCAACCTCTCCCTCATCTTCTAATCCTAAAGCCTCTGCCTCCTCCTTGTCTAATCCTTCCTCTCCTCCTCCACCCAAGAAACTCAAAACCCAGAAAACCCTGCCATATCGTCCTAAGGTTTAGGACAATGCTCCCTCTTCGAGACCTCATCCAAGACCAAGAACCAAAGGGATTTTCATTCGAGAACCATCTAAAAATCCTCACCAAACTCGTTCAAAAATGAATACTTTTCCAACTAAAGGGAAAGGCAAGGCTAGTCAACAAGAAGCTAACATTCAGGCTCAAGAGGATGAAAAGTGTACTGAGATGCTTCTTCAGAGACTGAAAGGGAAGTCTGAATTGGGTACTGGACCTTCTGGCAGCAGAGCCAATCCAGGTGTATCTGCTACTCCATTTCTCTTAGAGGCTACTCGCTCCTCAATGCCACCTCCAGGTTTTAATTCCAAACCTTTATCAATTCCTGAGTCTGATCTAAACAATTTTTAAACTCACTATGGGTCTGGTGGATTTTGCCCTACTGTATTTGTGGACCTAGCCAAACTCAAATCCGAGTGTAGCCTTAATCTTGCCCCTTGTTTGAAACCCTTTGAACCTCTTTTGGCTATACATACTATTTATTGCCCCTCTATGGTCAAACACTTTTACTTTTATATGAGGATAGCCAACTGGGTTGATGATGATGATAACATGTTGGAAGAACAGTTAGAGAATGTGGTCAGGGGGAAGAGGATTAAGCTTACTGCCCTCTTCACTACCTGTTGTCACCACTCCTCCACCTAACTCTTCCATTCCTGCACTCCTCCACCTTCCACTGCTCTTACTGTCTAAACACTTCCCCCTGCTCCTATCCATGTAGTTTGCCCTTTCTAGTCTTTTCCTCCCTCTGATCTTACTTTTCCTACCTTTTTGTCTGATGGCAAAGGGGGAGAGAAGTGAAGTGACTACTGATATATGATTTATGTGTTTCACTGCTTATCATATGTATTTTGTTGTTAGTATTTCACTACTTATGTATTTTCACATTTGAAGATGTTCTAATCCTTGATTATCAAGGCAAGTATGTATTCAAGCAATCTATACGTTTATTCCATTATATTATACATTATTTGATTGCTTAACATATTTTTCCTTGGTGATCTCAAATTGTTTTTAAACTATTTTTAAAAATTGACAAGTGTTGTTATCATCAAAAAGGGAGAGAATGTTAGTTCTCGGATTATAGCCTTTGATGATAACAAACACTTGCAATGAGATATAGACTTGATGATACAAGTCACTCGAATGCAATAATTATTAAAATCAAAACTTGAATCAGAAAGCCAGTTTCTAAAGTGTCTGATATAGACACTCAAGTGTTACTCTTCAACACTCGAGTGTTGACTTCAAAATCACAGGAAGAATGGCTGATACTTGTTTTTGTCATGAAGAAATTGATGAACACTTGAATGTTCAAGTTAAACACTCCAGTGTTTCTTCAACATCAACAATACCAGTACCACACTGGTGTTCATTATGGAATCAACAAGGCATACACTCGAGTGTGCGCATCAACACTTGAGTGTCAAGGTATTAACTAAGTCCAATGCATAATACTCGATGATGAACTAATGCTTTGTAGCACACTTGAAGTGTTATTTGTAACACTCGAGTGTTTGTAAAGATCAATATATCTTTTCCAAATTATGTCTTTTGAATAGTATCCTACAGACGCACAAAGCATCAACACTAAGTGTTGGTAAAAGACACTCAAGTGTCTGGAAAAAAACACATATTTTCAACTGAGCTTCGTTTTTAAACAAGTCTTCTTCCCGTGCAAGTTCATCAACACTCGAGTGTTGAGGAACAACACTTGAGTGTCACTTGTCTCTAAACTTAATCTCCGTCTTCGTAAATTCAAATTCACTTATTATTATCTTGATACTTCAGATTATCACTCATTATTATTCTCAATGCTTCTAAATATGTTTATTAGTGAGTTTCAGATTATCAAACGAAGGATTACATGAAAATCTTCAAAAATTACTAGAAGCATTTAATGCTATATAAGAAACAGAGCATGGACATGGAAACTAAGTCAGAGGAGGTCAAATGATTATACGTTCAAACACCCATTCCGGCGAAAGCGAAAGCGACTTTACCTTAGTCAACTACTCAGATCAAAGGCATGTCGTGCGAAGATTTTCAACAGAGATACGAAAACGACATTTCCTCAAATCTTACAACGACTTCGTTCTTTGTGTCTAACGAAAAGTTTGAAATCTCATAATGGATAGTTTGAAGCTTCACCAACAACCATTAATGAAGTTTAACTATAAATACAAAGTGCATTCAATTCGAAGCTAACAACCAACTGTGAAAACATTCATTGCTCAGTTATTGCCTGTACTCTTTGATATATTTTGTGATATTCATTTATATTCTTCAGTGATCATATATCTACTTTGTGAGAGAGTTTTTATCATTAATTGATTGTTGTAAAATATTAAGGTAATAGGACCTTGAGTGTGGTTGTCTAATTACAGTTGTAAGGGGAAGTAAGTCCTGTGAGGATTACTCTAAGCTTATTGTAATCATTGTTGAAATATAGTGGAAATCTCATATACACTCTGAGACTGGATGTAGGTTAGGATATTAAGGTCGAACCAGTATGAATCTTTGTACACACTTTAATGATATCTTTTTAACTCTTTATTCGTAAATTAGTTATTTGTTAATATTGTTTTAATTTTTTATAATTCACTCAATTCACCCCTGTTGGCAATACACTAAGACTAACAAACATGTCATAAAAAAATAGAGATGATGAGAAGTTAGTTACAAAATATTTTAAAATTTAAAATTTAGAATGTGGAAAATAAAATAAAGATATAGAAAATATTATTAAAATAAGTATATCAGAAATAAAGAGAGATAACTGGGATGGTTACCAAATATTTTGAATTTTTAAATTTAGAATAAGAAATTTGTTCAAAAAAATTTAGAATGGAAAATAAATCAAATTTATTAAATAATATATTTTGAAAATATATATATCTAAACTAAAAATATATTTATCTATTCATCACAATAATTTTTAAGCAGACAATCATAGAACGTGGGCCATTGGTGATGGTAGTTATCATCAGTTAATCACAAAAAATCTATACTTTTCTCTTGGAGAGAAAATCCAAGGATGACATGGCATACTGTAGTGTATGTTTTCATCCCTACTGTTAAGAATAAGATAGATAATATATTTTGAAAAAAGGTATATTTAAACTAAAAATCTATTAAACGATATGAATTACAAGGCGGCAGGCACTAATGGCCTGAATTACAAGGAGCAGGATCGAACCCATGACCTCCCACTATTTGGGGAGTACCCCATACCACTAGGCTACAAGGCCTTTGGTTATTAAACGATCTGAGAACATGGGCAATTGATGCAATAGTAGTTATCATTAGTTAATGGCAAAAAATCGATTTTTCTCATTGAGAGAAGAAAATTCAGGGATTACGTGGCACAATGTGGTACCTGCTTTCTGCCCTACTTTTAGGAACAAAATAGAGGACAGTGCACAAGATCATCTTTTATAGGCATAGGCATAGCCATATGGAGATGCCCTAGAACCCTCTTTTTTGTTGCTTTGCTTCATGTCAATTCTTGTTGTTGATATTTATATCGTTATATGTATTTTATTTTATTTATTATTTGACCAGTATTGTATGAATTCTTTTATTTAGGAGGGTAGATATTAACAAGATAAGGTTATTAACGGAATTCACACGTATACACACGCGCATATATGTATATGTATCACTAAATTAAAAGGCAATTCACCATGTATTTTTTTTTTTCCAAGAGCAAAATTTGGAACGCACTTATATTATTTTTTTTTTTAAAAAAAAAAAACTTTTCCAACTAACAAACGTTGGTTTTTAGTAGAATGTGCATTGACTACTTAAGCGCATGAGAGCTGTGTAAATGCACAAAACGTGAGATCTAGTGTCAATTGAACCTCTAATCAACTCCCCCAATCAAATAGTCCTTAAGGACTTGTTTGAGAAGTTCATTTAGGGGGAAAGGAAAGGGAAGGAAAGGTTTTGGTAGTTCCTTCCCTTGTATATATCAAGGGAATGGAAGGGATTACCAAAACCCTCCCTGCCCTTTTCTTTCCCTTCAAAATGGAATTCCCAAACAAAGCCTAAAAGAAAAACACTTATACAAGTTTAACTTGTGTGCATTAGTTTTTAGCATTCAATCCATTCCCTCCCCTTGAAACGAAAGCCAACTATTTTTTTTTTCTCCCGAAAACAGTTCTTTTAATTCTTGAGACTTTCCAACCTTGGGTCAACCACTAATTGGAGTGAGTTACATCTCATAATACATTGGTTTCCCTGAGACCAATTTCACTTTTATACAAAACTTCGCTTGAGAAGAACAAGGGCTAGGGTTGTGAAAATTTTCAAGAATTATCAAATTCAAATTCGGCCCAGAGTTGTGGATATTTGAACTTGATTCATTTTGAAGCCCACTTTCTCCAAGAGCCCGTTTATTTTTCACCAAAAGCGGTCCCATACGCTTGAGCCCTTTAGGGATACATTTTCTCTTTTCGATTCAAGAAATCCGTTTCAGATCCTCTAAAACCGTTATAATCTAATCAACAATACCAAGAGGGATTTCTTATCCCTCATACTCACAAATATGTTGAGGCATAGTTGTCAAAAATTGCGTGTCAACACAATTGGCTGGTGGAATTAACATTTTCATAATATATTAACTTTTTTGGATTGGAGTTAGGATAGCTACTCATGTTTTTGGAGGAAAAGCTAGCTGACACAATTTTTCATATTTGTGGAAGCGTTGGTTTTAATGGGGGGTTTTAAACCAAAAGATAAGTTACAATTAAAGTAACTTTGAGTACTTTTTGTTAGACAGGATTTTGTTATGGACCAATATATTTGGGCCAGGTAGGTTCCCGGCCCAGTAGGGAGCTCTCAGTAAAACCCACTAATCTACCCAGGTAAATGGGAAACCAGGTAAATGGTTCCCCACTACTCCATCGTACCTAATATGTGCAGGACCGTACACGTAGTGGAGCAGCGACCTGGAGAATGTGGGAAGTGCATAATGGCTGAAGGATGGAAGCATTTGCATGGGAGTGAAACCCTAGGTAATCCCTATAAATATGAGATTACCCACCAGGTGCACTCTGGACTCTCTCTATTTCCATTGCTTATTATTCAGTTACACTGCACACACACCACCCCCTGGGCGAAACGCCTGACTTGTGTTGCATTGTGATCTGAGCTCTCTCGACGGTATCTCAACCATAGATATTATCGAGCTAGTACCTTTCACTGAGACTCAATCAGTGGAAGACTCCTTGATCCAAGATAAACCATTCCCAGCTCACTAGAGCTGGACATCTGTGTTCTACAACAGAACATTGGCGCCGATCGTGGGGATCGTAAACTTCGATTCCCAAAACCACAAAGCCACTGCTGATCACTGAGGATGGCCGCGAGCACGAGAAGCCGTAGTCACGCCACTCGGCAGGACCAACCGCCGGAAGAACCTCAACGACGTCCACAGCAAGAGCACGTAATCCAATACTCTGACTCGGTAGCTCCAATCCATGGCCATGTAACTGTGGAAACCGAGGGCGAAACCGAGGACACAGCCCACTCTCCTCACCCCAGTCTGACCGCCCGACAAGGGCAGCAGAACATGCAAAATCTGAACATCCCTCCCCCTCCGCGCGAGTTCCAAGAGGTACACCCCGATTCTAGGGTGTTGCATAGCACTATGGGTTCATTGATTCGAAGAATGGAGAATATGGAAACTCGCCAGAAACTCCAAAGAGAGGAAGATACCCGACTCATCCAGGAGAACCTAGATCTTCGAAACGCCGTTTGGCGACAAAAAGAACAAAGGCAGTTACAACAAGAATGGGAGGAGAGAGCAGGGCCAGAGGAGAAGCAACCAAAGCGAGACGGTGCTGGTACAAGCCGAGAAATGAACTCGACGTCGACTCACACCAGTGAGGAGGAGGAGCTTACCGAAAAAGAGGGGGAGGAGGAAGACGTGGTCGCTCATGACCGGGGTAAAATCATCGAAGAAGACCACCAAGAGATCCTGGCTTTAAAAGAACGGTTAAGAGTGCTAGAAGGTCCCATTCGGGATACCAGAAAGCCCAACCGAACTAATGGCAAGACGATTGCTGAAGTCAATGGATGGACCCGCCGACCTCCTCTAGCTGACTCGTCTCGGTCGAAAGAAAGACGTTTGTCGGTCAACTCGGCCTTGAACGGGCATGAGGCGAATCCGCCGTCGTTCAATGTAAACATGGCGGGCAAGGCAGGACATGAAGGAGACGACCTATTACGCCAGTTTTCAAAGGAAATCATTGCCGCAGCTTATCCCAGGAAACTGGATTCTAGAGAGCTTCCAAAGTACACTGGGAGTCAGGATCCGGTAGTTTACCTTAATAACTTCAAAATGGAAATTGGGGTGAAGGGAATCGTGGGGCATGTAATTCCTCAATTGTTTGCAGGAAGCCTTTAGGGACCTACCCAAACCTGGTTCCACTCTTTGCCATTAGATTCTATTCCAGATATGAAAACCATGGAGTACAAGTTCCGCTTAATTTCGCTACAAGCCTGAAAATGCCGAAGACCGAGTTCCAGTTGGACCAGGTCAAACAATTCTCTAATGAAAGCCTACAAAAGTACCTAGACCGATTCAAGGAAACGGCGCTTCAAGTGCCCGGACTAAAGGAAGACGTTCACTTACACTGCGTCATAGCCGGTCTAAATTCCACATCTCGATTGAAAAAATCGGTAATGAAGAATCGACCTAGTACTCTGACCGAATTTATAGATCGGTCAAAGACATACCTCGAGCTCAAACAGATGGACATGATGAGTCAGGTGGTAAAAAAGCGGGGCAAAAGTCCACCCCCTAAGAGTAGAGAGCTGCAAGCCGGTCGCAAGCCGGAATCTCACGCTCGGGGTGGAGGGGTAAGGTCGAAAGGAGAAAGGGAAGGGAGATTCAACAGTACACTCCCCTAAAATTATCCCGGCCGAGATTTGGCGTGAAGTCTCAACAACCGAGATGAAGAAGGTTGAGCGACCCCGCCGAGAAGAAGGAGGCCAATCTAGATAAATCCCGATCTTGTGACTTCCATGATCGCATGGTCATACTACGGAAAAATGTTGGGACCTCAGGGATGCCATTGAAAAGTTTGTCCGGGAGGGGAAACTCCGCCAGTATGTCATCCAGACATAAGGACGGCAAAATAACAAGAGACGAGGTGGGAGAAGCAAAAGCTCACCTCAGCCAAATAGGAAGAGGTGTGAGCAGAAAAAGAAATCCACAAACAGCGACGATGAATTCCCAGACTCCAAATATGACTGCAACGTAATCAGTGGAGGTTTTGGAGGTGGGGGTGACTCGGTGAGCCAAAGGAAGAAGTATCTAAGGGAATTTCTCTCAATCAGGGACCGCCCAGCTTTCAAGAATGACGCAGCAAAACCTGAACCCCCGGTCCTGAGTTTCACTGAGGAGGATCTCAAAGACGTACCCCCAGGACACCAGGATGCATTGGTCATTACGGGGATCGTGGTCAACTGTTGCGTAAGAAAAATCTTGATCGATAATGGGAGCGCTGTAGACATCATCCTATGGGACGCATTTCAGAGAATGAGGTTCGACCCGGAAGATTTAAAGCCTTGCCGAACAACCTTAACCGGTTTCAATGGCCGGGATACATGCCCAAAAGGGTATATCGACCTAAAATTGACGCTCGGAACGAAAGGCGCTTTCAAATCTGAGCGTGTCAGGTTCATCGTGGCCGACTTCCCCTCATCTTACAATATCATGCGGGGCGTCCTACCATTCACAACCGGGATATCTTTGGTGTCCACAAAACACCAACGGCTAAAGTTGGTGAATAGAAAATAACCAAATTGTAACGGTCAAGGGCGACCAGAAGGATTCCCGACAGTGCTATTTCGATACGGTCAAGGCAAACAAAGTTGACCCAACATCACAGAAAAAGAGAGCTAGAGCACCCACTGAGGAGGAAAAAGGGAAGTCGGTCAACCTCGTTGAGTTAGATTTACGCAAGGAGGACAAGATAAAAAGAACGGAGCCGAACGGAGAGCTGGAGGATTTTGCATTGGGAATCGAACCCGGGCAAAACACCAAAATTAGCAAGCATCTAGCCCCATCAATCCGAGCAGAACTTGAGACCTGCCTGAAGGACAATAAAGACATTTTTGCATGGCGTCCATCTGAGATCCCCGGGGTAGACCCCGCAGTTTGCTGCCACAGTTTGGCGATTTGCCCGACATCAACCCCCGTGGCCCAAAGGAAGAGAAAGATTGGGACAGACAGGAAGCAGGCCTTGGAGAAGCACACAGATGAGTTATTGGAAGCCGGTTTCAAACGTGAAGTACAGTATACCACCTGGCTATCGAATGTTGTTATGGTTAAAAAGCCTAACGGCAAGTGGCGGGTATGCGTCGATTATAAGGACCTGAACAAGGTTTGCCCCAAGGATTCTTTTCCTATGCCAAGCATAGACCAGCTAGTAGAAAGCTCATCTGGCTTCAAATTGCTTTCCTTTATGGATGCATACTCGGGGTACAACCAAATCCCCATGCATGCCGATGACCAGGAAAAGACGGCATTCATCACGGAAAGGGCCAACTATTGTTACAATGTTATGCCCTTTGGTTTGAAGAATGCAGGAGCCACTTACCAGATGATGATGAACAGGGTTTTCAAAGACCAATTAGGGAAAAACGTCGAAGTTTATATCGACGACATGATCGTCAAATCTTCACGGACAAAGGACCATATCCAAGACCTTCAAGCAAACTTTCGACAAGGCGAGGAAGTATCGCTTGCGCCTCAATCCCGAAGTGTGCTTTCGGTGTTCAGCGGGAAAATTCGGGATTCTTACTCACCCACGAGAGGATTGAGGCAAACCACGATAAATGTCGGGCTATCTTGGATATGCAGCCCCCCAAGAACAAGAAGGAAGTTCAACGGCTCACGGGAAGGCTAGCCGCTCGACCAGGTTTTTACCAAGGTCGGTGAAAACTCTCTTCCTTTCTTTAAGTTCGAAGAAAGAAACATCCGGAGATTGGAATGCAAATTGTCAAGAGGCTTTTGCAAAGATCAAGCAATGCCTGGCAACACCGCCGGTACTTTCTCGCCCGAAGTTCGGGGCAGGATTGATCCTATACCTAGCTGTTGGGGATGAGGCGGTTAGCGCGGCATTGGTGAATGACGAGAAGGACGGTCAAACTCCAGTATACTTCGTAAGCCGAGCTCTGCAAGGGGCCGAGCTGAGATACCAGAAACTGGAAAAGATGGCATTCGCCCTACTCATGGCCGCGAGACAACTGCGCCCATACTTCTAGAGTCATTCCGTGGTAGTACGCACAAACCAACCAATCCGGCAAATCCTGCATAAGCCGGACTTGGTAGGGAGAATGGCTAGCTGGGCTATTGAGTTGTCTGAATTTGATATAACTTATGAAGCGCGACATGCGATCAAATACCAGGCTCTAGCCGACTTTGTGATGGAACTAACCCCGTCTGAAAATTCAGAAATGAATGACGATCACAAACACGACTTAACATGGAGGTTGTTCGTTGACGGTTCATCGAATAAAAAAGGAAGTGGGGCAGGAATAATCATCGAGAGCCCGGAATGAGTCTCTTGGGAGCTTTCCCTTCGGTTTGAATTTGCAACATCAAACAATCAAGCGAGAATATGAAGCGCTTATAGCCGGATTACGGCAGGCAAGGGAAAGCGGGGCAAAAAGAGTTCACGTATCTACCGACTCACAGCTGGTTGCATCCCAGATAGAGGGCAAGTACCAGGCTAAAGGCCCTTTAATGGTCAAATATCTGGGAAAGGTTAAGCAGTTGATGGCGGAATTTGATAACGTGGAAGTAATACATATCCCCCGGGGAGAGAATGTTAGGGCCGATGTGTTGTCAAAATTAGCAAGCACTAAGAACCCCGGCAATCACCGCACCATTGTCCAGCAGAACCTGTTAGAACCAAGCTACGTGATGATAATCTCAGAGACAAATGATTGGCGAAAACCAATAGCCGATTACCTTGAAAGGGTAATCCTCCCGGAAGACACCGACAGTGCCAGGAGAATAGAAAGGACGTCGGCATCGTTCACCATGATAGGTGACGAATTATATCGGAAGGGTTTCCATTCCCCGCTAATGAAGTGTCTTGATTCGGCCAAGGCGACTACGTCTTTGTCCGAAATCCATGAAGGAATAAACAGACACCATATGGGCGCCAGGGCATTAGCAAGAAAGGCAGTGAGGACTGGATACTTCTGGCCATCTATGGCGAAGGATTCTAAGAAGCATGTGCAAGAGTGCAATAGCTGTCAAAGACATGCCAGGGTCATACGCACCAACCCATCGGAGTTAACTAATATGTCGGCTCCATGTCCGTTCTATAAGTGGGGAATGGATCTGCTTGGCCCATTCAAGAGGGCCCCAGGACAACTGCGTTGGCTTATAGTGGCGGTAGATTACTTTACCAAGTGGATAGAGGCAGAACCATTGGCAACGATTACCTCGGCACGAGTTCAAAAGTTCTTCAATCGAAATATTTTATCTCGGTTTGGAATCCCCGAAATTGTCACGAGATAATGGAACCCGAGTTCACCGACAAGGGTTTCCAAGACATGGTTGCGATCTCCACATCATTCACCATTTCGCATCGTCGAACATCCACAATCCAACAGCCAAGCCGAGGTGCTAACAAGGTTATCTTGGACGGATTGAAGAAAAGGATGGAAGAGCGTGATTCAAATTGGGTGGAAGAGCTATACCGGTCCTTTGGGGACTCGAACCTCGATCCAATCAACAACACGGAGACCCCATTTAGGTTAACCTATGGGTGTGAAGCAATGATACCCGTTGAGATCGGTGAGCCATCTTGGAGGAGGGTTAAAGCCCTACATGAAGAAGAGGACAACAACCGATCAATCGCGGTGGAATTAGATCTCGTGGACGAGGTCAGGGTGAAAGCACATTGCCAAGAGCTAGCCGCCAAGCAGCTTCTCGCTAACAGGTACAACCAGAAAGTGGTGCCGCGCGCATTTACAAAAGGTGATCTCGTCCTTCGGCGAGCTGACATAATGCCGACCAAGGCAAACTTGCACCAAATTGGGAGGGTCCCTACCGAGTTATAGAAAATTGCGGAAAAGGGGCCTACAAGCTGGAAACTCTGAAGGAGAAACCCATAAAGCGGTCATGGAATGCTGATAAATTTAAGACCTATTACAGCTAGCATGTTTCCTTCTCCACTTCATCTGATGCCTTCTTACGGAAGTAATGTACTGATAGCTATTAAGGCAAACTTTTCAATGAATTTCGGGTCATGAAACCCGTTTTCAACAATGTTGACTGTACTACGATTGCCAAAGCCGGACGCGCATTAAAACATGTAGGAGTATGAGGCATTCTAGCCCGACTCCAGAGACCATGTTCCAATTAAAACATGTAGGAGTATGAGGTATTCAAACCCGGCTCCAGAGACCATGTTCCAATTAAAACATGTAGGAGTATAAGGTATTCAAACCCGGCTCCAGAGACCATGTTCCAATTAAAACATGTAGGAATCAGAGGCATTCTAGCCCGGTTCCAAAAACCATGTTCCAATTAAAACATGTAGAAGTATGAGGCATTCTAGCCCGGCTCCAGAGACCATGTTCAAATTAAAACATGTAGGAGTATGAGGTATTCAAACCCAGCTCCAGAGACCATGTTCCAATTAAAACATGTAGGAGTATGAGGTATTCAAACCCGGCTCCAGAGACCACGTTCCAATTAAAACATGTAGGAATCAGAGGCATTCTAGCCCGGTTCCAAAAACCATGTTCCAATTAAAACATGTAGGAGTATGAGGCATTCTAGCACGGCTCCAGAGACCATGTTCCAATTAAAACATGTAGGAATCAGAGGCATTCTAGCCCGGTTCCAAAAATCATGTTCCAATTAAAACATGTAGGACTCAGAGGCATTCTAGCCCGGATCCAAAGACCATGTTCCAATTAAAACATGTAGGAGTATGAGGTATTCAAACCCGGCTCCAGAGACCATGTTCCAATTAAAACATGTAGGAATCAGAGGCATTCTGGCCCGGTTCCAGAAATCATGTTCCAATTAAAACATGAAGGAGTCAGAGGTATTTTAACCCGGCTCCAGAGACCATGTTCTAAAAAGGGTGAATGAACCCGTGTTTTGAAAAACGCGTGTGGATTCATGGTTAACGAACCAGGTTCCATCAACACATTCGCGAAAGGATGGCATGAACTCTTGATTAAATATCCAATTTTCAAAGACCACGCCTTTAAGAAAACATGTAGGAATTAGAGGTATTTTAACCCAATCCTATGAGCATGCTGATGTCAAAATGCAAAAGAATTCATGGACAAGAAACCAGTTTTCAATGACATGTTTGATCAACAAGAATAAGGAGATGTGTTCACCATTTCAGAAGAAGTTCGAAAAATGGAACACTAGTATTAATCAAATCGTACTGTCATATTTACAAGCCGGGTCATTACCACGGCATCAAAAGGACGGCCTAAAAAGCAGGAAGTCATAAAACAACCGATTTGCCGAGATGTACCACGAGCTCAGGAAGACGGGGGCGGGGCTGGTTCCTCCTCTTCTCCTTCATCTTCGGCCCCGGGAGGAATCAGCTGTCCCTTCTTGTTGACATATGATTCATAGTTAAGACCAGCCAGGTTGAGGGTGAGGGCGCGAATTTGCGCAACAGCGTTGTCAAACGAAAAAACCGCTGCATCAGCATACTCGGTCAACCCCGCCTTGGCATGACCTAGTTCAACCTCCTTGGCCGAAAGCTCACCTTCCCTAGCCGCGAGCAGGGCTTTATAATGTTCGGCGTCGGACTGAGCCTTATCTACGACTATTTGACCGTCCACATGAAGATCTTCCAAACGACGGACATCTAGCTCTGCCTTCAACAGCTTCTCCTCCGCCTTTTTGAGGTCGGACCTAGAGGTTTTCAGTTCCTCTTCCAAGGTCCTCTCCTTAGAGATAGAGGACTTGATTTCTTCTTCCTGCTTGGCCTTAGCGGCCTGCAAGGAGGTGAAGTTCTGTTGTAGTTGGGCATTCACCGCCGTAAGGGCTGACAGGTTGGCAACGGCTCTATCCCTGTCCTCGGCAATCTTAGCCACCTCAGAGGTTTGCTTCAAAGCAGCATTCTCCTTCTTCAGAGCAACCAGCTGAGCATACGCCAACCCATATTTTATCTTCACGAGGGCATAAGAGCGAATCAAGGAAAGACCTCGATAACCCTCTAATTGCATTTGATTCAGCATCTTCTTGGTAGGCTCATTCAGGCCAGATGCGTCATGAAGAAAAGCAAGAGGTCTCATTACATCTAGTACTTCCTGGCTCAGTCCCTGCCCCCACAAGGCGCCCTCGGGAAGATTATTCACGGAAAGATTGCCCAGCACCGAGGTCTCAGCAGAGGAAGTTGGCGCCGGGGAAGACATGAGAGGAGCAGGAGAACCCTCAGTGACCGGCGTCTCGATAACCCCCACACTTGGATTTGGTGGCCCCGCCACAACGTCTTTGCCCTTGACCTTCTTGCGGGCGACATTTCCTTCGGCATCTGACAAGGCTAGCCGCTTTTGGGAAACACTTTCAGGGGCCGAACCCGATGGGTCATTAACCGAGATAGCGGGACCTTCTTCCGCGGTCCGGGAGCGATTTTTGAAGACGCTTAGTTGCTTGGGCCTACCCATAGCTCGGCCTGCAAAAGAAATTAGATATCAAAACAATAAGAGGGAAACAAAAAGCAAATCAGCCAAGTATCAATAAAGTCATACTCGCGGTAGGCTTCCGCCTAACTAAAGGCGTGGTAATGTACTTGGCCGGATCCAAGGGATCCCGCAGAGACCCCACATATTCCACAAGTCTCAAAAGGGTATCTTCCTCGTCGTCCGAAAAGCTCGTAGCTTGCAGAACGTAATCGTTGGGCCTCAAGGTATGGTGGTGTGTTGACCAGTAAAGGGGAAACCTTTCCTCGGTTTCCCCAGAGACGGTCCTCCGCACAAACCAGGGAGCCCAGCTAGTGAGGGCCTCGACCTTGATAAAGGCGGATTTGAAATTTTTCCATGACTCGCGAAAAGGCCGGAAGAGTCTCCGATCGCGGATGCTTCGGAGAGTTGTCCACCCAAACCACTTTGTTGATTCGGTAGTTTGGATGCCGGTCTCCAATGGAGAAAAGAAGGACATAAAGACCGACACGCTACAAACGAAATCCTTCTCCCCGCACAAGTTCTCAAAGGCGACGGTGAACGCCCAGCCGTTGGGATGAAGTTGGGAGGGCGAGGTGCAAGTGATTCAATAACTCGATCGAAAGTCGGTAAAGGAAACCTCACCCCCAAAAGAGTGATAACATCCCGGTAGATAAAAAAGAAGTGACAGCCCTTCTCCTCTGAGCGACCGGAGTCCACCGATTCGTATTTTGAGGGCAACCGCAGGATATACCCTATCCCGTCCCCAATCCCGAGTTGGAGAAGATCTTTCGGGGTCAGGGAATTCTTCACCTGAGTGACCTTGCTGCTTACAGCGGGGGTTAACTCAGGAGAAATTGGGGAAGGGGCGAAAGTGCTAGATTCTTCGTTCGAGGACTGACTAGCTTGATGAGAGGAAGCCATGAGCACCTAGATATAAAAAATAAAATAAGATCAGAGAGGGGCACATTGAAAAGCGTTGTCCCGAGTAGGGGATTTAGAACTACAATGGGACTGGATGAAAGAATAGCCGATAAATCATTATGAATCAGTGCTTCAGCTCCAACGAATGATAATTCCCATAACGAAACCTTCTCGGGCCTGGGAGAGTTCCTGGGTTTTCTGGAAAGTTTTGGTAAAGGAGGATCATTGTCGGGGCCTAGAGGAAGTTTTTGGGCAAAGAACTTCGGTTTTACGTACGTATGGAAAGGCTCGAGCCATTCTGAACACCTAGAAAAGGGGAGCAGAAACTAAGAACCCACCCAACAGAGCCCAGAAAATACAGTAAAACCCAAAAGCACGACAGAAACCCAGAAGCGCAACAACACGAAAAAGCGCTCAGAGAAAATTGCATACATGATATTGAGCCTCAAAAACGAAGTCAAAAAGCAAGCAGTCACAGGGCAAGCGATAATACCTGGTGAAAGGAAGAGATGCAACAAGATTGACAGCGAAAGACGCTAGCTTGGATGCAAAGTAAACTCCTGAAGCCGAACAATAGTCGAAAATGTCGAGTGAGACCGGTAGTTTTTGAAAAAGAAATATATATAGACGTTTGGAATTTGAAACGCCAAGGGTCGCGACGTCGTTAATTTCTGCGAACGAAGTTAGAAACCCTAGGACAATCGGCGGACCAAGGAAACGTTTCGGGGGAAAACGGCGTGAGCATTAAATGTGCACAAAAACCAAAGGCTGCAATAGCAGCCAATCCGCAAAAATGACGGTTGAATACTAGAGAAAGGTCAGAAAAGTTGGCACGTGGATCTGACCCTACGGAAGGATTGGAGGGCGGTTTGCTCGAAAATCAATCCGTTCTTGAGGGCGGTTAATTTTAACTTAGCCCGGATTGGAGGGCGGTTTGCTCGAAAATCAATCCATTCTTGAGGGCGGTTAATTTTAACTTAGCCCGGATTGGAGGGCGGTTTGCTCGAAAATCAATCCATGCTGGAGGGCGGTTAATTTTATTCCAGCGCTTTAGCGGCCATGCATCCAGGACTCAAAAGTAAGGAACGAGCGATGCGCAAAAGCCAAAAAGGAAACTCCAACAGTATACAGAAAACACTTTTCATTGATAAGTGAATAGTTTACATAACATTCATACAGGAAAGTAAACAAAATTGTGCCCGATAATAAGAAAAACACAAAGTCGCGGGACAAAAAGCTCGTCGCCATGTGCGAGAGGATGAGGATGAAGGACTATCCACGCGAGACAAAGCCCCTGAAGCGCATCAGCGGAGACCCCTAAGGGATGTTTGGATACGGAGGACCTATTGATCCACCACGGCCCATAAAGCCCTAACCGTGACACACCCAAGGCGCGACGGTCTCGAGTCCGAGCCGATCCACTCAAAGATCTCCGCTAGTAACCAACGGAGCTTAGCTGGGATCCAAGCAGAAATATTTTGCCAGGAACGTGAAGACTGGCAAAAAGATTTGGAATCCCAGGTGCTCATCGGAGAATGTGGATGAAGACTGGCAAATACATCTGAAAATCGCCGATGGAAAGAACCGCCGGCGGCATCTTGATGAGCGTTAATTTTTTCTTCCTAACTTTCCGACCACCCATCGGCGGAATCTTTAAAGGGAAAAAAGAGGGACCAAAACCTTGTTTAACGGGCATCCACACTTCTCTTTCTCTAAAACAGACCTTCATTGGCAAGACTGGCAAAAGAAAAAGGATCTCAACTTCCAACCATTTGAAATGAGGCAAGCAGGTTGAAAGACTAAGCCCTTATATAGGCCCCAGGGACATCAAGGGAACTTATCGCTTTTATTTTTGGCGGCCCATAAACTTCCAATATTCTCTCAAAAAGTGCAACCGTCAGAGGCAATAAATGCCCTTTTTATTGAAAAACGCAAGCGCTGCGGTAATAAATGCTTCGAAAACGCACATATGGGGGACAGGAAGGGCCACATTGGGAAGAGGCGCATATATTCAATGCGCACGGCATTCAAGAAGGATTGTTACCAAAAAGGCAGTGAATCCGTATCCCTAGGAAGATCAAATCACGCCTGGGTAACACCATCTGGTACTTACATACCCTTTATAATAGCCAATATTGGGGGCCACACGTGGGAGAAGCTCACGATCCGGCTAGAGCCGAATCATAAAAGAAATGAGATCAATCTCGGCTATCATAAAAACCGCAAAGACGGCTATGATAAGCCAACCCGCCAAGAGAGGACAGCCTATGACTCAGGGGATAGACGAGGAGGCAGCGGGGGCATGTAAATGTCTGATGGCCAAGGCCACTAGAATATCTCGGTCATGCCCGAGTCCACAACAACGAGAGCGATGAAGCAGAACGAGCAGGAAGGGAGTCCTAAGGGATCCGTACAAAGCTCGAACTCTGATAAATTATGACCGGACTAGTCAACGCGCTAATCTCGGCACGTCAGGAGCCTGCCATACCGAGCTTGGGGGCAACTGTTATGGACCAATATATTTGGGTCAGGCAGGTTCCCGGCCCAGTAGGGAGCTCTCAGTAAAACCCCATAATCTACCCAGGTAAATGGTTCCCCACTACTCCATCGTGCCTAATATGTACAGGACCGTACACGTAGTGGAGCAGAGACCTGGAGAACGTGGGAAGTGCATAATGGCTGAAGGATGGAAGCATTTGCATGGGAGTGAAACCCTAGGTAATCCCTATAAATATGAGATTACCCACCAGGTGCACTCTGGACTCCCTCTATTTCCATTGCTTATTATTCAGTCACACTGCACACACACCACCCCCTGGGCAAAACGCCTGACTTATGTTGCATTGTGATCTGAGCTCTCTCGACTGTATCTCAACCATAGATATTATCGAGCTAGTACCTTTCACTGAGACTCAATCAGTGGAAGACTCCTTGATCCAAGATAAACCATTCCCAGCTCACTAGAGCTGGACATCTGTGTTCTACAACAAAACAGATTTCACCTAATTAAAGGGTGAATAGAGCGATATTAAAAAATTGAACCTTAAATTTAGATAACTAGGAGGGTGTGTTAGAAAGATATCACCAAGGAGAGTAAAAAGAAAAGACACAAGAGATTTATAATAGTTCAATTTTAACCATTTGACCTACTTCATATCGGATGATTGAAAAGTGTACTCATCTGTTCATACCTGTAGATTTGTAAAAAAAAAAAAAGATTTTCCCATGTATAAACGATTTGCTGAATAAGAATGATAATGATGTTCATCATCTCATGTCTCATGATAATGACAGTTCGTAACTGCATATTCTAAGGAAAAAAATATCTTTGATATGCCCAGAAACAAGTGGCTCTGTTTTGCCCAGAAACAATTGCAAATTCTGTTTTGTTGATTTGCTCACAACTGTAACTCGTATGATAATTTTTTTTCCCAGGAATTTAAAGTTAACTTTGACATTTTCATACAGGAGGAACAAAATGCTAGGTTGACAATCAAGATATCTTTGTCCCTGATGTTTTCTAAGATTATACAAGTGCCAAAGTACTGACAAAGAAATGGGCGGATGGAGTCCAACTAAATCAGCAGGAGGCTACAGAGAGGCAAGGATTCAATGTTTTGGATCTTGTAATCCTTGTATACAGTGCGGTCTTAGGCATCTACTTGAGTATGGATATTTCCACGCAGATGCTCATCCTGGGAACCTTTTGGCGACACCTGATGGAACGCTTGCTTTTCTTGATTTCAGCATGATGAGTGAAACTCTAGAAGAAGCGAGATCTGCCATAATTGGTCATGTTGTTCACTTGGTTAATCAGGACTACGAAGCAATGGCTTGTGATTACTGTGCTCTTGATTTTTTTTGGCATCTGACGTTGATGTTTCTCTAATTATACTAGCACATCGAGACTTCTCTGACGATGCGCTTAGTTATACTACGAGTGAGACGGAGATGCCAGAGTCATTATCAGAATATCTATCGTTGGCATTCGGGATTGTCCCGGACAGAACAATTGAGAAATTTTATTTCAGCCAGTAGTGTTTTTCAATATTTGTCTTCCTCTTGAGAATGGCATTACCTTAGGATGGAAAATGCAAGGTGAAAATTGTCTTTTCGCCTCAACTATAACCTCTCCCACGCATGGCGCAGGAGGCTTTTCTCACCACTCGGTTCGAAAGAATCAGACTCTCTTGGCCTTTCTTTTGGCAGTTCTGCCTTCCAAATTTGAGGTTAGAACTTAGAACTATGGCGTCTTTGTCTCAGATAAATCAATTTCGCGAAAAGCCCCTTCGATTACCCTTTCGGCTTCTAATGTCATCCCTAAACCTTCAATTTTTCTCGCCTTGCATGGTTGAATTTTCTCGGTCAATCCATCGAAAACCTTACAATTCGCCACGGCCAGTTCTCTGTGTTCGAGCAGTGACTGACGAAGACGAGTGGGATCCTGACAATAAGAAGGAGGGAGAGGAGGGGGATGCGGTGGGAGTGGGAGTGGGAGTGGCTTAGGGCGGCTCACATTAGGTGCTCTGCTCAGGTGATTTTCCTTCTAATGAGGTATTAGACTTTTTTAAAAAAAAAAAAATAATAATAATTTTTTATATATTCTATTTATTTCGATTAGATTATATCGGCATTTTTGAATTTTTTTTTTTACACCAAATATCTCAAATTAATTAATTTTCAATCTTACTTTCGAAATATTTTTCCGTAACCCTAATATCCTGGAAATTAATTAATTTGAGATACGGAATGCAAAAAGAATTTCAAGATACCGCAAATAATCTAATCTAAATAAATAGAATATATAAATTTTTTTGTTAAAAAAAATGCCTAATCCCTCTCAATAAAAGGAAAAACACTTAAAAAGTACCTAAGAGAAAACACCTATTGTGCTTGTTTGAGAGAACTTATTTCAGGAGCTTATGCAGCTTATCAAAAATGCTTATGGAGTTTTTGTCAAAATTTATGTTTGGCTGAAAAAAAATTGCCAACAGAGCTTATGGTCCAACTTGAGCTTATTTCACAAGCTCCAATTTGGAGCTGATCATAAGCTCTTATTAGATCCCAAATTATTGTACAAAATTTAATTTTCTAATTAGTTATGTAATATTTATTTGATCAAATTATGTATTTTAGTATTACCAAATTTTGTAATTTAACATTTTTCATATTTTTGGTAATTTTGATTTTTTTTATAATTATTTCAAAAGTTACTTATTCATAAGTCATTCCAAACAAGTTTGTACCCAATCGAACTTTTCCATAAACTACTTATGCAACCACCCATCCAAACATAAATCACGTTTCACAATCAGACTTTTACCCAATCGGACTTTGTCCATACAAGCCTGTGAATTCGGCTGTGACGGAGGAGGAGAAGGCATCAGACGCGTTGGAGACTGACCGACTGAAAAAAGCGTTGGTGGATTCGTTTTATGGGGCCAATCGAGGATTGAAAGCGATGAGCGAGACGAGAGCGGAGATTGTGGAGCTTATCACGCAACTTGAGGCCAGGAACCCAAACCCTGCGCCTACTGACGCCTTGCAACTTCTCAATGGAAAATGGATTCTAGCGTAAGATTTCCTTTAACCTTATCCTGTTATGAAACTGAAGAAAACATAGGATAAAAGAAAGTAAAACAAAGAAGATAAAATACAGAGGAAGAGGAGGAATTTCTATTCATCTCAGTGTGTATACCATCTGGTTACAATTGGGATGCTTATATTTCATTCCTCTACACATATATTGGGAATGGATAGCCACTACATAGATATAATAATATATCTCTTATGCATAATGCGTTTACAAAACTTGGTGGAATGATTAGGACATCCACATAATAATAATTATTCATAACACTCCCCCTTGGATGTCCTTTATGAATGTGCCTCGTTAAAAACTTTAACTAGGAAAAACCCAGTGGGATAAAAACCTAGCCAAAGAAAAGAGTACAACATTCATTGATACACTTTCCAGTGCTGCCTCATTAAAAACCTTTCTAGGAAAACCCAGTGGGACAAAACCTAGATAAGGGAAAAAGAGTACAGCGTGTATCGACTCCCCTTCTTGATAACATCAGTTTTACTCCCCCTGATGACAATATCAATCTTTCTCTTTATCATGTCAACATTGCTTCTAATGTCTTTATGTTGGTGAAGAACTATATCTTGATAATAAGCATGATACATTAATACTTCAATATCACTAATATATGGTACTTCTGGACCATGTATTTCTTCAACAATTAATTATTTTTTGAAGCTCTTTAGGAGTTACAGTGAGGTTGATGTCATCAACATAAACGGCAATTAAAGCAAATTCATTTCTGGATCTTTTCATAAAGATGCATGGGTATATTGGGTTATTTTTGTACCCTTTTTATCGTCAGATATTCTTTGAAACAATTATACCACATGTGCCCTAATAGCTTCAGGCCAAGGGACGTATTTAACTTAATTGAGTATTGTTCTTGAAAACTTGAATCAAATGCTTCTAACATCTTGAATCCTTCAGGGATTTGTGCTTCTGGCACCTTAAGTCTTTCGAAGACATGTGCTTCTAGCACTGAGTCCTTTAGGGACTTTCATACAAATATCACTATCAAGTGAATTATACAAGTAGATAGTTACAACATCCACTAGATGCAAACCAAACCCTTCATTTATTGTGGGACTAATCAAATAACGAAAATATTTGCATCCACTAGTGATGAATATGTTTCTTAAAAATCAATGTCAGGTCTTTGTGTAAAACTTTGGACTACAAGACTTGCATTATATCATATAATTTCACCATTTTCATTTCTTTTTCATACAAAAACCCATTGGTTTCCAAGCGGCTTTACATCTTGGTGTATGGACTACAGTCCAAATACTTTTCATTTTTGCCGGTGATTTTAATTCGCATTAATAGCATATTTCCATAGGGGCCAATTCTTTCACTTTGTTGGCACTCGCTAATGGATTATGGCTCATGATCCTCATCATTATTCATTACATCATATGCTATATTATAAGCAAAGATGTCGTCAACGTTGACTTCATTTCGGTCCTATCGGATTCTGTTCATAACAATTTATTGAGATCTCATAATTTTCACATATTTCAGGTACCTTAGTCTCTTCTGGGACTACAACATTCTCTTCTGGAGATATATCTACTGGAGATAATATCTCTTCAGGAGATGGCTCTTCCGGAGCTACTAATTTTCCTTGATTGATATCTCTACTGGAGATAATATCTCTTCAGGAGATGGCTCTTCCGGAGCTACTAATTTTCCTTGATTATTCTCAACTTGATCATCTATATTCTTAGCTCTTTTTCTCTTTCGAGGAATTTTTATCTTTGGAACTGATGGACCTTTCATGCTTCAGGCATGCTATATATTCATTCATAATAGGTTATCCTTCAGGGACATTAATTCCAATAGGAGCATTAACAGCTGGGACATGTGACTTTGTCACTGTCTTTGGGTCAGTAAATGCTTCTGGCATTTTATTAGCTAAACCCTGTAAATGAATTATCTTTTTACCCAACTGCCTATTTTCTCCCCCTCATGTTGGGAAAACAATGTCAAATCACAATTGACTAATCATGCAGTGTAAGTCTCCTAAATGCATTTGTTACCATTAGAAACATCATTCTGTTCCATTTAGAGACAAACAAGAAGAAGGAGGTCCTTACATAACATTTATCCCAATTTTTTTTATATCCATCTATGTGCATTGTGGTGGATTTATAAGCATTGCACATTCAAAAACTTTCCAGATGGAATTGTCTGGTTTCTGACCAAAAACCAATTTACAAGGAGAATTTTGTTGGCTTATATAAATGCTGCAATATATAATATCAAATATATCAACATAGTATTATGTTCTCATAAGCATTAATCCAGCTCTTTATGGATGCTTAAATTCATGATTTCGGATCGTATAACTGGAAATAGTGCGCTTAATCAATTCAAACATTATTGCAACTTCAGGTTGCGTTCTTACAAACTTCTGGTTGCAATGGGCCCATATAAATCTGTTTGATATATTTCCAGAGATCCATTACCAATCATGACCTATGATATTTACATAGTCATTTTTATTTGAGAACAAGCAGCACATAATTATTCTTGAACAATATGTTGGTTATTTATTAAGAATCTTCTGGTTTTTCAATGGATGTCGATACATAATCTTATTTGTATTCTATATATGACTCGGATGATCAAACAAGTCATGCCAACAATAAATTTATTTAAATCAGTAAACTTCTGGTTTACTGTAAGATATATCTCAATCATAAATTTTGATCAATTTCAATAACATATTGATCAAAATCCGACATGCATTTTGGGAGATCTATTTGACTTTGTGTGAGAAGTATATAACTGATCAAAAATTAGCTCACACTTATATTATAACTCACACTTGTTTTCTAACAATCTCCCCTCAAGTGTGAGTCGTGAAAACGTGATATCTTTATATCTCGTGTTTCAAAATTATTTTCAAATTCTTTAAACCTTGAAAGGAAAATTTATGTTAATTCTTTAGGAATAAACATATAATATTGCATCACTAGATAATCTCACACATATAAAGATCTTCATGATCAAAATAATTTAGAATCACAGATTTAGAATCACACATATGATTCTCATGGCAATAAATTTATGATATGTAATAAATTTAAATAATAATAACAAATTAAATGTCGTATTACCTTGTAGGCTTATTCTTTATTTTGAGCATTGGCTTCAATAATTTCTCGTAGCTCATTTCCTCTTGAATGTTTCATTGGTAGTAAACTTCTAGTTTACATTGGTAAAAATTTGATTTGTATTAGCAACCTTTTGATTTGCTACATTTGTAAACTTTTGGTTTACAATTACAATCTCTTGATTATCTGTAAACTTCTAGTTTACTACAAACTTCCAATTTGCATTATTATCTGTAAACTTCTGGTTTACAGTAACATTTATTTTCTACATGATATCTATTTCTGTGGATATTTTTTTAAAACTCAATAAGTTCTTTTTATACTTGGTAGAATAATCAATGAATAATTTTGTTCCTTCAAGTAACAAAATATTAACTCTTCCAGAACTTTCTGTGAAATTTATACTGCCATATAGATATATAGTCTAAACATTAGTTTCTCAAAATATGCTAATTAGTCCCAAGGACTATTAGTCTTTAGACTTATTATGACGCCATCAAACTTATTATTGCATAATCTCTGCAAATTAATGTCTTCAGGACAATACTTTTCCAAGGCTACAAAAATCATTGTATCATACAATATTTGAAACATAAGCCTTCAAGACCTTAATATTAATAACAAATAAATTTCACTCTCTTATTTTAGGTGTGAACAAGCACCTATACCTCTTCAAAAGACCAATTATCTCATAAGTATAAATCACTGCATGAAATCCATTTTAAAGATCATATATAAGATATCAAAAACTTATATACTATAATATCATGAATTTTCAGCATATTTATTATGTTTGGTTGCATGAGGTTAATGAAATTAATTCAAAATATTTCTTAAAACTTGTTTTACAATATTGCTCTTTGCGGGAGCAAAATAGATAACAAACTTTTAGAAGAACAACCATCTTCCGGTGGTTATACAATCCCTTTAATTTGTTCTAAAGAACAAGGGTCTTTTAATATCAAATGGTAGCATATAAAAATCATGGATCTGGCTTCACTCCAATTTGTCTTATGGCTTCAGGCCAATTTGACCCACTTGCTTTCGGGCCAAATTTGTTTCCTTATGGCTTCAGGCCAAATTTACTCCAGGCACTTCAAGCCAATTTGTGTCTCATATCTTCATGCCAACTTTTGTCTCATATCTTCATGACCTTTTAATCTTATGATAAGAAATTAAATCTATATGGCTTCTAGCCATTTATTATCAGTATATGATCAGAATATAGTACGAGACATGAAATAAAGGCATATATGAGCAACCAAAAATTTTGCTCACAAATGACTTACAGAGAGGTATTAATAATACCTCCAAACTTAGACTATAAATGGCGTGAATTGCAGAGAGGAAATTACAAGGAAATGCTTTTACAAGCTATTATCACTACCCCAGCACAAACACAAACAAATAAAAATACTATGCATAATATTTAATTAATTCAAGATACTATTCATGTTTGCCACTCATCATTCAATTAGGCATATACTTTTTAAAAATGCCATGGGACAATCACACGTAGCTGCCATTGGTGGGAGTCAATTTCTCCATTCACACGTAAAAAGCCACCCACTAACATATAATATATATATATATATATGCCCAACAAAACAAAGTAAGCATAGCAAGCTAGGCACTTTCACGAACTATGCAATTTTCACAGTAGATAAGTAGCTACTTTGTCGGCCACACATGCAAAATGATATTAATATTTGGGTATGACGCATGGTAAAGAAAAAGACAATAGGCAGAAAACAACAACTACTATATATTATATAGGAAGTTGCAACTATATGATATGCCTTCTCGTGACTATATGATATGGCCTTTGACAAACTTCATTTTGTTTTATAACTTTACAATTTTTTTTTAATAATAGGAAAATATGTATTCTCACCTTGTCAGCCACACAATAAAGTATATTCAATTCAAATATGGAAGCCATTTGAGATTATTTTATCATATATGCATATATCATATATCACTAACATTGTTATACTATTTATCCGTGACTCTCCCTTTTTCTTATAAAACACGTGGATCCCACATATATCATTTGTTCAACTCCCCACCACTTGACCAAAAAAAAAAACTCCCCACCTTCTTCCTCTGTGCTTTCTTCCTAACTCTTTATCATTTTTAATTAATTAAAACTTCAATCATTCATAAACACAGTAAACGTACCTTGTTGCAGATTGACACAAACTGATGAATTATAGCATCACCTTCTCTGTCACCGGTTACGGAGTTTCAATTCATCACCACTATCCTCGTCATGACGGAGCCGTCCTTCCTCAGCGTCAAAGAAGTTGACGTTGAAGTTCTGCAGTGCCCAGCGCGATGTCTCCTCCACAACCGCACAATAGTGCACGCTTTTACGTTGATGATCATAACTCCGACATCTTCGAGAGAAAACACCAGCATGGATCATGGAGATCGACGGCGGCAATGAAAAGTTGGTGGCGTCCGAATCAGGAAGTGTAGAGGTCATCACTTTGGTAACTAACGATGGGTTGGACGATCATGCCGGAAATGGGGCTGCAAAGCCAGATGAAGGTGGCCTAGGTGTGGAGGATGCCGAAGAGTTAGACGTAAGGGGTCAAGAGAGAAAACTGAAGAGCTCAGCCAGACTGAATGCCGGCGACGGCATTGATCGTACTTAAGGGACTAGACTCAAGGTAGGTTCTTTGGTTCTAATTAGAGGTAGGAAGGCTTTGCGGTGTTGATGGTGGTTGGAGGAGTAGGAAGCTTGGAGGGATCCATGGTTGAAGAATATCGGTGAGGATTGGTGATTAATTAGGAAGCTGATCTGTAAGCTGTTTGATCTCAGTTGGTTAGAATCTCGTGCTGATAACATGTTATGAAACTGAAGAAAACATAGGATAAAAGAAAGTAAAACAGAGAAGATAAAATACAGAGGAAGAGGAGGAATTTCTATTCATCTCAGTGTGTATACCATCTGGTTACAATTGGGATGCTTATATTACATTCCTCTACACATATATTGGGAATGGATAGCCACTACATAGATATAATAATATATCTCTTATGCATAATGCGTTTACAAAACTTGGTGGAATGATTAGGACATCCACATAATAATAATTATTCATAACATATCCCAATTTTTTTTGGGACTTATTTTAATTTCTGTTTGGTTTTAGAGAAACATTCTGAACTAGTCTAGAAAATGTAACTCCTCGTATCACATTCAATTTGTTCCTATTTGTTCGTTTCCTTTAAAGCCACTCAATAACATGGACTATTTTGCCTATCAAAACCTATGGTTTAAGTGAGAAAAATCAAAATGAGGGTAAATTTGAGATATTAAAGATTTGATTACCTAAATTATTTAAGAGATATGTTATTTTGCCTACTCTTATTTTTATCTACTTTTACTTACCTCACCCAATACCATTAGATTATAATTTCATATTTAAAGGATAAAATAAACTCTTTTACCTTTTCATCTACTAGCGTCGGACAATCCACCACCTGGTTTTGCAGAATTCATCAAATCGTCCCATTTCCCACCATACCATATCACTCTTTTCTCTTGTGTGATCCCCTACCCACTTTCTCTTATGCTTCTTTGAGTTCATAGAAATTTCACTGGCAATTCTATTTTCCCTCCTCCATCTTCTTTATATTGCATTTTTAGAATGAAACTCGTTAACCCAACTATGAGCTCAATCTTTTGAAACTATGATTTCATTTCTGGATCTGAGGCAGGCGCTTGATCACGGGCCACCAAGCTTCGCATTTGCCATCTATTGTTTCCCTTCACAAATTCGATTCCTCTGCATTGATCTCTGTTTTGTTATTGACAGATTACCGGTATTTATTTATTTTTCGATTGTTCAGATTACCGGATTTTAACTCGCATTTTTCAAATGAGCATTCTTTAGGTGTGCCCATTTTCTGTGCACGAGTGATTTTCGAATATGTAACTGTTTTTCGGTGCTTGGAGTGATGATTTCTTGTGGTGCATGGATTAAATTTGATCGCTTTTGATCTGTTTCATTGTTCTTTATTAGTGGGATCTGAAGTTACGTAAAATGAAAATTTAGACTTTTTGGTGCGATTTGAATTGGTTGTGGGATGACTTTCTTTTTGTTTTTTGCTTGATGATGGCTCGGTTTAGTGGATCAAATTCATGGGGCAACTTTCTTTTTGTTTCTTCCTTGAAGATGGCTTGGTGGATTTGCAGATGCAGGGTCACGGCCTATTGCTACAGACAAGAAAAGCTTATTTAATCCTGTTATGACCTTTATGGGGAATAACAGTGAGGAAAGTAATGAAGAAACATCTGGGCAGCCAGAATCATCTCAACAAAAACATGTCCTTCAGATCATCCAACAATTACTGAGGGAAAAGAAGGGGTTGTAAATGATAATGCAGCCCATACTGAAACTAAAGAAATTGCTCCTGAAGAAGAAAATAAAGTGATTGTCAGCGGGGGTGGGAGGCGGTGAGGGAGAGGAAATGGGTAAAAAGATTTATTTTATCCCTCAAATCTCTGTCGTTGGAAGAGATTATAATTTAATGGTATTGAGAAAGATGTGCAAAGGTAGATAAAATAAGGATAGACAGAATAACCTATCTCATTATTTAATGATAAACTTATATATTACTCATTTGGTTAGGATCTAATTGCAAAGTTAATATTGGTCCTAACTATTTTACATATCCATCCATTATTTCTAAATTTGCTCTCAGCAAGAGGAAACAACGTTAGAGAAGGACTCAGGAGGTAGAAACGCCATATCGGCGTGAACTTAGCTCCCGGAGTGTTTTCTCTCTCTTCTTGCTCTCAAAAACGGCCCCATTCTCTCTCTCTCTCTCTCTCTCTCTCTCTCTCTCTCTCTCTCTCTCTCTCTCTCTCTCTCTCTTCCCTTCTATATTCGGCCTCTCCCCTCCTTTTCTCCATTTAGGCTGACTTCATGATGATGAGAAAGGAAATAAGTGAAGTCAACCGCTTCTTGGGCAAGCCAAGGATCAACTTGGCCAACAAGTAAAGAGAACTTGGCCAACAAGTCAAGAGAACTTGGAACGCAAGCTAGATATACTTGGGGAGAGAGCTAGATGTGCTTGGAGGACAAGTCAGAGGTAAGGTGGCACCCTATTTGGGGTCCACCCCACTTACCTCATTTGATCATTTTACCCTTCTACAAAACTCATTTTAGCACAAGAGTCATACTTGTAGATCTCTCAATCAACTTTGAAAATTCATATCTCTGTGTACAAATAAATGTCTAATTGCAGGTGTTCTAGAGCCTATGTGGCCGCTCTAAAGTCTAGTTTCAGGGAAAAATACCTCCCACATTTTCAGGGCTGCATAACAACCTAGGGGAACCTCAAGATGTACGGCTCAAATTAGCACTCATACTTGCTCTACTTGATTCCACAGTTGGTTCTTGACTTTGGCAGCACCTCCACCTTGTAGGCGGCGCTAAAGTACCCTAATCAAGTATCATAAAATCTAGAAATTATTCTCTCACCGAAAGGAAACAACGTTACATAAGGCCTCGAGAGGTAGAAACGCCATATCGGCGCAAAATCGGCTCCTGAGATTTCTCTCTCCCTACTTGCTCTCACAACCAGTCCCTTTCTCTCTCTCTTTCTTCTTCTATGTTCGACCTTTCCCCTCTTTTACTCCATGTTGGTTGACTTCATGATGATGATAAAGGAAATAAGGTAAGTCAGCTGCTTGTTGGGCAAGTTGAGGAACAACTTGGCCTACAAGTAAATAGAACTTGGCCAACAAGTCAAGAGAAGTTAGAGGGCAAGCTAGATATGCTTGGGGGAGAGCTATATGTGATTTGACTACAAGTGAAAGGTAAGGTGGCGCCCTATGTGGGGTCCACCCACTAGCCCCTTCTCACCCTTTTAGCCCTCTACAAAACTCATTTTCTTACAAGAGTTGTACTTGCAGATCTCTCAACCGACTATGAAAATTCATATCTCTGTGTACAAATAAATGTCCAATTGCACTGATTCCAAAGGCTATGTGACTTCTCTAAACTCTAGTTTTAGGAAAAAATAAATAAAGGGAAAATTCCATGCAGGTCCCAAGGAACAAAAATAATTACAAAAAAGTTTTTTGAAATCACCAAATTACATAGAAGTCCTAAGGGACTTTTTTTTTATATTATTTGTATGGAAAAAAAAATCTAGGTTTTTAAATGTTGTTGTAAATATGGTTTTTTCTGTTGTAAATGGCCAGATTTTAAATTTTGTTGTAAATATAGCATTTTTCTATTGTAAAATGACATTTCTATGTTCAAAATCCAGGTGTTTAAATGTTGTTGTAAATATGAATTTTTCTGTTGTAAATGATCATATTTTAAATTTTGTTGTAAATATAGCATTTCCTGTTGTAAATATAGCAATTTTCTGTCGTAAACGACCTTTCTACGTTCAAAATCCAGGTATTTAAATGTTGTTGTAAATATGGCTTTTACTGTTGTAAATGGCTAGATTTTAAATTTTGTTGTAAATATAGCATTTCTGGTTGTAAATCTATGTTTTTTCTGTTGTTAATACAAATAATATCAAAAAAAGGGACTTCGGTGTAATTTGGTGATTTCAAGGGACTTTTTTGTAATTATTTTTGTTCCATGGGACCTGCATGTAATTTTCCCAAAAATAAATGAATAAATACATATGTCACACACACACATTAATCAATTACAACAAGAAAATTGAGATAGGAAAAAAAAGAAAAGATAAATGAATAAATGCATATGTAAATAAATAAAATAATTAGTTATAAAAACGAACAATATCAATACCGAAACAACTTTGAAAACAAGCAAACAAACAAATAATCAACTACAACATAAACTATTACAACAAAAATATTGAGATAGGAAAAAAGGAAAAAATCAATGAATAAATATATATGTCACACTCACACACACAATAATCAATTACAAAAAGAAAATTGGGATAGGGAAAAAGGAAAAATAAATGAATAAATTCATATGTCACACACACACACAATGATCATTTACAACAAGAAAATTGAGATAGGAAACAAGGAAAAGATAAATGAATAAATGTATATGTAAATAAATTAAATAACTAGTTATAAAACGAACAATATCAACACCGAAGCAAATTTAAAACAAGCAAACAAACCAATAATCAACTAGAACACAAACTATTACAACAAAAATATTGAGATAGGAAAAAAGGAAAAAATAAATGAATAAATGCATAAGACAATAAATTAAATAATTAGTTATAAAATGAACAATGTCAACACAGAAGCAATTTTAAAACAAGAAAACAAATCAATAATCAAGTGCAACACACACACTATTACAACAAAAATATTGAGATAGGAAAGAAAGGAAAAGATAAATGAATAAATGCATATGTAAATAAATTAAATAATTTGTTATAAAACGAACAACATCAACACTGAAGCAAATTTAACACAAGCAAACAAACCCATAATCAACTACAACACAAACGATTACAACAAAAATATTGAGATAGGAAAAAAGAAAAAAGAAAAGAATAAATACATGTCACACACACACACACACAATAATCAATTATAACAAGAGAATTGAGATAGGAAAAAAAGGAAAAGATAAATGAATAAATGCATATGTAAATAAATTAAATAATTAGTTATAAAACGAAAAATATCAACACCGAAGCAAATTTAAAACAAGTTAACAAACTAATAATCAAGTAATCAACTACAACACACACTATTACAACAAAAATATTGAGATAGGAAAAAAGGAAAAAATAAATGAACAAATAAATATGTCACATGCACACACACAATAATCAATTACAACAAGAAAATTGAGATAAGAAAAAAGGAAAAGATAAATGAATAAATGCATATGTAAATACATTAAATAATTAGTTTTAAAACGAACAATATCAACACTAAAGCAAATTTAAACCAAGCGAACAAACCACTAATCAACTACAACACAAACTATTACAACAAAAATATTGAGAAAGGAAAAAAGGAAAAAAAAATGAATAAATACATTTGTCACACATGCACACAATAACCAATTACTACAAGAAAATTGAGATAGGAAAAAGGAAAAGATAAATGAATAAATACACATGTCACACACACACACACACACACAATAATCAAGTACAACAAGAAAATTGAGATTGGAAGAAAGGAAAAGATAAATGAATATATGGATATGTAAATAAATTAAAGAATTAGTTATAAAACGAATAATATAAACACGAAAGCAAATTTAAAACAAGGAAAAACACCAATAATCAACTACAACACAAACTACTACAACAAAAATATTGAGAAAAGAAAAAAGGAAAAAAATAAATGAATAAATACATTTGTCACACATGCACACAATAACCAATTACAACAAGAAAATTGAGATAGGAAAAAAGGAAAAGATAAATGAATAAATACACATGTCACACACACACATACACAATAATCAAGTACAACAAGAAAATTGAGATTGGAAAAAAGGAAAAGATAAATGAATATATGGATATGTAAATAAATTGAAGAATTAGTTATCGAACGAACAATATCAACACTGAAGCAAATTTAAAACAAGCGAACAAACCACTAATCAACTACAACACAAACTATTACAACAAAAATATTGAGAAAGGAAAAAAGGAAAAAAAAAATGAATAAATACATATGTCACACATAGACACACAATAATCAATTACAACAAGAAAATTGATATAGGAAAAAAGGACAAGATAAATGAATAAATGCAAATGTAAATAAATGAAATAATTAGTCATAAAACGAACAAGATCAACAGTGTAGAATATTCAAAAAAAAGCAAACAGACCAATAATCAACTACAACACAATCAATTACAACAAGAAAATTGATATAGGAAAAAAGGAGAAGATAAATGAATAATACGTATGTCACACAAACACACACGCACAAAATAATCAATTACAACAAGAAAATTGAGAAAGGAATAAAGGAAAACCTAATTGAATAAATGCATATGTAAATAAATTAAATAAATAGTTATAAAACGAACAATATAAACACGAAAGAAAATTTAAAACAAGGAAACACACCAATAATCAACTACAACACAAACTATGACAACAAAAATATTGAGATAGGAAAAAAGGAAAAAATAAATGAATAAATACATTTGTCACACAAAAACACACACAATAATTACAACAAGAAAATTGAGATAGGAAAAAAAATGAAAAGATAAATGAATAGATGCATATGTCACACACACATAATAATCAATTACAACAAGAAAACCGAGATTAGAAAAAAGGAAATGATAAATGAATATATGCATATGTAAATAAATTTAAGAATTGGTTATCAAACGAATAATATCAACACCGAAGAAAATTTAAAACAAGCAAACAAACCAATAATCAACTACAACACAAACTATTAGAACAAAAATATTGAGATAGGAAAAAATGAAAAAAAAAAAAACGAATAAATTCATATGTCACACACTCACGTAATAATCAATTTCATCAAGAAAATTGAGATAGGAAAAAAGGAAAAGATAAATGAATAAATGCATATGTAAATAAATTAAATAATTAGTTATAAAACGAACAATATCAACACCGAAGAAAATATAAAACAAGCAAATAAACCAATAATCAACAACAACACAAACTATTGCAACAAAAATATTGAGATAGGAAAAAAAGAACAAATAAATGAACAAATACATGTGGCGCACACACACAAACAATAATAAATTACAACAAGAAAATTGAGATAGGAAAAAAGGAAAAGATAAATGAATAAATGCACATGTAAATAAATTAAATAATTAGTTATAAAACGAACAATATCAACACTGAAGCAAATTTAAAACACGCAAAAATGACCAATAATCAACTACAACACAAACTATTACAACAAGAAAATTGGGATACGAAAAAAGGGAAAAATAAATGAACAAATCCATATGTCACACACACCCACAAAATAATCAATGACAACAAGAAAATTGAGAGAGGAAAAATGGAAAAGATACATGAATATGTGCATAAGTAAATAAATTAAATAATTAGTTATAAAACGAACAATATCAACAGTGAAGCAAATTTAAAACAAGCAAAAACACCGATAATCAACTAGAACACAAACTATTACAACAAAAATATTGAGATAGGAAAAAAGGAACAAATAAATGGATAAATACATATGTTACACACACACAATAATCAATTACAACAAGAAAATTGAGATAGGAATAAAGGAAAACCTACATGAATTAATGCATATGTAAATAAATTAAATAATTAGTTATAAAACGAACAATATAAATACTGAAGCAAATTGAAAACACGCAAACAGACCAATAATCAACTACAACACAATCATTTACAACAAGAAAATTGATATAGGAAAAAAGGAAAAGATAAATGAATAAATACATATGTTACACACACACACACAAAATAATCAATTACAAAGAGAAAATTGAGAAAGGAATAAAGGAAAACCTAATTGAATAAATGCATACGTAAATAAATTAATTAATTAGTTATAAAACGAACAATATAAACACGAAAGCAAATTTAAAACAAGGAAAAACACCAATAATCAACTACAACACAAACTACTACAACAAAAATATTGAGAAAGGAAAAAAGGAAAAAAAATGAATAAATACATTTGTCACACATGCACACAATAACCAATTACAACAAGAAAATTGAGATAGGAAAAAAAGGAAAAGATAAATGAATAAATACACATGTCACACACACACATACACAATAATCAAGTACAACAAGAAAATTGAGATTGGAAAAAAGGAAAAGATAAATGAATATATGGATATGTAAATAAATTAAAGAATTAGTTATCAAACGAACAATATCAACACTGAAGCAAGTTTAAAACAAGCAAATAAACCAATAATAAACTACAACACAAACTATTACAACATAAATATTGAGATAGGAAAAAAGGAAAAAAAAAAATGAATAAATACATATGTCACACACAGACACACAATAATCAATTACAACAAGAAAATTGAGATAGGAAAAAAAGGAAAAGATAAATGAATAAATGCTAATGTAAATAAATTAAATAATTAGTCATTAAACGAACAAGATCAACGGTGTAGAATATTCAAAACAAGCAAACAGACCAATAATCAACTACAACACAATCAATTACAACAAGAAAATTGATCTAGGAAAAAAGGAAAAAATAAATAAATAAATACGTACGTCACACACACACACACACACACTCACCGTAACATCCCAAATTTTGGGATTTAGAAATTCGAAATAATATGAGGGGATTTATTATGGAAAATTTTGACTTAATTATTATAAAGTAAATAAAAGGAATTTGAGGCATATTTTCCGTAAATTAAAGGCAATCTAGCTGGAAATAATTATTGGCCAGAATATTTTGGAGACAATATTTTATGGCCAAAATAAATTAATTGAGGAATGAATAAAGTCAAAAAGAAGAAGAAAATATTTGGAAGGGATATTTTATGGCCTAAAATAATTATGAAATTAATTATTGGAATTTAAGGCATACTTTCCCATAAATTAAGGACAAATAATTAGGGAATAATCTTTGGCATAAACATTTTAGAGATAATATTTTAAGGACAAAAGGAATTTATTTGTGAAAGAAAAATCCTTAAATGGAATTAAGGATTTAATCTTTATCACTTTTCCGATATTTGCAATTAATTGAGCTAAGTATCAAATTGCAAATAATAATCTTGAAGGATCAAGTGAGATAATTTTTATGGGTCTCACAACAACCCAACACATCTTTATTATTGTACATGCTAATACCCAATTTGTTGCTTCAACCCACCTGATTAGATAACCCATCAGCCCATATGCTACATACCCATTTGGACGACACAACCCAACACTCATTCCTCATTTTGATTCATTAAATAACCCATATACCACCCTTCGTCCTTGGGTTCAACTGGCGAAGGGGTCGGACTTTCTCATCTAAAGGGAGGGGGTTCGATCCCTGCGTTGGTCAGCGGTTATTTGGGGACGATCCTAGGCTTCATGAAGCAAGCGAAACAATCTTTGTGGATTGACGCCCAAGCGTTACCGCTTTGGATTGGATTGTGGGTGAGCCCAACCCCTTTCCTAATTTTTTTTTATCAAAATAATAATAATAATAACCCATATACCATTCAACCCATATATTCCCTTCTAATACATTGCTGCAGTTTGGGAAGAAAGAAAAGAAAAACTAACATGATATATATATATATATATATATATATGGTTTTGGGTATTAACCCTTTTTGTTGCTGTCATATTTTTATAAGCTGATATATGTATATATGTATACGTGAGTCCACAGTGGGATGTTTGGTAGGCTAAATGCAGTCTGGCCATAACTTAATCTATGCTGATGACTATCTATAGTTGTTGAAGCCCCATACTCACGGCCACAACATGGAAGTGGTTCAGACTTTTTTTTGAACTTTCAACAGAGACTTAGAAAATTTGTTTGGTCTTCTCCATTTCCATCGAATCAATAAATTACCTATCCATTCATTTATAAGGCAAATGGAGGTCTAAAATTCTGATATGAATCAAGCCCGCAAAAGCTTATTTACATTGTGCATCCTTCAAACCCGCTGGTTTAGTTGATTTTGGGTTCATAACACATGTTGCCAAAGTTTTATTTCACCTGACGTATTGGCACCCTAAATGTTATTGTTGAAAAACATGCAAGTTGTCATCCTTGAATTTAAATAATATATATATATAAAATGAAGAGAAAGCTTGCTGTTATAATAATGAGAGTAGGAAGCCTGAGAGAAAATATACTTATATAAGACCCAAAGCTTGTGGTTATAGATATATCTATATAGGTATGTGAGAATCACAACAAAGCATATTTTACTTAGTGTTAATATTTACTCAAGATTTGCTATTTCTATTTACGTACCAAGCATAATATATATGATGATTGGTATTTATAAGCTCCTAATTTAAAGTGTTAGGATAGCCTCTGAGAATTTAAATTAGAGTAAATACCCTTTTCGCCTCTCGACAAAAAACACGGACCCGGGGACTAAAATAAGACTTTTTTATGGATTAAAAAAGACTTTTTGGAAATTTGCGAGGGACCAAAATGTTCACCAATCGACCCTTATTCGTCCTTTTCAGGGACTAAAAATGGCATTTCTTTGTATAAGGGACCAAAATGGGGTCCGTGTTTTTTTTAAGGGACCCAAAAAGGTATTTACTCTTTAAATTAATTGTAGAGAAATAACGATAATTAGTAAAAAAATAATAATAATAATAATAATAATAATAGTAATGAAACAAATAAATATTATTATTATTAGTTAGGAAAAGGAAAAATATGTGATGGAGGGGTTCCACGAGTTTGGTGGGAATGTCACCATCTTTGGGCTTCTCAGGGTCGCTTATAGTTGATGCCTCCTTATAAACCAATTAATTGTTGGAGCTTAACAATTGATTATAGTTGCTGTTTTGGAATTCTTAAATGTAGTAAAAGGGACTCAAAGTCTTAAAGCATGCATTAGGGTACTAAAATGAGGAAAAAGAATATTATCTTATGACTAAGGTAGTATCTTAAAGTTGGAAGCTTTAAGATATTTCAAGTTAGGGCCACGTGGGATATAAGGACAGCTAAGAAAGGACTTCAATGTTATAAATGAGAGTATATTTGGGAATCCTCATATGGTTAAGAAAATATAGTGAGAGTAAAGGAAATTGATATGAGCTTGTTGAGTTGAGAGCTAAAAGTGATAAGAGAAATGTTTGTTTTGCCTTTGGTTAGAAATGATAATTGAAATACTGTCAATATATGCATGTTTTCACGCAAGATTTTTAATGATTACGTGTATGTGTGTGTACTGTTTTAGGTTTGGTGTTTGTGTGTTATATTGTAATGAAAATAATAATAAATATAATAAAGTAAATAAATAATAATAATAAAAAATATTAATGTTATTATTATTAGTAAAAAGGGAATAAATAATAAAGGGAGTTATTAATTAATAATAAATAAAAGAGTGTTATTATTAAATAATAATAATTAAAAAGGGATTATTATTAAGGGAATTTTTAGGGGTTAATCCACTTTTAATCCCCTAAAAATAATTCGCGTAGTTAGTTACTTTACAACGCAAGAAGTGACTAATGACAATGATAAATGTTTATAGGCATACCTTGACACCTCAACCGATCCCAACACCTACCGGACAAAGTTAAGGATTCAAGCTTGAGATGAGTAACTGTTATCTTATTAGCTTGTATGTATGTATTTCATGTATGACTGATCATGGTTGTCAGATAATTTTGCATGTGTGTATCCTAGCTATGGATTGAGGCTGCGTGTCTCATAGGGCTGCGTGTCCTAAAGGGTTGCAGTCCTTGGCCGATAACTGCGGTTACGGTGCGATTTGTTTACTGTGAATTATCCTATGCTTATACATGTGTTATACTGTCATTTACATATCATATACCTGCATATGAGATTAACTGTTACCCCTGGGGTTCATTTATTTGAACTCCAGACCGCATAAAAGAAATAAGCAGTGGATCGGGATCGAGAGGAAAGAGGCGGGTGTAAGGATTACAGCTAAAGGAGCTTTTTGGGAAATTATGAATAGTTGGACTATATTAATGCATTTATCATTTGTCAATTATTTTGGATTACTGTATTAACATCCCACTATGGGATCGATATTGCTCGCGAAAAATTTATCCTCGCGTTTTCAATGTTTTAAACTAAGATACTTTATGAAAGTTTTATTTTGCAATTAAGTCGTCTAAATCATTTCGATGCATGTGCGCTATAAATCTGATAAATGAAGGCGCATTTAGGACGGGCGATACACACACAAAATAATCAATTACAACAAGAAAATTGAGAAAGAAATAAAGGAAAACCTAATTGAATAAATGCATACGTACATAAATTAAATAATTAATTATAAAACGAACAATATAAACACGAAAACAAATTTAAAACAAGGAAACACACCAATAATCAACTACAACACAAACTATTACAACAAAAATATTGAGATATGAAAAAAGAAAAAAAATAAATGAATAAATACATTTGTCACACACACACACAATAATTACAACAAGAAAATTGAGATAGGAAAAAAGGAAAAAATAAATGAATAAATGCATATGTCACACACACACAATAATCAATTACAACAAGAAAATTAAGATTGGAAAAAAGGAAAAGATAAATGAATATATGCATATGTAAATAAATTAAAAAATTAGTTATCAAACAAACAATATCAACACTGAAGAAAATTTAAAGCAAGCAAACAAATCAATAATCAACTACAACAAAAACTATTACAACAAAAATATTGAGATAGGAAAAAATGAAAAAAAAAAATAAACAAATAAATACATATGTCGCACACACACAATAATCAATTACATCAATAAAATTGAGATAGGAAAAAAGGAAAATATAAATGAATAAATGCATATGTAAATAAATTAAATAATTAGTTATAAAACGAACAATATCAACACTGAAGCAAATATAAAACAAGCAAACAAACCAATAATCAACTACAACGCAAACTATTACAACAAAAATATTGTGATAGGAAAAAAGGAAAACATAAACGAACAAATACATGTAGCGCACACACACAAACAATAATAAATTACAACAAGAAAATTGAGATAGGAAAAAAGGAAAAGATAAATGAATAAATGCATATGTAAATAAATTAAATAATTAGTTATAAAACGAACAATATCAACGCTGAAGCAAATTAAAATAAGCAAACGAGACCAATAATCAACTACAACAAAAACTATTACAACAAGAAAATTGGGACAGGAAAAAAGGAAAAACTAAATGAATAAATCCATATGTCACACACACACACACACAATAATCAATGAGAACAAAAAAATTGAGAGAGGAAAAATGGAAAAGATAAATGAATAAATGTATATGTAAATAAATTAAATAATTAGTTATAAAACGAACAATATCAACATTGAAGCAAATTTGAAACAAGCAAACACACCAACAATCAACTACAACAAGAAAATTGGGATAGGAAAAAAAGGAAAAAATAAATGAATTAATCCATATGTCACACACACACACACACAATAATGAATTACAACAAGAAAATTGAGATGGGAAAAAAGGAAAAAATAAATGAGTAAATGTATATGTAAATAAATTAAATAATTAGTTATCAAACGAACAATATCAACATGAAGCAAATTTAAAAGAAGCAAACAAACCAATAATCAATTACGACACAAACTATTACAACAAAAATATTGAGATAGGAAAGAAGGAAAAAAATAAATGAATAAATACATATTGTTGGGATACGTACACGCAGTGGAAGGATTTCATCCATAAAACATACAAATCCCAATGAAGAGGATCTATCAACGGCGTTTAAATCGGGTAGTAAAGAACCGTACCTATGCGAACTCGTAAGCGTCTCGTTCAATTCGATCTCGTGTGCGTCCTACTCGATCTACAGGAGCCGACTCTGTGAATCCACTCTCTCTGCCGGTATCCACACGAACAGTCTCCAACACCAACGGCAGCGTGCTAGCGCCTTCAGTATTTTCGCATCTCTACTTTTCTCTTTAGGGTTTCTTGCGGTTTTTCGCTAATTAGTCAAACTAGGGGCAAAATGGTAATTTGTACATAAAATGCCTGTTATGATGCTAAATATTGATAAATGCGATATTATCCTTATAGGATATCTTTGATCACGTGCCGCTGTTATACCGCTGTCAAACGTACCGTTTTCCGTCAAACGTATCGAAGTACCGTCAACGAAGGTACGGACGCGTACTGTAACCCTAACTCTGTGATGCTCATATACATATATGCGATAGATACGTTCATAGACTGAGGCTCTGTCTAGGGTCGTCAATTATACATACAGTTTACACGGGTTATAGTATTGGTAATACCGTATGAGTTTTCCAAGCGTTGAGGACACGTGTTGTGATCGTGGCACTGGGTATGTGCAGACATGTTGTGGGACTTTACATACTGCTTTGTGCTTATGTTCTGTCATTGTATTGATCATACATCTGCTTTGTGCTTATGTGTTGACATCTTCTTTGTATTGTTATGAATATCTGGTGTCCATATACTGTTTTATTTGAGTATAAGGTTAACCGTTACCTGAGATCCAAATGGGAATTTGATCTCAGCTGTAGCTTTAGGGTCGGGAGGACCGAGGATTGGAGATAGGAGTAGGCTTCGAGACGAAGATTTACTTACCGTCTATGTATTTTCTTTTGAACACTTGGGTGACTGTATCGTTACTATTACACTATGGTTAAATGTTTTATTATGGCTCAGTTACTCACTCGATCCAATGCTCTACTCTGATTGATTGAAAAAAAAATTCTGCTGTTAAAATGGGATGTTACAATAAATATACTTAGTTGACATAATATTTGATTATTCTTTGTTCTCACTGTGAGTTAATTTACATTGCCAAAGCGCTCTCTAGATATTTTAATCATCTTACTTTATTCAACTTTAATTTATTAACTAAAAACAATTATGCCTAGACCAACCGAATACAACATTATTGACATGTCGAACCAACTAATACTTCAAGAGTTAAACTACAACAAACAAAGAGAAAGCGATGAATCCAATAGATTGCAACATCTTATGACCAATGAGCAAAAAAAGTATTCAATAAAATACTTTGCTATGTTTCTTCAAAAAAAGATGGTTTCCTCTTTTTGCAAGGATTTGATTGTTGGGGTCCGTACACGCAGCAGAAGGATTCTCATCCATTAAAAATTACGGATCCCTTGAGAGGATTCATCAACGGCGTTTAATTCAAGATTCGTTAGAAACCGTACTTATGCGAACTTGTGAGCTTCTCGTTCAATTCGATCTTGTGGGCTACCTACTCGATCAACAGGAGCCGACTCTGCGAATCCATTCCCTCTACCGGTATCCACACGAATAGCCTCCAACACCGACGGCAGCGTGCTAGCGCATTCGGTATTCACGTGTCTCTCTTTTCTCTCTAGGGTTTCTCGCGGCTTTTCTAATACGACTGACAAAATGTCCCGTAGGTTTTCAAAACTCAATCGACGTATTATATTCAAAATTAATCCTTATTAATCTTGAAATTTGAATTTCGATTAAAATAATATATTAATTAAATCTATCCAATAGATCGATCTAATCTATTTATTTAATCTGAATTAAAAGCCTTCGATTTAATTTATCTCTATAAATTAAATCGAGATATGATATCTATCTATTTAATTAAATCGAGATACTATATCTCAATTTGTTTTAGATATTTAATTTATCAAATAAATTAAATACAAAAATAAATATTATATAATAATATTATAATCTCTATTAAATAATATTATTATATTATTTTTGAATTTAATAATATATATATTCATCCTAAATTAAATATTGTATTCATTAAATCTTAGATATATCTAAGATTCAATGAATCTGGACACTATTGCTCGTGTTGGGCTATTCTTGTGTATGACCCTGCAGGCCCACATGAGATTGGCAGCAGGTCAATACCGTACCAGCCCACAAGTCGCAAGCGGCCTCTAGCAAGACATTGCGACTTCCCAATTTATATGGGGATCGATGATACGATACTACCCACCATACAACCATGTCACGTCTCTTTTGTCATGCGATAATTTGGTCAAGGATGAGGTATGAATAATGTCAACTTCCTGTTCTTGACCATTACTTTTTCGATTATTGAGTAGTCTAACAATTGAAATGGAAACTTCTTTCCATTGTAGTATGACCATACATTTCTCAGATTCACTTATCGAGGGGCCCAATATTATCTCTCTACAAATGTGAGGGACAAATTCCATTTTAACCATTCACATTCCTTTGCATGAAAACCACTGATCTCAATCCAAGCCTTTATCATCACCCGGTCAAATGTGACTTTTGACTAGGTCAAAGATCAGCAACTTATCATGTAGGAATCCATGAAGATCTTAGGTCAAAGGGCATTGTGACGCGGTTATACATGAGAAAAACTTATGATTTAATCCATCCAGCTTTCTCATAATGGGTCGGTCCAGCACCTTGTATTCTTACAAGTGTCTATGACTTTGATTCGTATCTCCATACTCATCAAAGTCATACTGTCCGATTTCATCTTCGTTCCCGCGTAGATGACCGACCAGGGACATTTAGGATAATCTATAAGATACATCCAAGGATATAGTTATCACTTTAAACATGCAAATGATATGATAACTAAACGGAAAAATACTTTAAATAACATAAACGTTTAAAGTACAATGACTTGCCCTTAGGGCATAATTTCCAACACATATGTCATACACACACACACACACACACACACACACAAAATCAATTACAACAACAATATTGATATAGGAAAAAAGGAAAAGATAAATGAATAAATACATATGTCATACACACACACACAATAATAAATTACAATAAGAAAATTAAGATAAGAAAAAAGGTGAAAAGATAAATCAATAAATGCATACGTAAATAAATTAAATAATTAGTTATAAAACGAACAACATCAACATTGTAGAAAATTCAAAACAAGCAAACAAACCAATAATAAACTACAACACAAACTATTACAACAAGAAAATTGGGATAGGAAAAAAGGAAAAAAAATGAATAAATCCATATGTCACACACACACACACACAATAATTAATTACAACAAGAAAATTGAGATAGGAAAAAAGGAAAAGATAAATGAATACATGCATATGTAAATAAATTAAATAATTAGTTATAAAACGAACAATATCAACACTGAACCAAATTTAAAACAAGAAACACACCAATAATCAACTACAACGCAAACTATTACAACAATAATATTGAGATAGGAAAAAAGGAAAAAAATAAATGAAAAAAATACATATGTCACGCACACACAATAACCAATTACAACAAGAAAATTGAGATAGGAAAAAAGGAAAAGGTAAATGAATAAATGTATATGTAAATAAATTAAATAATTAGTTATAAAACGAACAATATCAACCGTGTAGCAAATTCAAAACAAGCAAACAGATCAATAATCAACTACAACACAATCAATTACAACAAGAAAATTGATATATGAAAAAAGAAAAAGATAAATGAATAAATATGTATATATCACACACACACACACAATAATCAATTACAACAAGAAAATTGATAAAGGAATAAAGGAACACCTAAAAGAATAAATGCATATGTAAATAAATCAAATAATTAGTTATAAAATGAACAATATCAACACTGAAGCAAATTTAAAACAAGAAACACACCAATAATCAACTACAATGCAAACTATTGCAACAAAAATATTGAGATAGGAAAAAAGGAAAAAAAATAAATGAAAAAATACATATGTCACACACACACACACACACACACAATAATCAATTACAACAAGAAAATTGAGATAGGAAAAAAAGGAAAAGATAAATGAATAAATGCATATGTAAATAAATTAAATAATTAGTTATAAAACGAACAATATTAACACTAAAGCAAATTTAAAACAAGCAAACAGACCAATAAGCAACTACAACACAAACTATTACAACAAGAAAATTGGGATAGGAAAAAAGGAAAAAATAAATGAATAAATACATATGTCACACACAAACACAAAATAATCAATTACAACAAGAAAATTGAGATAGGAAAAAAAGAAAAGATAAATGAATAAATACTTACGTCACACACACACACACACTAATCAATTACAACAAGGAAATCAAGATAAGAAAAAAGGAAAAGATAAATGAATAAATGCATATGTAAATAAATTAAATAATTAGTTATAAAACAAACAATATCAACACTAAAGCAAATTTAAAACAAGCAAACAGACCAATAATCAACTACAACATAAACTATTACAACAAGAAAATTGGGATAGGAAAAAAGGAAAAAATAAATGAATAAATACATATGTCACACACACACAAAATAATCAATTACAACAAGAAAATTGAGATAGGAAAAAAGGAAAAGATAAATGAATAAATACTTACGTCACACACACACACACACAAATCAATTACAACAAGGAAATCAAGATAAGAAAAAAGGAAAAGATAAATGAATAAATGCATATGTAAATAAATTAAATAATTAGTTATAAAACGAACAATATCAAAACTGTAGCAAATTTAAAACAAGTAAACAAACAAATAATCAACTAGAACACAAACTATTACAACAAGAAAATTGAGATAGGAAAAAAGGAAAAAATAAATGAATAAATCCATATGTCATACACACACACACACAATAATGAATTACAACAAGAAAATTGAGATAAGAAAAAAGGAAAAAAATAAATGAATAAATGCATATGTAAATAAATTAAATAATTAGTTATCAAAGGAACAATATATCAACACTGATGCAAATTTTAAAAAAGCAAACACACTAATAATGAACTTTAACATCCCAAATTTTGGGATTTGAAATTTGGAATTAGAATATTATATGGGATTAAATTGTGGAATTGGTCTAAAGTAATTATAGAGTTAATTATTTGGAAAAAAAATTGGGAATTTGATTCCTTTATTAAATTTGGCTTGAAATAATTATGAGATAAATTATTTGAAATTTAGGTGTATTTTTCCCTTAATAAATTTATTTTGGGAAAAAGAATAATTCAAGTTAAAGAATAATGTAGGCCTAAAAAAATTAGAATTTATATTTAATGGCTTAGAGGAATTAATTGGGAAAAGGAGAATCCTTATATGGGATTAAGGATTTATTTATTTTTCCAATAATTACAATTATATAAGCAATGGTTCTAATTTACAAATAAGAATACTTCAACTAATTAAATCACCAAGCCCAATTCATTTTTATTTCTTCAACCCATATACCCAACTGAACCATCAGCACTTGTCCTCTTATTAATTATTATCTCATAGGCCTATATACACAACAAAACCCCACGCACCAATCATTCAATGAACACACGTATATACCACGGCCCATGAATACAACCAAACCTCATCCTATTTGTTTTTTGTTTTTTTTTTTTTAAATAATAATAATAATAAACGCAGCAGCAGCAAAACGGTAACCTGCAACACGTATAACAGCCCCCAAAACGCATCAAAGACGTCACCATAACAACGTGAGGGAGACTGAACCAAGCGCTGAATCGAGTGCCTTATTTGGTTAAGCAAACTTGTACCATGGGTGAAAGATCATTTCGTTTTTGCCACTCTAACCATCTGCTTTCACCTAAAAACCCTAGTTTCCTCTAGTGTGTGTATATATATACACACCCTACACCAATGGCGGACCTACATAGTATAGAAGGGGGGCAGTGCCCCCCCTTGAATTGGAAAATGTGAGTTTTTTTTTTTTTTTTTTTTTTTTTTTTTTTTTTTTGGGTTAATTTTTAAATAAATAAAAAAAATTAATACATGTTTAAATAAAGTGCTCACTCTTAATACATCAAGACCGACGTGATGGGATAGGGGATGAATGGTTGAATGATTGTTTAGTGCCTTATATTGAAAAAAGATGTATTTGATTGCATTGAAAACAAGACAATTATGATGGAATTCCAAAAAAAAGGCCTAAAAGGAGGACATTATAATTATTTTTATTGTAATATACTTTTTTTATTAAAATATATATACTTAAACTTATTGAGTGCCCACTCTTCATTGTAATTTATGTAGCTGCATTTCTAACAATTACTTAGCTTTGTTTTTCTAAATGACAGGTTTGTAAAATATTTGTTTCTCTTATTACATCATCAGTATTCACTTGATTTCATAAATATATATATATATATATATATATATTTGTTTATATTATTTTGTTTTTTAATGCATTTAAAACTTTCATTTAAAAAAAAAAATCGGGGGCGCTGCCCTCGAATCCTCCACTAATTGTGCCCCCCTTATGTATTTTTCTGGGTCCGCCCCTGCCCTACACCCAACGCACTGGGGAGAGAGAGCATGAGAGAGTTCAATCGTTTTTTTAGCTCTCTGTTTTTAATATAAAAAACAAAGGTGATAGAGAGGCGTAAGGTTGAGAGTTTGACAGATAGAGAGGGAGAGGGTTACTGCAACTTTTCTTTCTTTTTCTTTTCTTAACGTTGCCGCATCGGGAGTGGTAGTTTCAGCGGGACTACCAATGGCGGACTTACATAGTATAGAAGGGGGGCAGTGCCCCCCTTAAATTGGAGATGTGAGTTTTTTTTTTTTTTTTTTTTAAATACATGTTTAAATGGTTGCCCATTTTTAAATGAAGTGTTTACTCTTAATACATCAAGACTGCACTTTGTAATGGTATGGGGGATGAATGGTTGAATGATTGTTTAGTGCCTTATATTGAAAAAAGATGTATTTGATAGCATTGATAACAAGACAATTATGATGGAATTCCAAAAAATAGGCCTAGAAGGATGACATTATAATTATTTTTATTGTAATATACTTTTTTTTATTAAAATATATGTACTTAAACTTATTATTGAGTACCCATTCTTCATTTTTATTTATGTAGCTGTGTTTCTAACCGTACTTAGCCTTGCTTTTCTAAATGACAGGTTTGTGAAATATTTGTTTCTCTTATTACATCATCAGTATTCACTTGATTTCATAAATAAATTTTTTTTTGCTTATATTCTTTTGTTTTTTAATGTATTTAAAACTTTCCCTTTAAAAAAAAAAATTCGGGGGCATATGCCCCCTCTTATGTATTTTTCTGGGTCCGCCCCTGGGGACTACCATCATCAAAACCAGCAACTGGAGGTAATCACTGAGCCTAACTTTTCTCTTAGTTTGCTATACGTTTCCAACATGAATCTTGGAGTATGAAACCATTGAGAGAGTAGCTATAACTCCACGTGAGTGCTTGCTGCTGCATAAAAGAGTTGTTGTCATATGAAACTAGAAACCTTGAGACTTACTTGTTGCATCACTGAACACATACATCTATATTAGGGAGTTTTTTTTTTTTATTATTATTATTATTTTATATATATATATATATATATATATATATGTGTGTGTGTATGGGCTGCACACACACATATATATATAGATATCCATAGTTTTTAGTTGCTGCTCATGTGAGGGTAAAAGAAAAGTAGCGTTGATGTGTTTTTTTCTTTGTTTACTGATATAAAATAAACCAAAGCTTGGAAAGCCTACTGCCATGTGTTCTAAGTATATTTATAAATAATGGCATTGGTAGGTTTACTGCCAAGTTTGTGTGTGTGTGTGGGTATATATTATACTGTGTCACAGGATGCCTCTGTTAGTGCTTATCAAACATGAACTATATCTTCCTTTATATATATATATATATATATATATATATATATATATATATATGGTTGGAGAAAAATAAAGAGGAAACTTAGGTGTCTAACATGTAAGTCATATATTTGATTGGTGTTAATATTTAACTCAAAATTATATGAAGTTTGTTTTACATAGTAGTGGTATTTACAAACTTCTAATTTAAAGTGTTAGAATAACCTATTGGAGTTTAAAATAATTTTAGAGAAATAAAATAGATAAATAAATAATATTATTATTTATTAGTAAAAGGGGAATAAATAATATAGGGATTTATTAATTAATAATAAATAAAAGAGTGTTATTATTAATTAATGATAATTAAAAAATGGTATTATTAGTAAGGGAGCTTTTAGGGGTTAATCCATTTTTAATCCTCTAAAAATTAGTTCGCGTAGCTAATTACGTTGCGACGCGATTAAGTGACTAATGACAATGATAAACGTTTATAGGATTTCATAGACGCCTCAATCGATCCCAACACCTATTGGTGTTAATATTTAACTCAAGATTATATGAAGCATATTTTACGTATTTACAAACATATAATTTAAAGTGTTAGAATAGCCTATTAGAGTTTAAATTAATTGTGGAGAAATAAAATAGATAAATAAATAATATTATTATTTATTAGTAAAAGGGGAATAAATAATATAGGGAGTTATTAATTAATAATAAATAAAAGAGTGTTATTATTAATTAATGATAATTAAAAAGGGTATTATTAGTAAGGGGAGTTTTAGGGGTTAATTCATTTTTAATCCTTTAAAAATTAGTTCGCGTAGCTAATTACGTTGCGACGTGATTAAGTGACTAATGACAATGATAAACGTTTATAAGATTTCATAGATGCCTCAACCGATCCCAACACCTACCGGACATAAATTTAAGGATTCAAGCTCGAGGTGGGTAACTGTAATCTTGTTAGCATGTATGTATGCGTTCATGTATTAGCTGATCATGTTTGATAGATGATTTACATGTTATGTTTTTCCTAGCTATGGATTGAGGCTGCGTGTCTCATAGGGCTGCGGTCCTTGGTCGTTAACTGCGGTTACGGTACGACTTGTTTACTTGTAAATGCTTCTATGTTTAACATGTGCTATATTGTCATTTATGCTTCATATCTGTTCGTGAGATTAACTGTTACCCCTGGGGTTAATTCATTTGAACTCCAGACCGTATTAAGGAAACAGGAAGTGGATTGGGCATGAAGAAAAAGGCACAGCAGTAAGGATTACTGTAGAAGCTTATCTTTTATCATTCAGGACTATTAGTCTAAACGTTTATCTTTTGTCTTAACATTTTGGATTACTGTATTAAGATGACCCCTATGCGATTGATATCGCTCACAAAAAATTTATCCTCACGTTTTCAATATTTTCAAACTAAGTTATTTTACAAAAGTTTTATTCCGCAATTAAGTCGTTCAAATTATTCGATGCTTGTGTGCTTATACTCTGACAATAGTTAGATAAATGCCCTGTACAAGAGAGGGTGTTTACATCAACTACAACACAAACTATTACAACAAAAAAATTGAGATAGGAAAAAAGGAAAAAATCAATAAATAACTACATTTGTCACACACACACACACACACACACACACACACAATAATCAATTACAAAAAGAAAATTGAGATAGGAAAAAAGGAAAAGATAAATGAATAAATACATATGTCACACACACACACACAATAATCAATTACAACAAGAAAATTGACATTGGAAAAAAGGAAAAGATAAATGAATATATGTGAAGGTGGGATATCACCTAGAGGGGGGTGAATAGGTGATTAAAAAAAACTTTTGAAACACACGCGATGATACAGAGTATACGAATGAGACAGAGAAGAGAAGATGAACACAAGACAGTTTATACTGGTTCGGTCTCAAATCACTGACCTACGTCCAGTCCCTTAACTCCTGGGATTCCACTACTCTTTCAAATAGTTACACACTCTGTAAACGAAGGATGGTCACTCCACTCCCCCTTACAAGTTGTAATTAATACACCCTCACTTAAGGTTCCTCAACCTTAAGTCTAACAATCTGAATGAAATAAATAAGTGTTTAATGACTCCTCACGAGTAGATACAAATGAACACTGAAGAACACTCAATATCCGAAGATATTAATGATACAGTTGAAACAGCGAATGAATCAGTAATAGAATTAATTGTTCAGCGTTTCGGTAGGTGTCCGAATTCAATGCTCTTCCTATTTATAGATGTTAGCATTAATGACCGTTGAGAAGAACTTAATGTGCCGTTGTGAGAGATGGATATATCCGTTGAGATTACGTTGCTCTGTTTCTTCGTATTTCTCCGACATTTGTCCGTTATTCTCTCTTGACATTCTTTATTCAAAATGTCCGTTGGGATTAGTTGAGAATGTAAGAGGAAAGTAGTAGAGAAGCTTTAATGGTGCCAGGAGGTCATCTGTCAGAAGGGTGAATATGTCTGCGTTGCATTAAATGCGTCGACACATGCTTCCTTATTTTCAAATTAGCGTTAATCCCCATAAAACTCTTCTCGAAACCATTAGCAAACTGGTTAAATGCAATTGGTAATAGTAATCACAGAGGATACAAAGTATATAAACCATAACAAGAGATTTGACAAAAATTGGAACATGATTTGTAAAACTGACATAGTTTGGCTAGAGTCAGATTCTTTTGGCTAGAGTCACAATTTATTGGCTAGAGTCAAGTTCTTCTATAATAATATGCTAGGCTAGAGTCACAAGATATTGGCTCAAGTTTTGGTCGACACTCCAGGCATATGATGAAGGCTGGAGTCAAATAGATCAGATGTAACGTGCTAGGCTTGAGCCAAAAGTATTCTGGCTAGAGTCTAGGTTGAAACTCAAGTCACGGTATGTAGGCTAGAGTCAAATTACTCTATGGAAGCACCCTTGGCTCGAGTCATAATTCTCTGGCTTTAGTTTGGGTGAAGACTCGAGGCATACTGCGTAGGCTAGAGGTAAAAAATGATATTTGAAAATAACGGTCAGAAACTTGGCTGGAGCCAATGCTCTTTGGCTAGAGTTCAGGGCTTGGCTCGAGTCAGCCATAATTGGCTAGAGCCAACGTTTGTTTTTTCTCAAATGTAGAGAGGATATTGGCTCGAGTCAGATAACTTTGGCTGGAGTCAAGGGCTTGGCTCGAGTTAGCCAGAATTGGCTAGAGCCAAAATTTGTACTCTGTCAATTTTAGCTAAGGACTTGGCTCGAGCACCGAGGTTGGTGGAGCCAATCTGACAGTTAAAATTGCAGATTAATTTTCACAATGGTAAATGAACCTTGTTGATCAAGTTCCTTTTACAATGGTTAGTTATCATCAAAATAATCATTGGGAGCTAACAATATGCATATGTAAATAAATTAAATAATTAGTTATCAAACGGACAATATCAACACTGAAGCAAATTTAAAACAAGCAAACAAACCAATAATCAACTATAACGCAAACTATTACAACAAAAATATTGAGATAGGAAAAAAGGAAAAAATAAATGAATAAATACATGTGTCACACACACACACAATAATAAATTACAACAAGAAAATTGAGATATGACAAAAGGAAAAGATAAATGAATAAATGCATATGTAAATAAATTAAATAATTAGTTATAAAACGAACAATATCAACACTGAAGCAAATTTAAAACAAGCAAACGAGACCAATGATCAACTACAACACAAACGATTACAACAAGAAAATTGGGATAGGAAAAAAAGAAAAAATAAATCCATATGTCACACACACAAACAATAATCAATGACAACAAGAAAATTGAGAGAGGAAAAATGGAAAAGATAAATGAATAAATGTATATGTAAATAAATTAAATAATTAGCTATAAAACGAACAATATCAACGCTGAATCAAATTTAAAACAAGCAAACACACGAATAATCAACTACAACACAAACTATTACAACAAGAAAATTGGGATAGGAAAAAAAGAAAAAAGAAATGAATAAATCCATATGTCACACACGCACACAATAATCAATGACAACAAGAAAATTGAGAGAGGAAAAATGGAAAAGATAAATGAATAAATGCATATGTCACACACACAGACACACAATAATCAATGACAACAAGAAAATTGAGAGAGGAAAAATGGAAAAGATAAATGAATAAATGCAGATGTAAATAAATTAAATAATTAGTTATAAAACGAACAATATGAACACTATAGAAAATTCAAAACAAACAAACTAACCAATAATCAACGACAACACAAACTATTACAACAAGAAAATTGAGATAGTAAAAAAGGAAAAGATAAATGAATACTTGCATATGTATATAAATTAAATAATTAGTTATAAAACGAACAATATCAACACGAAGAAAATTTAAAACAAGGAAAAAAACAATAATCAACTACAACACAAACTATTTCAACAAAAATATTGTGATAGGAAGAAAGGAAAAAATAAATGAATAAATACATATGTCACACACACACAATAATCAATTACAACAAGAAAATTGACATAGGAATAAAGGAAAAGATACATGAATAAATGGATATGTAAATAAATTAAATATTTAGCTATAAAACAAACAATATAACCACAAAAGCAAATTTAAAACAAGCAAAAAAAAACCAATAATCAACTACAACACAAACTATTACAACAAAAAATATTGAGATAGGATCAAAGGAAAAAAATAAATGAATAAATACATATGTCACACACACAGACACACAATAATCAATGACAACAAGAAAATTGAGAGAGGAAAAATGGAAAAGATAAATGAATAAATGCAGATGTAAATAAATTAAATAATTAGTTATAAAACGAACAATATGAACACTATAGCAAATTCAAAACAAGCAAACTAACCAATAATCAACGACAACACAAACTATTAGAACAAGAAAATTGAAAAAATCGAAAACAAATGAATAAATCCATGTCACACACACACACAATAATGAATTTTCATAAGAAAATTGAGATAGGAAAAAAGGAAAAGATAAATGAATAAATTCATATGTAAATAAATTTAATAATTAGTTATCAAACGAACAATATCAACACTGTATCAAATTTAAAACTAGCAAACAAACCAATAATCAACTCTAGCACAAAATGTTAACAAGTAAAATATTGAGATCGGAAAAAAGGAAAACATAAATGAATAAATAAATAGGTCACACACACACAAAATAATGAATTACAACAAGAAAATTGAGATAGGAAAAAAGGAAAAGATAAATGAATAAATGCATATGTAAATAAATGAAATAATTAGTTATATAATGAACAATATGAACACTGCAGTAAAATTTAAAACAAGCATCCAGACAAATAATCAACTACAACACACTCTATTACAACAAAAATATTGAGAAAGGAAAAAAGGAAAAAATAAATGAATAAATAAATAAATATGTCACACACACACAATAATGAATTACAACAAGAAAATTGAGATAGGAAAAAAAGAAAAGATAAATGAATAAATGCATATGTAAATAAATTAAATAATTAGTTATGATACGAACAATATCAACACTGAAGCAAATTTAAAACTTGCAAACAAACCAATAATCAACTACAACACAAAATTTTTACAACAAAAATATTTAGATAGGAAAAAAGGAAAACATAAATGAATAAATAAATAGGTCACACACACACAATAATGAATTACAACAAGAAAATTAAGATAGGAAAAAAGGAAAAGATAAATGAATGAATTCATATATAAATAAATTTAGTAATTAGTTATAAAACAAACAATATCAACACTGAAGCAAATTGAAAACTAGCAAACAAACCAATAATCAACTCCAACACAAAATGTTTACAACAAAAATATTGAGATCGGAAAAAAGGAAAACATAAATGAATCAATAAATATGTCACACACACACACAATAATGAATTACAACAAGAAAATTGAGATAGGAAAAACGGAAAAGATAAATGAATAAATACATATGTCACACACAAACACACACACAATAATCAATTACAACAAGAAAATTAAGATAAGAAAAAAGGAAATGATAAATGAATAAATGCATATGTAAATAAATTAAATAATTAGTTATGAAACGAACAATATCAATACTAAAGCAAATCTTAAACAAGCAAACAAACTCCTAAAGTGATGATGGAATGTTTGATGACGAGTACATGGCAGGACTATTTTTTTTTATATTTACTTGGCAAGCAAATCTAAAACAAGCAAACCTCTGTCTAGTTCAAGCAGGGGTATTAGATCTAAATCCAGAAAATTATGGTGATGATGAAATGTTTGATGACGAGTACATGGCCGGCACAGATTAAAGTTCGACATGACAGAAAGGCATCCACCATAGTACAATAATGATCTGCTTTTCTGAAAAGAAGATTCCTTTATGTTAAAGTTGATGCCAGTTTGCATACTGGAGCTTTATCTTTTGAGCAATTATTATTTGTTACTATTTTGTAATCTGTGTACAGAGAGAAAGAGATACCGATTAAGATAGCAAAAAGGTAGAGAAAACATTCCGCAGTCGATTTTGGATTCTTGATCAGATGCGTTTAGCGGTGTCCAGACGGTATAGCTGATACTATGGAATGAAATTACATTCCTATGGTGTGGGCCCCACATAGGGCGCCGCCTTACCTGTAAATTGTCCTTCAAGCATATCTAGCTCTTTCTCACAGCATGCCTAGCTTGCCCGCCAAATTCTTTTGACTTATTGGCCAAGCTCTCTTTTCTTGTTGAGCAAGTCTTTCGTTGGCTCGCCCAACAACCCCTTAACTTCTCTTAATTGATTTCTCATCATCATTAAGTCGGCCAACATGGATAAAGAGAACAGAGAGGCTAATGGTTGAAGAAGAAAGAGAGACACACAGAGAGAGAGAGAGAGAGAGAGAGAGATAGCAAAAAGGTAGAGATATAAATGCGGAGCCGATTTCGGATTCAGGATCAGAGGAGTTTAGCGGTGTCTAGACGGGGTAGCTGATACTATGGAATGAAATTTCATTCTTATGGTGTGGGACCCACATAGGGCGCCGCCTTACCTGTAAATTGTCCTTCAAACATATCTAGCTCTTTCTCACAGAATGCCTAGCTTGCCCACCAAATTCTTTTGACTTATTGGCCAAGTTCTCTTCACTTGTTGAGCAAGTCATTTGTTGACTCGCCCAACAACCCCTTGACTTCTCTTAATTGGTTTCTCATAAACATTAACTCATCCAACATGGATAAAGAGAGCGGAGAGGGTGATGGTTGAAGAAGAGAGAGAGAGAGAGATGCCGATTAAGATAGAAAAATGGTAGAGAAAACATTCCGCAGTCGATTTTGGGTTCTTGATCAAATGAGTTTAGCGGTGTCTAGACGATGTAGCTGATACTATGGAATGAAATTACATTCTTATGGTGTGGTCCCCACATAGGGCGCCGCATTATGTTTAAATTGTCCTCCAACAATATCTAGCTCTTTCGCACAGCATGCCTAGCTTGCCCGCTAAATTCTTTTGACTTATTGGCCAAGTTCTCTTTACTTGTTGAGCAAGTCTTTCGTTGGCTCGCCCAACAACCCCTTGACTTCTCTTATTTTATTTCTCATCATCAGAGTGAGAAAGAGAGGCCGATTAAGTTAGAAAAAGGTAGCGAAAACATTCCAAAGCTGATTTCGGATTCTTGATCAGATGAGTTTAGTGGTGTCTAGACGGTGTAGCTGATACTATGGAATGAAAATACATTCCTATGGTGTGGGCCCTACATAGGGCACCGCCTTACCTGTAAATTGTCTTCCAAGCATATCTAGCTCTTTCTCACAGCATGCCTTGCTTGCCTACCAAGTTCAGTTGACATATTGGCCATGTTCTCTTTACTTGATGAGCAAGTCTTTCGTTGGCTCGACCAACAACCCCTTGACTTCTCTTAATTGATTTCTCATAAACATTAACTCAGCCAACATGGATAAAGAGAGCGGAGAGGGCGATGGTTGAAGAAGAGAAAGAGAGAGAGATGCCGATTAAGATAGTAAAACAGTAGAGAAAACATTCTGCAGTTGATTTTGCGTTCTTGATTAGACGAGTTTAGTGGTGTCTAGACGGTGTAGCTGATACTATGGAATGAAATTACATTCCTATGGTGCTGGCTCCATATAGGGCGCCACGTTACATTTAAATTGTCCTCCTAGCATATCTTGCTCTTTCTCACAGCATGCCTAGCTTGCGTACCATGTTCTTTTGACTTATTGGCCAAGTTCACTTTACTTGTTGAGCAAGTCTTTTGTTGGCTCGCTCAACAACCCCTTGACTTCTCTTAATTCCTTTCTCATCATCATTAACTCGGCCAACATAGATAAAGAGAGTGAAGAGGCCGATGGTTGAGAGAGAGAGGGAGAGAGAGAGAGAGAGGCCGATTAATATAGCAAAAAGGTAGAGAAAACATTCCGAAGCCGATTTCGGATTCTTGATCAGATGAGTTTAGCGATGTCCAGACGGTGTAGCTGATACTATGGAATGAAATTACATTCCTTTGCTGTGGACCTACATAGGGCGCCGCCTTACCTGTAAAATGTCCTCCAAGCATATCTAGCTCTTTCTCACAGCATGCCTAGCTTGCCCGCCAAATTCTTTTGACTTATTGGCCAAGTTCTCTTTTCTTGTTGAGCAAGTTTTTCGTTGGCTCGCCCAACAACCCCTTGACTTCTCTTAATTGGTTTCTCATAAACATTAACTCAGCCAACATGGGTAAAGAGAGCGGAAAGGGCGATGGTTGAAGAAGAGAGAGAGAGAGAGATATATATATGCCGATTAAGATAGCAAAACGGTAGAGAAAACATTCCGCAGTCGATTTTGGGTTCTTGATAAGATGAGTTTAGTGGTGTCTAGACGATGTAGCTGATACTATGGAATAAAATTACATTCCTATGGTGTGGTCCCCACATAGGGCGCCGCGGTATGTTTAAATTGTCCTCCAACAATATCTAGCTCTTTCGCACAGCATGCCTAGCTTGCCCGCTAAATTCTTTTGACTTATTGGCCAAGTTCTCTTTACTTGTTGAGCAAGTCTTTTGTTGGCTCGCCCAACAACCCCTTGACTTCTCTTAATTTATTTCTCATCATCAGAGAGAGAAATAGAGGCCGATTAAGATATAAAAAGGTAGCGAAAACATTCCGAAAATGATTTCGGATTCTTGATCAGACGAGTTTAGTGGTGTCTAGACGGTGTAGCTGATACTATGGAATGAAAATACATTCCTATGGTGTGGGCCCTACATAGGGCACCGCCTTACCTGTAAATTGTCTTCCAAGCATATCTAGCTCTTTCTCACAGCATGCCTAGCTTGCCCACCAAGTTCAGTTGACATATTGGCCATGTTCTCTTTACTGGATGAACAAGTCTTTCGTTGGCTCGCCCAACAACCCCTTGACTTCTCTTAATTGGTTTCTCATAAACATTAACTCAGCCAACATGGATAAAGAGAGCGGAGAGGGCGATGGTTGAAGAAGAGAGAGAGAGAGATGCCGATTAAGATAGCAAAACGGTAGAGAAAACATTCCGCAGTTGATTTTGGGTTCTTGATCAGACGAATTTAGCGGTGTCTAGACGGTGTAGCTGATACTATGGAATGAAATTACATTCCTATGGTGCTGGCCCCACATAGGGCGCCACGTTACATTTAAATTGTCCTCTTAGCACCAACATGGATAAAGAGAGCGGAGAGGCCGATGGTGAGAGAGAGAGAGAGAGAAAGAGAGAGCAAAAAGGTAGACAAAACATTCCGAAGCCGATTTCGGATTCTTGATCAGACGAGTTTAGCGGTGTCTCGACGGTGTAGCTGATACTATGGAATGAAATTACATTCCTATGGTGTGGGCCCCATGATTGAGTGCAGATTATGCCATGTTTTCCCTATATTTCATGACTGAATTGTATGGCAAATAAGAGCATAAACTACAAATAACCCAAGCAAAAAGGCATGTATTCATGATATAAGGAACTGAGGGATGGAAACCATTTACATCCTAAACATGTGCTAAGGAAAAGAGCAAGTTACATTGTTTTAGGGAAGAACGTATAGCAAAGCCGATACTATGCTATAGCATTCTTACAGCAACTCGAAGTGCACTAAAAGGCATAAAGAAAGCTATAGCAAAGTAAAGGACGCAATGCTATGCGACATATTTTCTGACCTTTTTATCTAGCTGATTTCAGGGATAGAAATAAAAGATCGAGATCAACAGGTAGATTGCTAACATAATGAAATAGAAGATGCGGAAGATCGAAATAGAAAGATTTGAAGAATCCCGCAGTATCAGCAGAATCAATCTACAACAGAAGATGCGATAGATCTCAACAGATTTGGAAAGCCCAGCTAGCCTAACTTGCGTCACACGGAAGTCTGAATATAAAAGAAAACAGCGAGTCAACCCTGGAACAGAGTCGCAGAGAGCCAACACGAGACTTCACATTCGGCCGACTCAAAAGAAGAGTGAAAGACTTCACTAGCACGAGAATTCCAGGATAACCCAGCATCCTTCCTCACAGTAAGACGGAGGGAAGAAGACGTGGAGTAGTGACGTGACAGGGCTTCATCCACGACATCGGAACGCAGTCAAGCTTTCTATTTTCAGTTGTTTAATTTCAGTAGTAGATCATGGGTCATTCTATTATTATCTGTTTTGTGTTTCCTTCGTCAATCATGAACTAACTTTCTGATGGCTGAACGAGAATGAATCCTTAAGCGTGTATGAACCCAGTTGCAAGTTCTTAATTTAATAGATTCGATTTGCTTATCAGTAAATTAATTACTAGTCGATTAGAGGAATCTAAGGGCTAGATATGTGGTCTCGGCTTACTGGAAAGGAGTCGAGGCCAGACCTCTGAGAAACAGTGTTTGCTAGGCAGCTGGTGCAAGGCTTGACTATTTATTGTAGGCTTCAGGAATGGGTCTACCTCTCATAACCAGTACACCCTGAGTATAATGCAGATATAAACTAGAAAGTTGCCATAGGAATATGGAATGAGTATAGTTAATATCATATGTATCGGATGTGGAAGCTCCGATAGATTATAGTGGTGGGTTAATCGAATAGCTTTGTAGCTAGTACTTATCTTTGTAGCAATTGCGGAAGCGTACGATATAGATGCTATAGCAATGAGTAGAGCAACTGGGGGAATTATGCACTTAAGGAGGAGTCCGAGTTAAGCCTAATTCCTCACTGATATCTTCTTCGATTTCCTTTGTTTAGTTCTGTTATTAGCGTAATCACCCAAAACCTTCCAACCAACTACATTTACTTTCTGATTGCAACTCTCATAACAATTGAGCGTCGCTCCTTGGTATCTCAGTCTCTGTGGGACGATACTCTACTTTCACTTTATTACTTGTTCGACTGTTCACTTGCCATCAAGGAAATCGACCAACAATGCCTAGCTTGCCCACCAAATTCTTTTGACTTATTGGCCAAGTTCTCTTTACTTGTCGAGCAAGTCATTCGTTGGCTCGCCCAACAACCCCTTGACTTCTCTTAATTTTTTTTCTCATCATCAGAGAGAGAAAGAAAGGCCGATTAAGTTAGAAAAAAGGTAGCGAAAACATTCTGGAGCCGATTTCGGATTCTTGATCAGACGAGTTTAATGGTGTCTAGACGGTGTAGCTGATACTATGGAATGAAAATACATTCCTATGGTGTGGGCCCTACATAGGGCACCGCCTTACCTGTAAATTGTCTTCCAAGCATATCTAGCTCTTTCTCACAGCATGCCTAGCTTGCCCACCAAGTTCTGTTGACATATTGGCCATGTTCTCTTTACTTGATGAGCAAGTCTTTCGTTGGCTCACCCAACAACCCCTTGACTTCTCTTAATTGATTTCTCATCATCATTAACTCAGCCAACACAGATAAAGAGAGCGGAGAGGCCGATGGTTGAAAAAGAAAGCGAGACAGATGCCGATTAAGATAGCAAAACGGTAGAGAAAATATTCCACAGTCGATTTTGGGTTCTTGATCAGACGAGTTTAGCGGTGTTTAGACGATGTAGCTGATACTATGGAATGAAATTACATTCCTATGGTGTGGTCCCCACATAGGGCGCCGCGTTACATTTAAATTGTCCTCCAACCATATCTAGCTCTTTCGCACAACATGCCTAGCTTGCCCGCTAAATTCTTTTGACTTACTGGCCAAGTTCTCTTTACTTGTTGAGCAAGTCTTTCGTTGGCTCGCCCAACAACCCCTTAACTTCTCTTAATTGATTTCTCATCATCATTAAGTCGGCCAACATGGATAAAGAGAACGGAGAGGCCGATGGTTGAAGAAGAAAGAGAGACACACACAAAGAGAGAGAGAGATATATATATATATATATAGCAAAAAGGTAGAGAAATCATTGCGGAGCCGATTTTGGATTCTGGATCAGAGGAGTTTAGCGGTGTCTAGACGGGGTAGCTGATACTATGGAATGAAATTTCATTCTTATGGTGTGGGCCCCACATAGGGCGCCGCCTTACCTGTAAATTGTCCTTCAAGCATATCTAGCTCTTTCTCACAGCATGCCTAGCTTGCCCACCAAATTCTTTTGACTTATTGGCCAAGTTCTCTTTACTTGTTGAGCAAGTCATTCGTTGGCTCGCCCAACAACCCCTTGACTTCTATTTTTGGGAAGATTGGAGGCACCATGTCCAGCCAAGAATTCTCTAGAATTCTTGAGAATTAAGTTAGGAAATTATATTTAAATCCGAAACACTCTTTTGTCCAATGGTTAATATCCAAATTTGGGTAAAAGCCTTCACCCTTGGAGCCTATATAAAGGGCACTTCTCCCTCCATTTGCCACCATCCAAGCACGAGTTTGAGGTGAAGAGGGAGAGTCTCCAACTGTAGGTTCTGATCTAAGGGAAGAGGAAGGCACCCGCAACCGAAATTCCGAGGTAAGTTCCCTAACCAACAACCTAGCAACCCTTACTTCTGCCCTATGGTATTTTCGTGTAGATGTAGTGGGTTTTCCATAATTTTGGGGTTTTCATTGAGTCCAGAAGGGTTTTTTGTTTGGGGAAAAGTGGGATCACCTTTTTCCAAACTCGAAAAGCTTAAGACTTTAATATACGAAAATCTGCCGATTCTTTCGGTTTCTGGGCAGCAAGGGGAAATCGATGGTTTTGAAGTAGTAAATGAAGTTAATTTGCTTTGAAATTTTTCATGGTAAAATTATACATCCTGAGGATGATTTGAATATAATATTTTTTTGTCTTTTTTATTCTTCAACTGAGCTTTCATTGCTGATGAAAATTACCTAAAAACATGGTTTTCCTCTCGGACCAGTGGCCAAAGTTTGGAAACCATAAAAGGATTCGAACCCATCTGACATTGGATACTATTTTTCATATAAAATATACATCCTAAGGGTTCTAAGGCCACTGATCTCGTGTCAATAATATTTTAATAGAATTTATTAAAAATAAGCAAAGTAGGGTCAGAAATTTTGGAACTTCTGGTGCTATGCGAATTTTAGGAAACTTGAAGTAAAGTTTGAATGTGTGATTGAAAGCATGGTGTTTGGTTGTATATAGGGTGTTATCATGTGTAGGATGAATCTATAATACTAAGGGAAGAGTCCACCGCTTTTGAGAAGTGCTAGGTAGTAACTGTAAACTTGCATACTTTATGTTGCTCTTGTATGTGTGTGTTATGATGATTGTGGATGTAGGGTAGGTAGTATCTATGGGACTCTATGTCCTATGGTTGATACTGAGGCTTGAGGTATATACAGGGTAGGTAGTACCTATATGGGTGCTACTGAGGCTCGAGGCATGATGGGTAGGTAGTATCTCTTTTGGGGTGCTACTGAGGCCCGTGGCATGTAGGGTAGGTGGAGCCTATGTGACTGTATGTTCGTAGGTGTCCACTGAGGCCCAAGGTATTTGAGGTAGGTGAAGCCTATGTGACTATGTGTTTATAGGTGTCCACTGAGGCCTCTTGGGGTAGGTGGTTAGGGTTGGCCACCCTGACTACTGAGGCCCTTCCGCGTGCTAGATCCGGGGGCTTGTCTTGACTAGGCGGTCCTGCGGAGTACATGCCAAGTTTACTTTTCCTGATTGTGATTTGCATTACATGCATTGCATACATATCGTATATGAGTTTAACAGTTACTCTGAGGTTCAACTTTGAACTCCAGACCACTTTGAAGGCAGTAGCGATCGGAGGCTTGGTGAAGGTAGAGCATGTTGCAGAAAATATGAAGAACTGGGGGATGCCTTAATGTCTTTTGTAATATGATATTTTGAATAATTTTCGTTATGATTAGTACATTTTTGGGATGACTGTATTTAACCCTTCGGCAACTTATTGTTGAATGTTATATGTTTATCAGCATGTTAGACTTGTCCAAACCAGATCCCGTGCTCTGCTGCGTTCACTCTGTTATAAGTTAAATGGACTAAGTAATAAGGAAAGGTGATTAACTAAAAGGAATCCCTCTAACCCGCCACTCGAAAGGGAAAGGCTGGTAGGGGTGTAACATTGAGCAAGTCTTTTGTTGGCTCGCCCAACAACCCCTTCACTTCTCGTAATTGATTTCTCATCATCATTAAGTGGGCCAACATGGATAAAGAGAACGGAGAGGCCGATGGTTGAAGAAGAAAGAGAGAGTGACACATAGAGAGAGAGAGAGAGAGAGAGAGAGAGAGAGAGGCCAATTAAGATAGAAATAAAGGTAGCAAAAACATTCTGGAGCCGATTTTGGATTCTTGGTCAGACAAGTTTAGCGGGTCTAGATGGTGTAGCTGATACTATGGAATGAAATTACATTCCTAAGGTGTGGGCCCCACATAGTGCACCGCCTTTCCTTTAAATTGTCCTCCAAGTATATCTAGCTCTTTCTCACAGCTTGCCCACCAAATTTTGTTGACTTATTGGCCAAGTTCTCTTTACTTGTTGAGCAAGTTTTTTGTTGGCTCGCCCAACAACCCCTTGACTTCTCTTAATTCATTTGTCATCATGATTAAGTTGGCCACCAAGGATAAAGAAAGCGGAGAAGCTGACGGTTAAAGAAGAGAGAGAGAGAGAGAGAGAGGCCGATTAAGATAACAAAAAGGTAGAGAAAACATTCCGCAGTTGATTTTGGGTTCTTGATCAGACGAGTTTAGCGGTGTCTAGACGGTGTAGCTGATACTATGGAATGAAATTACATTCCTATGGTGTTGGCCCCACATAGGGCGCCACATTACCTCTAAATTGTCCTCCAAGCATATCTAGCTCTTTCTCACAGCATGCCTAGCTTGCCCACCAAATTCTTTTGACTTATTGGCCAAGTTCTCTTTACTTGTTGAGCAAGTCATTCGTTGGCTCGCCCAACAACCCCTTGACTTCTCTTAATTTATTTCTCATCATCAGAGAGAGAAATAGAGGCCGATTAAGATATAAAAAAGGTAGCGAAAACATTCCGGAAATGATTTCGGATTCTTGATCAGACAAGTTTAGTGGTGTCTAGACGGTGTAGCTGATACTATGGAATGAAATTACATTCCTAAGGTGTGGGCCACACATAGTGCGCTGCCTTTCTTTTAAATTGTCCTCCAAGTGTATCTAGCTCTTTCTCACACCTTGCCTAGCTTGCCCACCAAGTTTTGTTGACTTATTGGCCAAGTTCTCTTTACTTGTTGAGCAAGTCTTTTGTTGGCTCGCCCAACAACCCCTTGACTTCTCTTAATTCATTTGTCATCATGATTAAGTTGGCCACCAAGGATAAAGAAAGCGGAGAAGCCGATGGTTAAAGAAAGAGAGAGAGAGAGAGAGAGAGAGTGAGTGAGTGAGAGAGAGGCCGATTAAGATAGCAAAAAGGTAGAGAAAACATTCCAGAGCCGATTTCAGATTCTTGATCAGACGAGTTTAGCGGTGTCTAGACGGTGTAGAAGATACTGCTGAATGAAATGACGTTCGTATGGTGTGGGCACCGCGTTACCTCTAAATTGTCCTCCAAGCATATCTAGCTCTTTCTCACAGCATGCCTAGCTTTCCCACCGAATTCTTTTGACTTATTGGCCAAGTTCTTTTTACTTGTTGAGCAAGTCTTTCGTTGGCTCGCCCAACAACCCCTTGACTTCTCTTAATTGATTTCTCATCATTATCAACTCGGCCAACAAGGATAAAGAGAGCAGAGAGGCCGATGGTTGAATAATAAAGAGAGACAAAGAGAAAGTGAGAGAGAGAGGCCAATTAAGATAGCAAAAAGGTAGAGAAAATATTCCGAAGCTGATTTCAGATTCTTGATCAGACGAGTTTAGCGGCGTCTAAACGGTGGAGTTCATACTATTAAATCAAATGAGGTTCGTATGGTGTCGGGCCCACATAGGGCGCTGCCTTACCTTTAAATTGTCCTCCAAGGATATGTAGCTCTTTCTCACAGCATGCTTAGCTTACGCACCAAGTTCTTTTGACTTATTCGCCAAGTTCTCTTTACTTGTTGAGCAAGTTGTTCGTTGTCTCGCCCAACAACCCCTTGACTTCTCTTAATTGATTTCTCATCATCATTAACTCGGCCAACATGGATAAAGAGAGCGAAGAGGCCGATGGATGAAGAAGAAAGAGAGAAAGAGAGAGAGGCTGATTAAGATAGGAAAAAGGAAGAGAAAACATTTCGAAGCCGATTTTGGATTCTTAATCAGACGAGTTTAGCGGTGTCTAGACGGTGGAGAAGATACTATGGAATCAAATGAGGTTCGTATGGTGTGGGCCCCACATAGGGCGCGCTGTTACCTTTAAATTGTCCTCCAACCATATCTAGCTCTTTCTCACAGCATGCCTTGCTTACCCGCCAAATTCTTTTGACTTATTGGCCAAGTTCTCTTTACTTGTTGAGCAAGTCTTCCGTGGGCTCGCCCAACAAGCCCTTGACTTCTCTTAATTTATTTCTCATCATCATTAATTCAGCCAACATGGATAAAGAGAGCGGAGAGGCCAATGGTTGAAGAAGAAAGAGAGAAAGAGAGAAAGAGAGAGAGAGAGGCTGATTAAGATAGCAAAAAGGTAGAGAAAACATTCCAGAGCCGATTTCGGATTCTTGATCAGACGAGTTTAGCGGTGTATAGACGGTGTAGATGATACTGCGGAATGAAATGACATTCGTTTGGTGTGGGCTCCACATAGGGCGTTGAGTTACCTCTAAATTGTCCTCCAAGCATATCTAGCTCTTTCTCACATCATGCCTAGCTTGCCCACCAAATCCTTTTGACTTATTGGCCACGTTCTCTTTACTCTTTGAGCAAGTCTTTCGTTGGCTCGCCCAACAAGCTCTTGACTTCTCCTAATTTATTTCTCATCATGATTAATTCGGCCAACATGGATAAAGAGAGCAGAGAGGTCGATCGTTGAAGAAGAGAGAGAAAGAGAGAGAGAGAGAGGCCGATTAAGATAGCAAAAAGGAAGCGAAAACATTCAGGAGTCGATTTCGGATTCTTGATCAGACGAGTTTAGCAGTGTCTAGACGGTAGAGCTGATACTATGGAATCAAATGGGGTTCGTATGGTTTGGGCCCCACATAGGGCGCCGCCTTACCTTTAAATTGTCCTCCAAGCATATCTAGCTCTTTCTCACAGCATCCTTAGCTTGCCCACTTGGTTCTTTTGACTTATTGAACAAGTGCTATTTACTTGTTAAGCAAGTCTTTCGTTGGCTCGCCCAACAACCCCTTGACTTATCTTAATTCATTTGTCATCACGATTAAGTGGGTCACCATGGATAATGAGAGCAGGGAGCTGATTGTTGAATAACAGAGAGAGAGAGAGAGAGGCCGATTAAGATAGCAAAAGGGTAGCGAAAACATTCCGGAGCCGATTTCGGATTCTTGATCAGACGAGTTTAGCGGTGTCTAGACGGTGGAGAAGATACTATGGAATCAAATGATGTTCGTATGGTGTAGGGCCCTCATAAGGCTCCGCCTTACCTTTAAATTGTCCTTTAAGCATATCTAGCTCTTTCTCATAGCATCCTTAGCTTGTCCACTAAGTTCTTTTGACTTATTGGCCAAGTTCTCTTTACTTGTTGAGGAAGTCTTTCGTTTGCTCACCAAATAACCCCTTGACTTAACTTAATTCGTTTGTCATCATGATTAAGTGGGTCACCATGGATAATGAGAGCAGAGAGGCCGATTGTTGAATAACAAAGAGAGAGAGAGAGAGAGAGAGAGAGAGGGGGGCCAATTAAGATAGCAAAAAGGTTGAGAGAACAATCCACAGCCGATCTCAGATTCTTGATCAGACGAGTTTAGTGGTGTCTAGATGGTGGAGCTGATACTATGGAATGAAATGATGTTCTTCTGGTATAGGCCCCACATAGGGTGCCGCATTACCTCTAAATTGTCCTCCAAGCATATCTAGCTCTTTCTCACAGCATGCCTAGCTTGCCCACCAAGTTCTGTTGACTTATTGGCCAAGTTCTCTTTACTTGTTGAGCAAGTCTTTCGTTGGCTAGCCCAAAAACCCCTTGACTTCTCTTTATAAATTTGTCATCATGATTAATTTAGCCACCAAGAATAAAGAGAACAGAGAGGCCGATGGTTGACAAAAAAGAGAGAGAGAGAGAGAGAGAGAGAGAGGCTGATTATGATAGCAAAAAGGTGGAGAAAATATTATGGTGCCGATTTCAGATTCTTGATCAGAAGAGTTTAGCAGTGTCTAGACGGTGTAGCTGATAATGTGGAATGAAATGATGTTCGCATGGTATGTGCCCCACATAGGGCACCGCATTACCTCTAAATTGTCCCTCAAGCATATCTAGCTCTTTCTCACAGCATGCCTAGCTTGCACCAACTTCTTTTGACTTATTGGCCAAGTTCTCTTTACTTGTTGAGCAAGTCTTTCGTAGGCTCGCCCAACAACCCCTTGAGTTCTCTTAATTGATTTCTCATTATCATTAAGTCGGCCAACATGGATAAAGAGAGCGGAGAGGCCGATGGTTGACGAAGAAAGAGAGACAAAGAGAGAGAGATTCCGATTAAGATAGCAAAAAGGTAGAGAAAACATTCCGAAACCGATTTCGGATTCTTGATCAGACGAATTTAGCGGTGTCTAGACGGTGTAGCTGATACTATGGAATGAAATTACATTCCTATGATGTGGTCCTCAAATAGGGCGCCGCGTTGCATTTAAATTGTCCTCCAAGCATATGTAGCTCTTTCTCACAGCATGCTTAGCTTGCCCGCCAAATTCTTTTGACTTATTGGCCAAGTTCTCTTTACTTGTTGAGCAAGTCTTTCGTTGGCTCGCCTAACAACCCCTTGACTTCATTTAATTCATTTCTCATCATCCTTAACTCGGCCACCATGGATAAAGAGAGTGGAGTGGCCGATGGTTGGAGAAGAAAGAGAGAGAGAAGAGAGAGAGAGAGAGAGAGAGAGAGAGAGAGAGAGAGAGAGAGAGAGAGAGATAGAGATAGAGGCCAATTAAGATAGTAAAAAGGTAGAGAAAACCTCCAAATTGTCCTCCAAGCATATCTAACTCTTTCTCACAGCATGCCTAGCTTGCGCACCAAGTTCTTTTGACTTATTCGCCAAGTTTTCTTTACTTGTTGAGCAAGTCTTTCATTGGCTCGCCCAAGAACCCCTTGACTTCTCTTAAGTGATTTCTCATCATCATTAACTCGGCCACCATGGATAAAGAGAGCGGAGTGACCGATGGTTGGAGAAGAAAGAGAGAGAGAGAGAGAGAGAGAGAGGCCGATTAAGATAGTAAGAAGGTAGAGAAAACATTCTGAAGCCTATTTCGGATTCTTGATCAGACGAGTTTAGCAGTGTCTAGAAGGTGTAGCTGATACTATGAAATGAAATTACATTCCTATGGTGCTGGCCCCACATAGGGCGCCACGTTACATTTAAATTGTCCTCTAAGCATATCTAGCTCTTTCTCACAGCATGCCTAGATTGTGCACCATGTTCTTTTGACTTATTGGCCAAGTTCACTTTACTTGTTGAGCAAGTCTTTTGTTGGCTCGCCCAACAACCCCTTGACTTCTCTTAATTCCTTTTGTCATCATCATTAACTCGGCCAACATGGATAAAGAGAGCGGAGAGGCCGATGGTTGAAGAAGAAAGAGAGAAAGAGAGAGAGAGAGAGAGAGAAAGTGAGAGAGAGGCCGATTAAGATAGAAAAAAGGTACAGAAAACATTCCGAGGCCTATTTCAGATTCTTGAACAGACGAGTCTAGCGGTGTCTAGACGGTGGAGCTGATACTATGGAATGAAATGATGTTCGTATGGTGTGGGCCCCACATAGGGTGCCACATTACCTCTAAATTGTCCTCCAAGCATATCTAGCTCTTTCTCACAGCATGCCTAGCTTGCCCATGAAGTTCTGTTGGCTTATTGGCCAAGTTCTCTTTTCCTGTTGAGCAAGTATTTCGTTGGCTTTCCCAACAACCCCTTGACTTCTCTTAATTCATTTTTTGACATCATTAAGTCGGCCAACATGGATAAAGAGAGCAGAGAGGCCGATTGTTGAATAAGAAAGAGAGACATAGACAGAGAGACAAAGGTCGATTAACATAGAAAAAAGGTAGAGAAAACATTCCGGAGCCGATTTCAGATTTTTGATCGAACAAGTTTAGCGGTGTCTAGACGGTGGATCTGATACTATGGAATCAAATAAGGTTTGTATTGTGTGGGCCCCACATAGGGCGCCACCATATCTCTAAATTTTCCTCCAAGCATATCTAGCTCTTTCTCACAACATGCCTAGCTTGCGCACCAAGCTCTTTTGACTTATCGGCCAAGTTCTCTTTTCTTGTTGAGCAAGTCTTTCGTTGGCTCGCCCAACAACCCGTTGACTTCTCTTAATTCCTTTCTCATCATCACTAACTCGGCGAACATGGATAAAGAGAGTGGGGAGGCCGATGGTTGAAGAAGAAAGAGAGACAGGGAGAGAGAGAGAGAGAGCAAAAAGGTAGAGAAAACATTTCGGAGCCGATTTCAGATTCTTGATTAGATGAGTTTAGTGGTGTCTAGACGGTGTAGCTGATACTATGGAATGAGATGACGTTCGTATGGTGTGGGCCCCACATAGGGCGCCGCATTACCTTTAAATTGTCCTCCAAACATATCTAGCTCTTTCTCATAGCATGGCTAGCTTGCCCACCAAGTTCTTTTGACTTATTGGCCAAGTTCGATTTACTTGTTGAGCAAGTCTTTCGTTGGCTCGCCCAACAACCCCTTGACTTCTCTTAATTCATTTTCCATCATCATTAAGTCGGCCAACATGGATAAGGATAGCAGAGAGGCCGATTGTTGAATAAGAAAGTGAGAGAGAGACAGAGAGACAAATGTCAATTAAAATAGTAAGAAGGTACAGAAAACATTCCGGAGCCGATTTTAGATTCTTGAAGAGATGAGTTTAGCTGTTTCTAGACGGTGGAGCTGATACTATGGAATGAAATGACGTTCGTATGGTATGGGCCTCGCATAGGGCGCCGCATTACCTCTAAATTGTGCTGCAAGCATATCTAGCTGTTTCTCACAACATGCCTAGCTTGCCCACGAAGTTTTGTTGACTTATATGCCAAGTTCTCTTTACTTGTTGCACAAGTCTTTCCTTGGCTCCCCCAACAACCCCTTGACTTCTCTTAATTCTTTTTTCATGATCATTAAGTCGGCCAACATGGATAAAGAGAGCAGAGAGGCCGATTGTTGAATAAGAAAGAGAGAGAGATGTAATGTATTGGCTTTTGCTTTACCAAAGACCCTGTATGGTTGTGAATATTCAATAATATTTTCCAAGGTTGATTATCTAGTGTGATATGATTTATTATTGAATATTGATTGCTCGGGAGAAATTAGCCAACAAACAATGAAAAATAACCTACACAATACCCCCTCGAAAAACGTGCAACAAAACCCACAACGAAAACTCACGACAAAACCCAAACACGCAAAACGAAACAATAACAACATAAACCTCAAACCCAACAAAAAAAAAATTACAACACAAATCCCAATAACAAAAATCTCAAGGTGAATATCGATAAAAACACCTACACGAGAAAGCATGTAAAGTCAGCATTTGGTTTAAGTATATGGATGGTAGTTCAAAATAAATGAGGAAGAACAACCAAGTGGACCTTTGATGAAGGCCCAAAAGTAAGGTAAAGAGAAAAAGGGCAATTGGGCTTTATATCAGACCAAGGCATCAGGCCCAATCAAAGAGGACTAAAAAGTAATATGGACACTTAGAGAAAGCCCAGTCATTATGGCCCAATAAGGAGTCATTGGTAATTAAGCAAGTGTTTTAGGACACGTGTCATAAAAAGGGAGAGCAAATTGACACGTGGCATCGTTATAAGTAAGGAGTTGATACATGTTGCAATCTTACTCAAAGCTTGACACGTGGCATTTCATGCAAAAAGACACTTGTCTTCTTTTCCCAATCACGTGACACTTGGCACGAACACATGCAAACCGAGACGACAACACCAAACACCAATCACACAAACCAAGATAACAACACCAAAAACCAATCACGCAAACCGAGAAAACAACACCGAAAACCACAACGCAAACTGAGACAACGACAACGAAAACCAAAACACGCAAAACCGAGATGATAACACTGGAAACCAAAACATGTAAATCGAGACAATAACACCGAAAAACCAATCACGCAAACCGAGACAACAGCACCGAAAACCACCAGGCAAATTGAGACAACAACATCAGAACCCAAACAGGCAAACAAAGACAACAACACCGGGAACCAAACATGTAAACTGAGACAACACATACACACATACCAAGACGCCACATGGCACCTTGCATGCAACTTACAAGACACATGGCATACATGCAAGGTGACAACACAACACACACATGCACATGATTTGGCGTTTCTTGCTCCCGAGGCCTTCTCTTACGTTGTTTCCTCTCAGTGAGAGCAATATTTCTAAGGTTTCGGATCGCTATTCCTAGGAGTTTAGTGGAGTCTCTGAGGTGGAGGTGCTGCCGAAATCAAGAACCGAGTATGGAATGACATGAGGTTCGTAGGGTGTGGACACCACATAGGGTGAAACCTTTCCTCTAACTTGTCCTCCAAGCACATGTAGCTTTTTCGCCGAGCATGACTAGCGTGCCCTCCAAGTTCTCTTGACTCTATGGCCAAGTTCTCTTTACTTGTTGGCCAAGTTGTTCCTTGGCTCGCCCAACAACACCTCGACCTCTCATAGTTCGTTTCTCGTCAACACTAAGCCCGCCAGCATGGATAAAGAGAGCAGAGAGGCCGAAGGCAGAAGAGAAGATAGAGAGAGAGAGAGAGAGAGGGGTCGATTGAGAGAGCAAAATGGGAGAGAAAACACTTTGTAGCCGATTTCGACCCAATTTGGCGTTTCTTGCTCCCGAGGCCTTCTCTAACGATGTTTCCTATTGGTGCGAGCAACATTTCTACGGTTTTGGATCCTAAATAAGATGAATTTAGCGGCGTTTAGACGATGCAGCCGATGCCAAAATCAAGAAACAACTATGGAATCAAATGAGGTTGTGTGGTATGGGCCCCACACAGGGCGCCCCTTACCTCAAAATTGTCCTCCAAGCATATCTAGCTCTTCTCACAGCATGCCTCGCTTGCCCACAACTTCTTTTGACTTATTGGCCAAGTTCTCTTTACTTGTTGACCTAGTCTTTCGTTGGTTCGCCCAACAACCCCTTGACTTCTCTTAATTCATTTGTCATCATCATTAAGTCGGCCAACATGGATAAAGAGATCGCAAAGGCCGATGGTAGAGAGAGAGAGAGGGGCCGATTAAGATAGCAAAAAGGTAGAGAAATCATTTCGGAGCCGATTTCGGATTCTCGACCAGAGGAGTTTACGGTGTGTAGACGGTGGAGCTGATACTATGGAATCAAATAAGGTTCATATGGTGTGGGCCCCACATAGGGCGCCCGCCTTACCTCCAACTTGTCCTCTAAGCATATCTAGCACTTTCTCACAGCATGCCTAGCTTGCCCACCAAGTTCTTTTGACTTATTGGCCAAGTTCTGTTTACTTGTTGAGCAAGTCTTTCGTTGGCTCGCCCAACAACCCCTTTACTTCTCTTAATTTATTTCTCATCATCATTAAGTCGGCCAACAAGGATAAAGAGAGTGGAGAGGTCCATTGTTGAATAAGTAAGAGAGAGAGAGAGAGAGGCCGATTATGATAGCAAAAAGGTAGAGAAAACATTCCGGAGACGATTTCGGTTTTTTTATCAGACGACTTTAGCGGTGTCTAGACGGTATAGCTGATACTATGGAATGAAATGATGTTCGTATGGTGTGGGCTGGGCGCTGCCTTACCTCTAAGGGTTCTTCGAAGCATATCTAGCTCTTTCTCAAAGCATGCCTAGCTTGCCCACCAAGTTCTGTTGACTTATTGGCCAAGTTCTCTTCACTTGTTGAGCAAGTCTTTCCTTGGCTCCCCCAATAACCGCTTAACTTCTCTTATTTCCTTTCTCATCATCATTAAGCCGACCAACAAGGAGGAAAAGAAGGGATAGGTCGAACATAGAAGAAAGAGAAGGAGAGAGTTCGGTTGAGATAGCAAGAAGAGAGAGAAAGCACTCCAGATCCGAGTTTTCCCCAATTTGGCGTTTCTTGCTCCTGAGGCCTTCTCTAATGTTGTTTCCTTTCGGTCAGAGCAATATTTTTACGGTTTCAGATCGCTATTCCTTGGAGTTTAGTAGAGTCTTTGAGGTGGAGGTGCTGCCGAAATCAAGAACCGAGTATGGAATAAAATGAGGTTTGTAGGGTGTGGACACCACATAGGGGCAACCTTATCTCTAACTTGTCCTTCAAGCACATGTAGCTTTTATGCCGACCGTGAATAGTGAGCCCTCCAAGTTTTCTTGACTCTACGACCAAATTCTCTTTACTTGTCGGATAATTTGTTCCTTGGCTTGCCCAACAACACCTCGACTTCTCTTAGTTCGTTTCTTATCATCAGTAAGCCGGTCAGCAAAGATAAAGAGAGCAGAGAGACTGAAGGCAGAAGAGAAGAGGAGAGAGAGAGAGAGAGAGGTCAATTGAGAGAGCAAAATGGGAGAAAAAACACTTCATAGCCGATTTCGACCCGATTTGGCGTTTCTTGCTCCCGAGTTCTTCTCTAACACTGTTTCCTCTCGGTGCGAACAACATTTCTACGGTTTTGGATAATACATCCGATGAGTTTAGCGGTGTCTAGACGGTGGAGATGATGCCAAAATCAACAACCGACTATGGAATGAAATGAGGTTGTGTGCTGTGGGCCCCACACAAGGCGGCCCTTACCTAAAAATTATCCTCCAACAATATCTAGCTCTTTCTCACAGCATGCCTAGCTTGCCCACCAAGTTCTTTTGACTTATTGGCCAAGTTCTCTTTACTTGTTGAGCAAGTCTTTCGTTGGCTCGCCCAAAAACCCCTTGACTTCTCTTAATTTATTTCTCATCGGCCAACATGGATAAAGAACGCGGAGAGGTCAATTATTGAATAAGAAAGACACACACACACACACACACAGAGGCCGATTAACATAGAAGAAAGGTAGGAAAAAAATTCCGGAGCCGATTTCGGATTCTTGATCAGACTAGTTTAGTGGTGTTTTGACGATGAAGCTGATGCTATGGAATCAAATGAGGTTCGTATGGTGTGGGCCTCACATAGGGTGCCGCCTTACCTCTAAATTGTCCTCCAAGCCAGTATAAAAAAAAAAATTGTCCTCCAAGCATATCTAGCTCTTTCTCACATCATGCCTAGCTTGTCCACCAAGTTCTTTTTGACTTATTGGCTATGTTCTCTTTACTTGTTGAGCAAGTCTTTCGTTGGCTCGCCCAACAACCCCTTGACTTCTCTTAATTCCTTTATCATTATCATTAACTCTGCCAACATGGAAAAGGAGAGGGGAGAGGCCGATGAGAGAGAGAGAGAGAGATTATGAAAAAAAGTGGAGAAAACATTCCGGAGCCGATTTCGGATTCTTGATCAGACGAGTTTAGCAGTGTCTAGAAAATGTAGCTGATACTATGGAATGAAATGACTTTTGTATGGTGTGGACTGGGCACCGCCTTACCTCTAAATTGTCCTCCAAGCATATCTAGGTCTTTCTCAAAGCATGTCTAGCTTACCCACCAAGTTCTATTGACTTATTAGCCAAGTTCTCTTTACTTGTTGAGCAAGTCTTTCGTTGGCTCGCCCAAACAACCCCTTTACTTCTCTGAATTTATTTCTCATCATCATTAAGTCGGCCAGCAAGGATAAAGAGAGTGGAGAGGTCGATTGTTGAATAGAGAGAGAGAGAGAGAGAGAGAGAGAGAGAGAGAGGCCGATTATGATAGCAAAAAGGTAGAGAAAAATTCCAGAGCCAATTTTGGATTTTTTATCAAATGAGTTTAGCGATGTCTAGACGGTGTAGCTGATACTATGGAATGAAATGACGTTCGTATGGTGTGGGCTGGGCGCCGCCTTACCTCTAAGGGTTCCTCCAAGCATATCTAGCTCTTTCTCAAAGCATGCCTAGCTTGCCCACCAAGTTCTGTTGACTTATTGTCCAAGTTCTCTTGACTTGTTGAGCAAGTCTTTCCTTTGCTCCCATAATAACCCCTTCACTTCTCTTATTTCCTTTCTCATCATCATTAAGCCAATGAGCAAGGAGGAAAAGAGGGGATAGGCCGAACATAAAAGAAGGAAGAGAGGGAGAGAGTTCGGTTGGGATAGCAAGAAGAGAGAGAAAGCACTCCAGATCCGATTTTTCCCCGATTTGGCATTTCTTGCTCATGAGGCCTTCTCTAATGTTGTTTCCTCTCGGTGAGAACATTATTTCTACTGTTTCAGATCGCTATTCCTAGGAGTTTAGTGGAGTCTCTGAGGTGGAGGTGTTGCCGAAATCAAGAACCGAGTATGGAATCAAATGAGGTTTGTAGGGTGTGGACACCACATAGGGCGCAACCTTATCTCTAACTTGTCCTCCAAGCACATGTAGCTTTTTCGTCGAGCCTGAATTGCGTGCCCTCCAAGTTCTCTTTACTTGTCGGCCAAGTTGTTCCTTGGCTCGCCCAACAACACCTCAACTTCTCTTAGTTCATTTCTCGTCATCAGTAAGCCGGCCGGCCAAAGGTAAAAAGAGTAGAGTGGCCGAAGAGAGAGAGAGAGAGAGAGAGAGAGAGAGAGGTCGATTGAGAGAGCAAAATGGGAGAGAAAACATTTTGTAGCCGATTTCGACCCGATTTGGTGTTTCTTGCTCCCGAGGCCTTCTCTAACGCTGTTTCCTCTCGGTGCGAACAATATTTCTACGGTTTTGGATAATACATCAGATGAGTTTAGGGCCGTCTAGATGGTGGAGCTGATGCCAAAATCAAAAAACGACTATGGAATGAAATGAGGTTGGGTGGTGTGGGCCTCACACAGGGCGGCCCTTACCTCAAAATTGTCCTCCAAGAATATCTAGCTCTTTCTCATAGCATGCCTAGCTTGCCCACCAAGTTCTTTTGACTTATTGGACAAGTTCTCTTTATATGTTGAGCAAGTCTTTCGTTGGCTCACCCAACAACCCCTTGACTTCTCTTAATTTACTACTCATTGGCCAACATAGATAAAGAGAGCGGAGAGGTCGATTGTTGAATAAGAGAGAGAGAGAGAGAGAGAGAGAGAGAGGCCCATTAACATAGCAAAAAGGTAGAGAAAACATTTTGGATCCCATTTTGGATTCTTGATCAGACGAGTTTAGCGGTGCCTAGAAAATGTAGCTGATACTTTGGAATGAAATGACTTTCGTATGGTGTGGACTGGGCACCGCCTTACCTCTAAATTGTCCTCCAAGCATATCTAGGTCTTTCTCAAAGCATGTCTAGCTTACCCACCAAGTTCTATTGACTTATTAGCCAAGTTCTCTTTACTTGTTGAGCAAGTCTTTCGTTGGCTCGCCCAAACAACCCCTTTACTTCTCTGAATTTATTTCTCATCATCATTAAGTCGGCCAGCAAGGATAAAGAGAGTGGAGAGGTCGATTAAGATAGCAAAAAGGTAGAGAAAACATTCCGGAGCCGATTTTGGATTTTTTATCAGACGAGTTTAGCGGTGTCTAGACGGTGTATCTGATACTATGGAATGAAATGACGTTCGTATCGTGCGGGCTGGGCACCGCCTTACCTCTAAGGGTTCCTCCAAGCATATCTATCTCTTTCTCAAATCATGTCTAGCTTGCCCACCAAGTTCTGTTGACTTATTGGCCAAGTTCTCTTGACTTGTTGAACAAGTCTTTCCTTGCTCCCCCAACAACCCCTTGACTTCACTTTTTTCCTTTCTCATCATCATTAACCCGACCAACAAGGAGGAAAAGAGGGGATAGGCCGAACATAGAAGAAGAAAGGGAGGGCGAGAGTTCGGTTGAGATAGCATGAAGACAGAGAAAGCACTCGAGATCCGATTTTTCCCCGATTTGGTGTTTCTTGCTCTTGAGGCCTTCTCTAATATTGTTTCCTCTCGTTGAGAGCAATATTTCTACGGTTTCCGATCGCTATTCCTAGGTGTTTTGTGGAGTCTCTGAGGTGGAGGTGCTGCCGAAATCAAGAACCGAGTATGGAATCAAATGTGCTTTGTAGGGTGTGGACACTACATAGGGTGCAACCTTACCTCTAACTTGTCCTCCAAGAACATGTACCTTTTTAGCCGAGCATGACTTGCGTGCCCTCCAAGTTCTCTTGACTCTACGGCCTAGTTCCCTTTACTTGTCGGCCAAGTTATTCCTTGGGTTGCCCAACAACACCTTGACTTCTCTTAGTTCGTTTCTCGTCATCATTAAGTCGGCCAGCATTGAAAAGAGATCAGAGAGGCCGAAGGCAAAAGAGAAGAGAGAGAGAGAGAGAGAGAGAGGTTGATTGAGAGAGAGAAATGGGAGAGAAAACACTTCGTATCCAATTTTGACCCGATATTGCATTTCTTGCTCCCGAGGCCTTCTCTAACGTTGTTTCCTGTCAGTGGGAGCAACATTTCTACGGTTTTGGATTATACATCAGATAAGTTTAGCCGCACCTAGACGATGGACCTAATTCCAAAATCAAGAAACGACTATGGAATCATATGAGGTTATGTGGTGTGAGCCCCACACAGGGTGCCCATTACCTCAAAATTGTCCTCCAAACATATCTAGCTCGTTCTCACAGCATGCCTCGCTTGCCCACCAACTTCGTTTGACTTATTGGCCAAGTTCTCTTTACTTTTTGACCTAGTCTTTCGTTGGCTCGCCCAACAACCTGTTAACTTCTCTTAATTCATTTGTCATCATTATTAAGTCGGCCAACACGGATAAAGAGAGCGTAGAAGCCGATGGTTGAAGAAGAAAGAGAGAGAGAGAGAGAGAGAGAGAGGCCGATTAAGACAACAAAAAGGTAGAGAAATCATTCCGGAGCCGATTTCGGATACTTCATCAGACGAGTTTAGCGGTGTCTAGACGGTGGAGCTGATACTATGGAATCAAATGAGGTTCGTATGGTGTGGGCCCCACAAAGGGCGCCGCCTTACCTCTAAATTGTCCTGTGAGCATATCTAGCTCTTTCTCACAGCATGCCTAGCTTACCCACCAAGTTCTTTTAACTTATTGGCCAAGTTCTCTTTACTCTTTGAGCAAGTCTTTCGTTGACTCGCCCAACAACCCCTTGACTTCTCTTAATTCCTTTCTCATCATCATTAACTCGTCCAACATGGATAAAGAGAGGGAGGTGGCCAATGGTTCAAGGAGAGAGAGAGAGAGATAGAGAGAGATTAACATAGTAATAGGGTGGAGAAAGCATTCCGGAGCCGATTTCTGATTCTTTATAAGACGAGTTTAGCGGTGTCTAGACGGTGTAGCTGATACTACGAAATGAAATGACTTTCATATGGTGTAGGGTGAGCGTTGCCTTACCTCTAAATTGTCCTCCAAGCATATCTAGCTCTTTCTCAAAGCATGCCTAGCTTGCCCACCAAGTTCTGTTGACTTATTGGCCAAGTTCTCTTTACTTGGGGAACAAGTCTTTTGTTGGCTCGCCCAACAACCCCTTTACTTCTCTTAATTGATTTCTCATCATCATGAAGTCGGTCGACAAGGATAAAGAGAGTGGAGAGGTCGATTGTTGAATAAGAAAAAGAGAGAGAGGCCGAATAAGATAGCAAAAAGGTAGAGAAAACATTCTGAAGTCGATTTCAGACTTTTTATCAGTTGAGTTTAGCGTTGTCTAGACGGTGTAGCTGATACTATGGAATGAAATGATGTTCGTATGGTATGGGCTGAACGCCGCCTTACCTCTAAGGGTTCCTCCGAGCATATCTAGCTCTTTCTCAAAGCATACCTAGCTTTCCCACCAAGTTCTTTTGACTTAATGGCTAAGTTCTCTTTACTTGTTGAGCAAGTCTTTCGTTGGCTCGCCCAACAACCCCTTTACTTCTCTTAATTTATTTCTCTTCGGCCAACATGGATAAAGAGAGCGGAGAGGCCGATGGTTGGAGAAGAAAGAGAGAGAGAGAGTGAGAGAGAGAGACAGAGAGATTAAGATAGGAAAAGGGTAGAGAAAACATTCCGGTGCTGATTTTGGATTCTTGATCAGACAAGTTTAGCGGTGTCTAGATGGTGGAGCTGATACTATGGAATTAAATGAGGTTTGTATGTTGTCGGCCTTACATAAGGCGCCGCCTTACCTCTAAATTGTCCTCCAAGTATATCTAGCTCTTTCTCACAGCTTGCCCACCAAGTTCTGTTGACTTATTGTCCAAGTTCTCTTTACTTGTTGAGCAAGTCTTTCGTTGGCTCGCCCAACAACCGCTTGACTTCTCTTAATTTATTTCTCATCGGCCAACATGGATAAAGAGAGCGGAGAGGTCGATTGTTGAATAAGAAAGAGAGAGAGGGAGAGAGAGAGAGAGAGAGAGAGGGAGAGATAGAGAGCAAAAAGGTAGAGAAAACATTCCGGAGCCGATTTCGGATTTTTTATCAAACGAGTTTAGCGTTGTCTAGACGGTGTAGCTGATACTATGGAATGAAATGACGTTCGTATGGTGTGGGTTGGGCGCCGCCTTACCTCTAAATTGTCCTCCAAGCATATCTAGCTCTTTCCCAAAGCATGCGTAGCTTGCCCACCAAGTTCTGTTGACTTATGGGCCAAGTTCTCTTGACTTGTTGAGCAAGTCTTTCCTTGGCTCCCCTAACAACCCCTTGACTTCTCTTATTTCCTTTCTCATCATCATTAACCCGACCAACAAGGAGGAAAAAAGGGGATAGGCCGAACATAGAAGAAGAAAGAGATGGAGAGAGTTCGGTTGAGATAGCATGAAGAGAAAGAAAGCACTCCAGAGCCGATTTTGCCCCGATTTGGCATTTCTTGCTCCCGAGGAGTTCTCTAATGTTGTTTCCTCTTGGTGAGGAATATTTCTATGGATTCGGATCGGTATTCCTAGGACTTTAGTGGAGTCTCTGAGGTGGAGGTGCTACCGAAATGAAGAACCGAGTATGGAATCAAATGAGGTTCGTAGGGTGTGGACACCACATAGGGTGCAACCTTACCTCTAACTTGTCCTCCAAGCATATGTAGCTTTTTTGCCGAGCATAACTAGCGTGCCCTCCAAGTTTTCTTTACTCTAGGGCCAAGTTCTCTTTACTTGTCGGCCAAGTTATTCCTTGGCTCACCCAACAACACCTCGACTTTTCTTTGTTCGTTTCTCGTCATCATTAAGCTGGCCAGCATGAATAAAGAGAGCAGAGAGGCCGAAGGCAGAAGAGGGGAGAGAGAGAGAGAGAGAGAGGTCGGTTGGGAGAGCAAAATGGGAGAGAAAACACTTCGTAGCCGATTTCAACCTGATTTGGCGTTTCTTTCTCCCAAGGCATTCTCTACCCTTTTTCCTCTCGGTGTGAGCAACATTTCTATGGTTTTGGATTCTACATCTGATGAGTTTAGCAGCATCTAGACGGAGGAGCTGATGCCAGAAACAAGAAACGACTATGGAATGAAATGAGGTTTAGTGGTGTAGGCCCCACATAGGGCGTCGCCTTACCTCTAGTTTGTCCTCCAAGCATATCTAGCTCTTTCTCACAGCATCCCAAGCTTGCCCACCAAGTTCTTTTGACTTATTGGCCAAGTTCCCTTTACTCCTTGAGCAAGTCTTTCGTTGGCTCGCCCAACAACCCCTTGACTTCTCTAAACATCGGCCAACATGGAAAAAGAGAGCAGAGAGGTTGATTGTTGAATAAGAAAGAGAGACAAAGAGAGAGAGAGAGAGACAGAGAGGCTGATTAACATAGCAAAAAGGTAGAGAAAACATTTCGAAGCCGATTTCGGATTTTTAATCAGACGAGTTTAGCGGTGTCTAAACGCTGTAGCTGATACTATAGAATGAAATAACGTTCGTATGGTTTGGGCTGGGCGCCGCCTTACCTCTAAATTGTCCTCCAAGTATATCTAGCTCTTTCCCAAAGCATGCGTAGCTTTCCGACACAGTTCTGTTGACTTATAGGCCAAGTTTTCGTTACTTGTTGAGCAAGTCTTTTCTTAGCTCCCCCAACAACCCCTTGAGTTCTCTTATTTCCTTTCTCATCATCATTAAGCCGACCAACAAGGAGGAAAAGAGGGGATAGGCTGAACATAGAAGAAGAAAGAGAGGGAGAGAGTTCGGTTGAGATAGCAAGAAGAGACATAAAGCACTCCGGAGCCGATTTTGCCCCGATTTGGCATTTCTTGCTTCCAAGGCCTTCTCTAATGTTGTTTTCTCTCGGTAAGAGCTATATTTCTACGGTTTCGGATCGCTATTCCTACGAGTTTAGTGGAGTCTCTGACGTGGAGGTGCTGCCGAAATTAAGAACTGGGTATGGAATCAAATGAGGTTTGTAGGCTGTAGACACCACATAGAGTGCAACCTTACCTCTAACTTGTCCTCCTAGCATATTTAGCTTTTTCGCTGAGCATGACTAGTGTGCCCTCCAAATTCTCTTGACTCTAGGGCCAAATTCTCTTTACTTGTCGGCCAAGTTGTTCCTTTGCTCGCCCAACAACACCTTGACTTCTCTTAGTTTGTTTCTTGTCATCATTAAGCCGGCCAGCATGGATAAAAAGAGCAAAGAGCCTGAAGGCAAAAGAGAAAAGAGAGAGAGAGAGAGAGAGAGAGAGGTCGGTTGGGAGAGCAAAATGGGAGAGAAAACACTCTGTAGCCGAATTCGACCCGATTTGGCGTTTCTTGCTCCCGAGGTATTCTCTACGCTGTTTCCTCTCGGTGCGAGCAACATATCTATGGTTTTAGATTCTATATCAGATGAGTTTAGCGGCGTCTAGACGGAGAAGCTGATTCCAAAATCAAGAAACGACTATGGAATCAAATGATGTTTGGTGGTGTAGGCCCTACAAAGGGCGCCGCCTTACCTTTAAATTGTCTTCCAAGCATATCTAGCTCTTTCTCACAGTATCCCTAGCTTGCCTACCAAGTTCTTTTGACTTATTAGCAGAGTTCAATTTACTTGTTGAGCAAGTCTTTCGTTGGCTCGCCCAATAACCCCTTGACTTCCCTAAATTTATTTCTCATTGGCCAATATGGATAAAGAGAGCGGAGAGGTCGATTGTTGAGAGAGAGAGAGAGAGAGAGGCCGATTGACATAGCAAAAAGGTAGAGAAAACATTTTGGAGCCAATTTTGGATTTTTGATCAGACGAGTTTAGCGGTGTCTAGACGGTGTAGCTGATACAATGGAATGAAACGATGTTCGTATAGTGTCGGCTGGGCGCCACCTTACCTCTAAATTGTCCTCCAAGCATATCTAGCTCTTTCTGAAAGCATGCCTAGCTTGCCCACGAAGTGCTGTTGACTTATGGGCCAAGTTCTCTTGACTTGTTGAGAAAGTATTTCCTTGGCTCCTCCAACAACTCCTTGACTTCTCTTATTTCCTTTCTTATCATCATGAAGTCGGCCAACAAGGATAAAGAGAGTGGAGAGGTCGATTGTTGAATAAGAAAGACAGAGAGAGGCTGAATAAGAGAGCAAAAAGGCAGAGAAAACATTTCGGAGCCGATTTCAGATTTTTATCATATGAGTTTAGCGGTGTCTAGATGGTGTAGCTGATACTATGGAATGAAATGACGTTCGTATGGTGTGGGCTGGACGCCTCCTTACCTCTAAGGGTTCCTCCAAACATATCTAGCTCTTTCTCAAAGCATGCCTAGCTTGCCCACCAAGTTCTTTTGACTTAAGGGCTAAGTTGTCTTTACTTGTTGAGCAAGTCTTTCGTTGGCTCGTCCAACAACCCCTTGACTTCTCTTAATTCCTTTCTCATCATCATTAACTCGGCCAACATGGATAAAGAGAGCAGAGAGGCCTATGGTTGAGAGAAGAGAGAGAGAGAGAGAGAGAGAGAGAGAGAGAGAGATTAAGATAGGAAAAGGGTAGAGAAAACATTCTGGTGCCGATTTTGGATTCTTGATCAGACGAGTTTAGCGATGTCTAGATGGTGGAGCTGATACTGTGGAATCAAATGAGGTTTGTATGGTGTGGGACTCACATAGGGTGCCACCTTATCTCTAAATTGTCCTCCAAGTATATCTAGCTCCTTCTCACAGCATGCCTAGCTTGCCCACCAAGTTCTGTTGGCTTATTTGCCAAGTTCTCTTTACTTGTTGACCAAGTCTTTCGTTGGCTTGACTTCTCTTAATTTATTTCTCATTGGCCAACATGGATAAAGAGAGCGAAGAGGTCGATTGTTGAGTAAGAAAGAGAGACAGAGAGAGACAGAGAGAGGCCGATTAACATAGCAAGAAGGTAGAGAAAACATTTTGGAGCCGATTTTGGATTTTTTATCAGACGAGTTTAGCGGTGTCTAGACGCTGTAGCTGATACTATGGAATGAAATAACGTTCATATGGTGTGGGTTGGGCACTGCCTTACCTCTAAATTGCCCACCAAGTTCATTTCTCGACATTATTAAGCCGGCCAGCATGGATAAAGAGAGCAGAGAGGCCGAAGGCAGAAGAGGAGAGAGAGAGAGCAGAGAGGTCGGTTGGGAGAGCAAAATGGGAGAGAAAACACTTTGTAGACGATTTCAACCTGATTTGGCGTTTCTTGCACCCGAGGCATTCTCTACCCGTTTTCCTCTCGGTGCGAGCAATATTTCTATGGTTTTGGATTCTACATAAGATGAGTTTAGCAGCGTCTAGACGGAAGAGCTGATACCAAAAACAATAAACGACTATGTAATCAAATGAGGTTTAGTGGTGTAGGCCTTACATAGGGCGCCACCTTACCTATAATTTGTCCTCCAAGCATATCTAGCTCTTTCTCACAGCATCCCAAGCTTGCCCACCAAGTTCTTTTGATTTATTGGCCAAGCTCCCTTTACTTGTTGAGCAAGTCTTTCCTTGGCTCGCCCAACAACCCCTTGACTTCTCTAAATTTATTTCTCATCGGCCAACATGGATAAAGAGAGCAGAGAGGTCGATTGTTGAATAAGAAAGAGAGAGAGAGGGAGAGAGAGGGAGAGGTCGATTAACATAGCAAAAAGGCAGAGAAAACATTCCGGTGCCAATTTTGGATTTTTTATCAGACGAGTTTAGCAGTGTCTAAACGGTGTAGCTGATACTATGGAATGAAATGACGTTCGTATGGTGTGGGCTGGGCGCCGCCTTACCTCTAAATTGTCCTCCAAGCATATCTAGCTCCTTCCCAAAGCATGCGTAGCTCTCCCACCAAGTTCTGTTGACTTTTGAGCCAAGTTGTCTTTACTTGTTGAGAAAGTCTTTCCTTGGCTCCCTCAACAACCCCTTGACTTCTCTTATTTCCTTTCTCATCATCATTAAGCTGACCAACAAGGAGGAAAAGAGGGGATAGGTCGAACATAGAAGAAGAAAGAGAGGGAGAGAGTTCGGTTGAGATAGCAAGAAGAGGGAGAAAGCACTGCAGAGCCGATTTTTCCCCGATTTGGCGTTTCTTGCTCCCGAGGCCTTCTCTAATGTTGTTTCCTCTCCGTGAGAGCAATATTTCTATGGTTTCGGATCACTATTCTTAGGAGTTTAGTGGAGTCTCTGAGGTGGAAGTGCTGCTGAAATGAAGAACCGAATATGGAATCAAATGAGGTTCGTAGTGTGTGGACACCACATAGGGGACCTTACCTCTAACTTGTCCTCCAAGCATATGTAGCCTTTTTGCCGAGCATGACTAGCGTGCCCTCCAAGTTCTCTTGTCTCTAGGGCCAAGTTCTCTTTACTTGTTGGCCAAGTTGTTCCTTGGCTCGCCCAACAACACCTCAACTTCGCTTAGTTCGTTTCTCGCCATCATTAAGCCGGCCAACATGGATAAAGAGAGCAGAGAGGCCGAAGGCAGAAGAAAAGAGAGAGAGAGAGAGAGAGAGAGAGAGAGAGAGAGAGAGGTCGGTTGGGAAAGCAAATTGGGAGAGAAAACACTTCGTAGCCGATTTCGACCCGATTTGGCGTTTCTTGCTCCTGAGGCATTCTCTACCCTTTTTCTCTCGGTGCGAGCAACATTTCTATGGATTTGCATTCTACATTAGATGAGTTTAGTAGTGTCTAGACGGAGGAGCTGATGCCAAAAACAAGAAATGACTATGGAATCAAATGAGGTTTAGCTGTGTAGGCCCCACACAGAGCGCCGCCTTACCTCGAATTTGTCCTCCAACCATATCTAGCTCATTCTCACAGCATCCCAAGCTTGCGCACCAAGTTCTTTTGACTTATTGGCCAAGTTCCCTTTACTTGTTGAAAAAGTCTTTCGTTGGCTCGCCCAACAACCCCTTGACTTCTCTAAATTTATTTATCATCGGCCAACATGGATAAAGAGAGCAGAGAGGTCAATTGTTGAATAAGAAAGAGAGACAGAGAGATAGAGGCCGATTAACATAGCAAAAAGGTAGAGAAAACATTCCGAAGCCGATTTCAAATTTTTTATCAGACGAGTTTAGCGGTGTCTAGACGGTGTAGCTGATAGTATGGAATGAAATGACGTTCGTATGGTGTGGGCTGGGCGCCGCCTTACCTCTAAATTATCCTCCAAGCATAACTAGCTCTTTCCCAAAGCATGCATAGCTTTCCCACCAAGTTCTGTTGACTTATGGGCGAAGTTCTCTTTACTTGTTGAGCAAGTCTTTCCTTGGCTCCCTCAACAACCCCTTGACTTCTCTTAATTTATTTTTCATCGGCCAACATGGATAAAGAGAGCAGAGAGGTTGATTTTTGAATAAGAAAGAGAGACAGAGGCCGATTAACATAGCAAAAAGGTAGAGAAAACATTCCAGAGCCGATTTCGGATTTTTTATCAGACGAGTTTTGTGGTGTCTAGACGGTGTAGCTGATACTATGGAATGAAATGACGTTCGTATGGTATGGGCTGGGCGCCGCCTTACCTCTAAATTGTCCTCCAAGCATATCTAGCACTTTCCAAAAGCATGCCTAGCTTGCCCACCAAGTGCTGTTGACTTATGGGCCAAGTTCTCTTTACTTGTTGAGCAAGTCTTGTTTGGCTCCCCCAACAACCCCTTGACTTCTCTTATTTCTTTTCTCATCATCATTAAGCCGACCAATAAGGAGGAAAAAAGGGGATAGGTTGAACATAAAAGAAGAAAGAGAGGGAGAGAGTTCGGTTGAGATAGCAAGAAGAGAGAGAAAGCACTCCAGAGCCAGTTTTGCCCCGATTTGGCGTTTCTTGCTCCCGAGGCCTTCTCTAATGTTGTTTCCTCTCGGTGAGAGCAATATTCTACAGTTTCGGATCGCTATTCATAGGAGTTTAGTGGAGTCTCTGAAGTGGAGGTGCTGCCGAAATCAAGAACCGAGTATGGAATCAAATAAGGTTCATAGGGTGTGGACACCACATTGGGTGCAACCTTACCTCTAACTTGTCCTCCAAGCATATGTAGCTTTGTCGCTAGGGCATGACTAGCGTGCCCTCCAAGTTCTCTTGACTCTAGGGCCAAGTTCTCTTTACTTGTCGGCCAAGTTTTTCCTTGGCTCGCCCAACAACACCTTGACTTGTCTTAGTTCGTTTCTCGTCATCATTAAGTCGGCCAGCATGGATAAAAAGAGCAGAGAGGCTGAAGGCAGAAGAGAAGAGAGAGAGAGAGAGAGAGGTCGATTGAAAGAGCAAAATGGAAGAGAAAACACTTCGTAGCCGATTTATCCCTGATTTGTCGTTTCTTTCTCCCGAGGCCTTCTCTAATGTTGTTTCCTCTCGGTGAGAGCAATATTTCTTCGGTTTCGGATCGCTTTTAATAGGAGTTTAGTGGAGTCTCTGAGGTGGAGGTGCTGCCGAAATCAAGAAACGAGTATGGAATCAAATGAGGTTCGTAGGGTGTGGACACCACATAGGGTGCAACCTTACCTCTACCTTGTCCTCCAAGCACATGTAGCTTTTTCGCCGAGCATGAATAGTGTGCCCTTCAAGTTCTCTTGACTCTAGGGCCAAGTTCTATTTACTTGTCAGCTAAGTTGTTCCTTAGGTTGCCCAACAACACCTCAACTTCTCTTAGTTTGTTTCTCGTCATCATTAAGCCAGCCAGCATGGATAAAGAGAGCAGAGAGGCTAAAGGCAAAAGAGAAGATAGAGAGTGAGACAAGTCGGTTGAGAGAGCAAAATGAGAGAGAAAACACTTCGTAGCCGATTTCAACCCGATTTGGCGTTTCTTGCTTTCCGAGGCCTTCTCTAATGTTGTTTCCTCTCTGTGAGAGCAATATTTCTACTGTTTTGGATCGCTATTCATAGGAGTTTAGTGGAGTCTTTGAGGTGGAGGTGCTGCCAAAATCAAGAACTGAGTATGGAATCAAATGGGGTTCGTAGGGTGTGGACACCACATAGGGTGCAACCTTACCTCTAACTTGTCCTCCAAGCACATGTAGCTTTTTCGCCGAGCATGAATAGCGTGCTCTTCAAGTTCTCTTTACTTGTCAGCCAAGTTGTTCCTTGGGTCGCCCAACAATACCTCAACTTCTCTTAGTTTGTTTCTTATCATCATTAAGCCGGCCAACATGGATAAAGAGAGCAGAGAGGCTGAAGGCAGAAGAGAAGAGAGAGAGAGTGAGACAAGTCGGTTGAGAGAGCAAAATGGGAGAGAAAACACTCCGTAGCCGATTTCGACCCGATTTGGCGTTTCTTGCTCCCGAGGCCTTCTCGAACGCTGTTTCGTCTTGATTCGAGCAACATTTCTACGGTTTTGGATTCTACATCAAATGAGTTTAGCGGCATCTAGACGGTGGAGCTAATTCCAAAATCAAGAAACGACTATGGAATCAAATAAGGTTGTGTGGTGTGAGCCACACACAGGGCGCCGTTGTTACACCCCTACCGACCTCACCTTTTCGGGTGGCGGGTTAGAGGGATTCGTTTTATATAATCACCTCCCATTGTTACTTAGTCCAATTAACTTATCACAGAGTTAGCATAGCAAAGCACAGGATCTGGTTGGAGAAGTCTAGTATGCTGATAAACATTTATAATCCAAGTAACATGTAAGTCCTCGAAGGGTTAATACAGTTATCCAAATAAAGTACTGATAGTAAACAATAGTTATCCAAAACATATAGTACAAAATGAGATAGGGCATCCCCTATTTTCTTCAATTCACCGCGTACACCCTACCTTCTTCGATACGCCTTCACTGCTACTGCCTTACTGTCTCAGCCCTGTATCTCCAAAATGTAACATTTATAATCCAAGTAACATGTAAGTCCTCGAAGGGTTAATACAGTCATCCAAATAAAGTACTGATAGTAAACAATAGTTATCCAAAACATATAGTACAAAATGAGATAGGGCATCCCCTATTTTCTTCAATTCACCGCGTACACCCTACCTTCTTCGATACGCCTTCACTGCTACTGCCTTACTGTCTTAGCCCTGTATCTCCAAAATGGTCTGGAATTCAAAGTTGAACCCCAGAGTAACTGTTAGACTCAAATACAATATGTAAACAATGCATGTAATGTCAATCACAAACGGGAAGGATAATTCTGCCTCAAGCACAGTGATACTGGCATGTATTTCTGCCTCGGGCACAATCCGCAGGACCCCCTGGTCAAGATAGCCCCTGGAGCTGCAGCACTACTAAGGCTTCCGTAGCTAGGGCGACCAACCCTAACTACCAACCCCAAAAGGTCTTAGTAGCCACCTATAAACACATAGTCACATAGGCTCTACCTACCTCACAACTTGGGCCTCAGTAGTGACCTAAGAACACACAGTCCAATAGGTACCACCTACCCTACATGCCAAGGGCTTCCGCAGTGACCTAAGGACACGCAGTCCAATAGGTGCCACATCCCGACACACTTTGGACTGCCACAGTAACCCAAGGACATATAGTCCAATAGGTACTACAGCCCAATCCCTAACATGATAAAACACACATGCAAGAGTAACATAGAGTATTGCAAGTCAACAGTTACTACCTACCACTTCTCGAAATCCGCAAACTCTCCTCTTGGTACTGAATATGTATGCCACACGTATTATCACCCTACATATAGCCAAACATTATGCTTTCAATCACCCATTCAAACTTTACTTCAAGTTTCCTAAAATGTCCTCCAAGCATATCTAGCTCTTTCTCACAGCTTGCCTACAATTTCTTTTGACTTATTGGCCAAGTTCTCTTTACTTGTTGAGCAAGTCTTTCATTGGCTTGACCAACCACCCCTTGACTTCTCTTAATTCATTTCTCATCATCATTAAGTCGGCCAACATGGATAAAGAGAGCGTAGAGGCAGATGGTTCAAGAAGAAAGAAAGATAGATAGAGAGAGAGAGAGAGAGAGAGATAGCAAAAACGTAGAGAAATCATTCCGGAGCCGATTTTGGATTCTTGCTCAGACAAGTTTAGCTGTGTCTAGACGGTGGAGCTGATACTATGGAATTAAATGAGGTTCGTATGGTGTGGGCCCCACATAGGGCGCCGCCTTACCTCTAATTTGTCCTCCAAGCATATCTAGCTCTTTCTAAAAGCATGCCTAGCTTGCCCACCAAGTTCTATTGACTTCTTGGCCAAGTTCTCCTTCCTTGTTGAGCAAGTCTTTCATTGGCTCGCCCAACAACCCCTTGACTTATCTTAATTCCTTTCTCATCATCATTAACTCGGCCAACATGGATAAAGAGAGTGGAGAAGCCGATGGTTGAAGAAGAAAGAGAGAGAGGGAGAGAGAGAGAGAGAGAGAGAGAGAGAGATTAACAGAGCAAAAAGGTAGAGAAAACATTCCGGAGCCGATTTCGGATTCTTGATCAAATGAGTTTAGCAGTGTGAAGACGGTGCAGGTGATACTATGGAATGAAATGACATACGTTTGGTGTGGGCCCCACATAGGGCGTCGCCTTACCTCTAAATTGTCCTCCAAGCATATCTAGCTCTTTCTCAAACAATGCCTAGCTTGCCCACCAAGTTCCTTTGACTTATTGGCCAAGTTCTCTTTACTTGTTGCGCAAGTGTTTCATTTGCTCGCCCACCAACCCCTTGACTTCACTTAATTTATTTCTCATCATCATTAAGTCGGCCAACATGGATAAAGAGAGCAGAGAGGTCGATTGTTAAATAAGAAAGAGAGAGAGAGAGATCGATTAACATAGAAAAATGGAGAGAAAACATTTCGGAGCCGATTTCGAATTTTTTATCAGAGAGTTTAGCGGTGTCTAGACGGTGCAGCTGATAGTATGGAATGAAATAACGTTTGTATGGTGTGGGTTGCACATACTGCGCCGTTGTACCTCTAAATTATCCTCCAAGCATATTTAGCTTTTTCTCACAGCATGCCTAGCTTGCCCACCAAGTTCTTTTGACTTATTGGCCCAATTCTCTTTACTTGTTGTGCAAGTCTTTCGTTGGCTCGCCCAACAACCCCTTGACTTCTCTAAATTCATTTCTCATCATCATTAAGTCGATCAACATGGATAATGAGAGCGAAGAGGCCGTTGGTTGAAGAAGAAAGAGAGAGAGAGAGGCTGATTAAGATAGCAAAAAGGTAGAGAAATCTTTCCGGAGTAGATTTCGGATTCTTGATCAGACGAGTTTAGCGGTGTCTAGATTGTGGAGCTGATACTATGGACATAAATGACATTCATATGGTGTGGGCTACACATAGGGTGCCGCCTTACCTCTAAATTGTCCTCCAAGCATATCTAGCTCTTTCTCACAGCATGCCTAGCTTGCCCACCAAGTTCTTTTGACTTATTGGCCAAGTTCTCTTTACTTGTTGAGTAAGTCGTTTGTTGGCTCGTCCAACCACCCCTTGACTTCTCTTAATTCATTTCTCATCGTCATTAAGTCGGCCAACATGGATAAAGAGAGCGAAGAGGCCGATGGTTGAAGAAGAAGAGACATAGAGAGAGAGAGAGAGAGAGAGAGAGAGACCAATAAATATAGCAAAAAGGTAGAGAAATCATTCCGGAGCCGATTTCGGATTCTTGATCAGACGAGTTTAGCGGTGTCTAGACGGTGGAGCTTATACTATGGAATGAAAGGACATTCGTCTGGTGTGGGTTGGAAATAGGGTGCCGCCTTACCTCTAAATGCTCCTCCAAGCATGTCTAGCTCTTTCTCATAGCATGCCTAGCTTGCCCACCAAGTTCTTTTGACTTATTGGCCAAGTTCTCTTTACTTGTTGAGCAAGTCTTTCGTTGGCTCGCCCAACAACCCCATGACTTTTTTTATTCATTTCTCATCATCTTTAAGTCGGCCAACATGGATAAAGAGAGCAGAGACGCCAATTGTTGAATAAGAGAGAAGAGAGAGAGAGAGAGAGAGAGAGAGAGGCCGATTAATATAGGAAAAAGGTGGAGAAAACATTCCAGAGCCGATTTCGGATTCTTGATCAGACAAGTTTAGCGGTGTCTAAACGGTGTAGCTGATACTATGGAATGAAATGACGTTCGTATGGTGTGGGCCCCACATAAGGCGCCGCCTTACCTCTAAATTGTCCTCCAAGCATATCTAGCTCTCTCAAAGAATGCCTAGCTTGGCCACCAAGTTCTGTTGACTTATTGGCCAAGTTCTCTTTACTTGTTGAGCAAGTCTTTCCTTGGCTCGCCCGACAACCCCTTGAGTTCTCTTAATTGATTTTTCATCATCATTAAGTCGGCCAACATGGATAAAGAGAGCAGAGAGGTCGATTGTTGAGAGAGAGGCCGATTAACATAGCAAAAAGGTAGTGAAAACATTCTGGAGCCGATTTCAGAATTTTTATCAAACGAGTTTAGCGGTGTCTAGGCAGTATAGCTGATGCTATGGAATGAAATTAGGTTCGTATGGTGTGGGCCTCACATAGGGCGCCACCTTACCTTTAAATTGTCCTCCAAGAATATCTAGCTCTTTCTCACAGCATGCCGAGCTTGCCTACCAAGTTCTTTTTGACTCTTTGGACAAGTTCTCTTTACTTTTCGAGCAAGTCTTTCGTTGGCTCGCCCAACAACCCCTTGACTTCTGTTAATTCCTTTCTCATCATCATTAACTCAACCAACATGGATAAAGAGAGCGAAGAGGCCGATGGTTGAACAAGAAAGAGAGACATAGAGATATTAAGATAGCAAAAAGGTAGAGAAAACATTCCGGAGTTGATTTCGGATTCTTGACCAGACGAGTTTGGCAGTGTCTAGACGGTGTAGCTTATACTATGGAATGAAATGACATTCGTATGGTGTAGGCCCCACATAGTGCGCCCACTTACCTTTAAATTGTCTTCAAAGCATATCTAGCTCCATTTCAAAGCATGCCTAGCTTGCCCACCAATATCTGTTGACTTATTGGCCAAGTTTTCTTTACTTGTTGAGCAAGTCTTTTGTTGGTTCGCCCAACAACCCCTTGACTTCTCTTACTTCATTTCTCATCATCATTAAGTCTGCCAAAATGGATAATGGGAGCGAAGAGGTTGATTTTTAAATAAGAAAGATAGAGAGGGAGAGTAACATAGCAATGAGGTAGAAAAAACATTCCGGAGCCGATTTCGGATTCTTGATCAAACGGGTTTAGCAATGTCTAGATGGTGGAGCTGATACTGTGGAATCAAATGAGGTTCGTATGGTGTGGGCCCCACAAAGGGCGCCGCCTTACCTCTAAATTGTAATTCAAGAATATCTAGTTGTTTCTCACAGCATGCCTAGCTTGCCCACCAAATTCTTTTGACTTATTGGCCAAGTTGTCTTTACTTGTTGAGCAAGTCTTTCATTGGCTCACCCAACAACCCCTTGACTTCTCTTAATTCTTTTCTCATCACCAACTCGACCAACATAGATAAAGATAGCGGAGAGGCTTATGGTTGAAGAAGAAAGAGAGAGAGAGAGAGAGAGAGAGAGAGAGAGAGAATTAAGATAGCAAAAAGGTAGAGAAAACATTCCGGAGCCAATTTCGGATTCTTGATAAGACGAGTTTAGAGGTGTCTAGACATTGTAGCTGATACTATGGAATAAAATGACATTCGTTTGGTGTGGGCTCCATATACGGCGTCGCCTTACCTCTAAATTGTCCTCCAAGCATATCTAGCTCTTTCTTACAGCATGCCTAACTTGCCCACCAAGTTCTTTTGACTTATTGGCCAAGTTCTCTTTACTTGATGAGCAAGTCTTTCGTTGGCTCACCCAACAACTCCTTGACTTCTCTTAATTCCTTTCCCTTCATCATTAACTCGGCCAACATGGATAAAGAGATCGGAGAGGTTGATGGTTGAAGAAGAAAGAGAGACGAAGAGAGAGATTAAGATAGCAAAACGGTATAGAAAACAATCTGGAGCCTATTTCGGATTCTTGATCAAACGAGTTTAGCGGTGTGTAGACGGTGCTGGTGATACTATGGAATGAAATGACATATGTTTGGTGTGGGTCCCACATGGGGCGCCGCCTTACTTCTAAATTGTCCTCCAAGCATATCTAGCTCTTTCTCAAACAATGACTAGCTTGCCCACCAAGTTCCTTTGACTCATTGGCCATGTTCTCTTTACTTGTTGCGCAAGTGTTTCGTTTACTCACCCACCAACCCCTTAACTTCACTTAATTTATTTCTTATCATCATTAAGTCGACCAACATGGATAAAGAGAGCAGAGAGGTCGATTGTTGAATAAGAGAGAGAGACAAAGAGAGAGAGAGAGAGAGAGAGAGAGAGAGAGGCCGATTAACATAGCAAAAAGGTAGAGAAATCATTTCGGAGCCGATTTCGGATTCCTGATTGGACGAGTTTAGTAATATCTAGACGGTGGACCTGATACTCTGGAATAAAATGAGGATCGTATGGTGTGGGCCCCACCTAGCGCGCCGCCTTACCTCCAAATTGTCCTCCAATCATATCTAGCTCTTTCTCACAGTATACATAGCTTGCCCACCAAGTTCTTTTGACTTATTGGAAAAGTTCTCTTTACTTGTTGAGCAAATCTTTTGTTGGCTCGCCCAACAACTCCTTGACTTCTCTTAATTCATTTCCCATCCTCATTAACTCGGCCAACATGGATAAAGAGAGTGAAGAGGCTGATGGTTGAAGAAGAAAGAGAGAGAGAGAGAGAGAGATTAAGATAGCAAAAAGGTAGAGAAAACATTCTGGAGCCGATTTTGGATTCTTGATCCGACGAGTTTAGCAGTGTCTAGACGGTGGAGCTGATGCTATGGAATTAAATGAGGTTCGTATGGTGTGGGCCCCACATAGGGCGTTGTCTTACCTCTAAATTGTCCTCCAAGCATATCTAGCTCTTTCTCACAGCATACCTAGCAAGCCGACCAAGTTCTTTTGACTTATTCGCCAAGTTCTCTTTACTTGTTGAGCAAGTCCTTCGTTGGCTCACCCAACAACCCCTTGACTTCTCTTAATTCCTTTCTTATCTTCATTAACTCGGCCAACATGGATAAAGAGAGCAGAGAGGTCAATGATTGAAAAATAGAGAGAGAGAGAGAGAGAGAGATATTAAGGTAGCAAAAAGGTAGAGAAATCATTTCGGAGCCGATTTTGGATTCTTAATCAGAAGAGTTTAGCGGTGTCTAGACGGTGGAGCTGATATTATAGAATCAAATGAGGTTGTGTGGTATGGGCCTTACACAGGGCACCGCCTTACCTCTAAATTGTCCTCCAAGCATATCTAGCCCTTTCTCACAGCATGCCTAGCTTGCCCACCAAGTTCTTTTGACTTATTGGCCAAGTTCTCTTTACTTGTTGAGCAAGTCTTTTGTTGGCTCACCCAACAACCCCTTGACTTCTCTTAATTTTTTTCTCATCTTCAATAACTCGGCCAGCATGGATAAAGAGAGCAGAGAGGACAATGGTTGAAGAATAGAGAGAGAGAGAGAGAGAGAGAGATTAAGATAGCAAAAAGGTAGAGAAAACATTGCAGAGCCAATTTTGGATTCTTGATCCGATGAGTTTAGTAGTGTCTAGACGGTAGAGCTGATGCTATGGAATCAAATGAGGATCGTATGGTGTGGGCCCTATATAGGGCGTTGTCTTACCTCTAAATTGTCCTCCAAGCATATCTAGCTCTTTCTCATAGCATGCTTAGCTAGCCCAACAAGTTCTTTTGACTTATTCGCCAAGTTCTTTTTACTTGTTGAGCAAGTCCTTCGTTGGCTCGCCCAACAACCCCTTGAATTCTATTAATTCCTTTCCCATCATTATTAACTCAGCCAACATGGATCATGAGAGCGGAGAGGCTGATGGTTGAAGAAGAGAGAGAGAGAGAGATTAAGATAGCAAAAAGGAAGAGAAATCATTCCGGAGCCGATTTCGGATTCTTGATCAGACGAGTTTAGCGGTGTCTAGACGGTGAAGCTGATGATATGGAATCAAATGAGGTTGTGTGGTGTGGGCCTTACACAGGGCGCCGCCTTACCTCTAAAATGTCCTCCAAGCATATTTAGCCCTTTCTCAAGCATGCCTAGCTTGCCCACCAACTTCTTTTGACTTATTGGCCAAGTTCTCTTTACTTGTTGAGCAAGTCTTTCGTTGGTTCGCCCAACAACCCCTTGACTTCTCTTAATTCCTTTCTCATCTTCATTAACTCGGCCAACATGGATAAAGAGAGCAGAGAGGCCGATGGTTGAAGAATAAAGAGAAAGACAGAGAGAGAGAGAGATATTAAGATAGCAAAAAGGTAGAGAAAACATTCCGGAGCCGATTTAGGATTCTTGATCTGATAAGTTTAGTAGTGTCTAGACGGTGGAGCTGATGCTATAGAATCAAATGAGGTTCGTATGGTGTGGGCCCCACATAGGACATTGGCTTACCTCTAAATTGTCCTCCAAGCATATCTATCTCTTTCTCACAGCATGCATAGCTAGCCCACCAAGTTCTTTTGACTTATTCGCCAAGTTCTCTTTACTTGTTGAGCAAGTGTTTCGTTGGCTCTCCCAACAACCCCTCGACTTCCTTAATTCATTTCTCATCATCATTAAGTCGGCCAGCATGGATAAAGGGAGTGGAGAGGCCGATGGTTGAAGAAGAAAGAGAGACACAGAAAGAGAGAGAGAGAGAGAGAGAGAGAGAGAGAGAGAGAGAGAGATTAAGATAGCAAAAAGGTAGAGAAAACATTTTGGAGTCGATTTCGGATTCTTGATCAGACGAGTTTTGCGGTGTATAGACGGTGGAGCTGATACAATGGAATCAAATGAGGTTCATATGGTGTGGGCCTCACATAGGGCGCCACCTTACCTCTAAATTGTCCTCCAAGCATATCTAGCTCTTTCTCACAGCATGCCTAGCTTGCCCACCAAGTTTTTTTGACTTATTGGCCAAGTTCTCTTTACTTGTTGAGCAAGTCTTTCGTTTGCTCGCCCAACAACCCTTTGACTTCTCTTAATTCATTTCTCATCATCATTTAGTCGTCCAACATGGATAAAGAGAGCAGAGACGCCAATTGTTGAATAAGATAGAGAGAGAGAGGGAGGGAGAGAGGCCGATTAAAATAGCAAAAAGGTGGAGAAAACATTCCGTAGCTGATTTCGGATTCTTGATCAGACGAGTTTAGCAGTGTCTAGACGGTGTAGCTGATACTATGGAATGAAATGACGTTCGTATGGTATGGGCCCCACATAGGGCGCCGCCTTACGTCGAAATTGTCCTCCGAGCATATCTAGCTCTTTCTCAAAGCATGCCTAGCTTGCCCACCCACCAAGTTCTGTTGACTTATTGGCCAAGTTCTCTCTACTTGTTGAGCAAGTCTTTCCTTGGCTCCCCTACCAACCCCTTGACTTCTCTTATTTCCTTTCTCTTCATCATTAAGCCAACCAACAAGGAGGAAAATAGGGGGATAGGCGGAAGATAGAAAAAGAAAGGGGGGGAGAGAGTTTAGTTGTGATAGCAAGAAGAGAGAGAAAGAACTCCATAGCCGATTTTTCCCTGATTTGGTGTTTCTTACTCTCGATGCCTTCTTTAATGGTGTTTCCTCTCAGTGAGAGCAATATTTCTGCGGTTTCGGATCGCTATTCCTAGGAGTTTAGTGGAGTCTCTGAGGTGGAGGTGCTGCCGAAATCAAGAATCGTGTATTGAATCAAATAAGGTTCGTAGGGTGTGGACACCACATAGGGTGCAACCTTACCACAAACTTGTCCTACAAGCACATGTAGTTTTTTCGCCGAGCATGACTAGCCTGCTGATGAGTACCTTTTGTCATTAGCCTTGGGGTCCATAATCAACAATTAACCAAGGATTGCGTATAGGCAAACCTAGGATCGTTTCTCTTTTCGAGGAGCTTTTTTATTGAATCCTAAGTAATCTAAATGTCATGCAAATGCAATGAAAACAATGGGGGATTGGGTTTTGGATTTTTAGATTAATAAACTAAGAATGGAAATGCAATTTAATTAAATGCTAATTAATATTTTTGGTATTTTTATAAAATGGAATGTAATATGAAAATGGAAATATAGGTGATGGATGCTCTTGGTAATGAAGAAGTGACAATCCTTGCTCAAAAATTATGGGAGTTAAAACTCATTAAGTCTCAATTAGAAAAACCTCAAGATATCACTTGAGTCCAATATTCTCAATCAATAGTAGCTCCTACAATCGTAGCTAACTACTATCTCTTAAGACATTGTTTAAAACCACTTAATGTGTAATTAAGATTGGACTAATGTAGAAGGAGTCTTCTTGGAATTGAGTACTAATCAGTCCCTCAAATATACAAACCAACCACATTAATTAGACAATATCACGCTAATCAACATAGTCTCAATGCAACCACAAAGTAATTTAAATACATATAATCTTCACAATACAAAATCCAATCTCAATCACAAATATCAAACCAATAGAGACAATAATCATCAATCTCGGTCCGTAATCATACACAACAATTCTTAAATCTAAGCAATCAGTGTATATAAATCTAGATTATGGGATGATAAGAAAACTCCCCTATGTAAGTGAGCTCAAGAACAAGTCATCATCACCAAGAAGCAAATTAATCAGCCGCTCATTGTAATCTGGAGACTCGCCGGAAAACTCATGCTCTCGCCGGAAAACTGGGAAAAGTCGCCGGAAAGTGCAAATAACAGCTCAAACATCACGGTGCTCCAGAACTGTCTCGGATCTGTATGTTGTCGATGGCTATGGAGGAGGGATGAAGCTCACCGGCGCTGTTGGTGTTCGCTGGAAAATGCAGAGGGAGGCTGACGGTGGAGTGTGAGAATGGCGATTGTGGTTGGACAGCTAAATGGTTCTGTGCAGATCGGTGGTGGATGAAGCAGCTCACCGGTGGTGGTTGAAGCAACTCGCCGACGCTGAAGCTCAGTTCCAGATCTGTATTGAGCACTCCTCGTGGCGGCATGAAAATGAAGCTCACCGGAAAGAGATGAATGAAGATAGAAAGAAGTTGGTGGTTATGGTTGAAGGTTGCATCGTCTCTCTCACTCTCGTCTGATCTGAGCTCTCACGGCGCAAGTGAGTCACCGGCGACAATGGTGAGGAGGATGGGAAGCCGCCGGCGACCCAGAGGGAAGGAAGGATCCGATGCTCTCTTCTCTCCCTGTGTATCGCGGCGCTGGATGAAATTAATTCCCCTCAGTTGTGTCTCCTTCTCGATCAGCTCGGTCTGAAGGTGCCCTCAGCTCCCTCTTCCGCGGCGCGCTCTCAATGTCAGGCCCTGTATCAATTAATTGCCAGCTGAACCTAATTTGGTTCCTGGTCAAAACACAGAGTTTTGACCAGGGACCAAATTGCAAAGTATAAAATCTTTTGTAGAAGGGACTTAAGTGAAAACTTTTAAAAAGTTTCTTAGAAGGATTAAACCGAAATTTTCACACTTGAGCCTAAACTTCCATTTTCAACTTCGGTCTAATTTCTTCAACCACCTGCAATTAAAAATAATTAATCTAACATCAAATATTCTCATAAAAATCAATGATTAAGAGTAATTACAATTTATTAACAATTTTGCCCTTTTTAATCCCAATTTAATGTATTTACTCTTAATATCAATTTATTACAAGAAATGCATTTTAAACACAATAACTAAGACAAAATCCATTATGAATCCCAATTTAATTATGAAAATTCATATAAAATATGGTTCAATCACCTGCCCGCCAAGTTTTCTTGACTCTAGGGCCAAGTTCGCGTTTTACTTGTCGGCCAAGTTGTTCCTTGGCTCGCCCAATAACTCCTCAACTTCTCTTAGTTCATTTCTCGTCATCATTAAGTCGGCCAGCATGGATAAAGAGAGCAGAGAGGCCGAAGGTAGAAGATGAGAGAGAGAGCAAAATGGGAGAGAAAACACTTTGTAGCCGATTTCGACCCGATTTGGCGTTTCTTGTAATATCCTCAATTTTCTCTGAAATATTTCATGTATGAAGTATGTGTGAGTGGAGAGATGAAATAGTGAGATTTTGACAAAAGTCAAAATTTTACCTGATTTCGTCAAAACCGAAAATTTTGTGACATATGTGGGCACAACATGAGATAAAAGTAATTAACATTTATTTGTTCCATTTTAGTTTATTAAATTTGATCAAAGGGATGAGAAGAAGGTTGCAGGAATATTTATTATTAGAGATTATGAGGAAAAATTAAAGAATAACTAGTAAAGGGATGACTTTGGCTTAGAAATTTTAGAGGCAATATGATGTGGCACAGAGAAGCTAATTGAGGAAGAGAAATCCTTATATAGAATTAAGGATTTATTTTCAACATTTATCCAATATTTGCAACTAAATAGGCAATGAATTAAGTTACAAATAAAAGTCTTGTGGATGATTAAATGGGATCATATTGGTATGAACTCCACAACATCTTATTTCATCAATTTGTTAAATGAATTAAGACATATACATGGGTCAAATAATTCACGCCACATCAGCCCCTCATGCATTTTGGTGAACAAAGCAAATGGAACTAATTTAAAAGCATCGGTATAATGGTAATTAAGTGAAAAGTTAGTGTCTAATGATCTTCCATATGTATCCACCGACTTTGATTTCTTAATAATCATTAAGTCAGATTTGCTCTAGTGGAATTCACCTAGTAATAGCCTATTAGTTCCCTTCTCACTCCATTCATTCGGTCAAAGAGGAAGTAAATATGTGATTGAGTTTTAACTAGATGGCATCCTAGCAATTAATTAAAAAATTGTGTCTAAAGATTTTTCCCACACTTCAGCCGACCTACCTCCCTTAATATTGAATAATTCATTCCATTCACTCAATCAAATCGGACACATATTGGAGAGCACTGAAAGAGTGAGTGAAGTCAAGGAAAATCGGTTGAAGGAAGAGGAAGGAGAGGCTCAAAAATCTTATGGGTCACTACCTAAACTCTTGAGGACTGTTGTGATATTGTGCACCGGAGAAATTCATTTATATTCATGGTCGACTATCAGGTAGTAACTTTAATCCTTATATGCCCTGTGGGACTTGTGTATATATGTTTTATCTTGAAATTGCATACATTTAGTTATCATTCATTTCCAAGCGCTATGGAATCGAAACATGCTGTGTGCAAAATGGGCTTTGCTGTGTGCTATGCCCGGTGGTCTGTGTTGTGTGCTATTAGGACCACTAGTTTCGGATTTGGCTCCGGTGGTATTTGTTTATTTATGGTTTTTCTTACATGCATTATTTATACATTTTATATGAGATTAACGGTTACTCTGGCATTCGATTATGAATCCCAGCCCCTTTTAAGCCTTCTGGCAACTCATTTAGGTCTGAGCAAGGAGACAGAGGTAAGGCTCCAGAGCTGGACTAGTATGGCGGAGGATGTTGGTGATTTCTTTTGGTTATTTATTTTGGTTTCCCGGATGACTATAGTTTCATATAATTATCTTGGGAACCTATAAAGTGGGATGACTATATAATTAATCTCTCTGGGGAAATGTATCTTCCCACATCTTATCTTATTAGTATTTAGTTGTCCAAACCGGTGTATGCTCTGCTGCTAATACTCTGATGAATAACGTAAAATAACCTGGGAAAATAATTTAAAACTTGAAGTAAAGTAAAAGATCACACTACCTGCCACCCGAAAGGGCGAGGCCGGTATGTGTGCTACATTTCTTATTCCCGAGGCCTTCTCTAACGTTGTTTCCTCTCGGTGCGATCAACATTTCTACGGTTTTGGATTCTACATCAGATGAGTTTAGCAGCGCCTAGACGGTGGAGCTGATGCCAAAATAAAGAAACGACTATGGAATCAAATGAGGTTGAGTGGTGTGGGCCCCACACAGGACGCCGCCTTACCTCTAAATTGTCCTCCAAGAATATCTAGCTCTTTCTCACAGCATGTCTAGCTTACCCACCAAGTTCTCTTTACTTGTTGAGCAAGTCTTTCATTGGCTCGCCCAACAACCCCTTGACTTCTCTCAATTCATTTCTCATCATCATTAAGTCGGCCAACATGGATAAAGAGAGTGGAGAGATCGATGGTTGAAGAAGAGAGAGAGAGAGAGAGAGAGAGAGAGAGAGAGAAATGCCGATTAAGATAGCAAAAAGGTAGAAAAAAACATTCCAGAGCCGATTTCAGATTCTTGATCAGACAAGTTTAGCGGTGTCTAGATGGTGGAGCTGATCCTATGGAATCAAATAAGGTTCGTATGGTGTGGGTCCCACATAGGGCGATGCCTTTCCTCTAAATTGTCCTCCAAGCATATCTAGCTCTTTCTCAAAGCATGCCTAGCTTGCTCACTAAGTTCTTTTGACTTATTGGCCAAGTTCTCTTTACTTGTTGAGCAAGTCTTTCATTGGGTCACCGAACAACCCCTTGACTTCTCTTAGTTCATTTGTCATCATCATTGAGTCGACCAACATGGATAAAGGGAGTAGAGACGCCAATTGTTGAATAAGAGAGAGAGAGAGAGAGACAGAGGCCGATTAAGATAGCAAAAAGGTAGAGAAAACATTCCGGAGCCGATTTCGGATTCTTGATCAGATGAGTTTAGTGGTGTCTAGACGGTGTAGCTGATATTATGGAATGAAATGACGTTCGTATGGTGTGGGCCCCACATAGGCCGCCGCCTTACCTGTAAATTGTCCTCCAAGCATATCTAGCTCTTTCTCAAAGCATGCCTAGCTTGCCCAGCAAGTTATGTTGACTTATTGGCCAAGTTCTCTTTACTTGTTGTGTAAGTCTTTCGTTGGCTAGCCCAACAACCCCTTGACTTCTCTTAATTTATTTCTCATCATTATTAAGTTGGCAAACATGGATAAAGAGAGCGGAGAGGTCGATTGTTGAATAAGAGAGAGAGGGGGGAGAGAGAGGCTGATTAACATAGCAAAAAGGTAGAGAAAACATTCCAGAGCCGATTTCGGATTCTTGATCAGACGAGTTTAGCGGTGTCTAGACGGTGGAGCTGATACTATGGAATGAAATGACGTTCGTATGGTGTGGGCCCCACATAGGGCGCCACCTTTCCTCTAAATTGTCCTCCAAGCATATCTAGCTCTTTCTCAAAGCATGCCTAGCTTGTCCACCAAGTTCTGTTGACTTATTGTCAACACATACAACCAAACTCAATCGCGGCAACCAAAACTCAACACATCAACTCATACACACAAACTCAATCGCGACAACCACAACTCTACACATCAACTCATACACACAAACTCAATCCCGACAACCACAACTCAACACATCAACTCATACACACAAACTCAATCCCGGTAACCACAACTCAACACATCAACACATACAAGATCAGAGGGTGAAGTTTGAACATCAATCTAAAATTTGAGGTCTGGTGGCCAGGGTTGAAGAAAGAAGTAACCCAGTATGTGGCCAAATGTTTAACTTCTCAGAGGGTGAAGTTTGAACATCAATAACCGCCAGGACCACTTCAGAGAATTGAAATTCTAGAATGGAAGTGGGAGGATGTTACCATGGATCTAGTAGTAGGATTGCCCAATATCAGACATTTTGATGCAATTTGGGTAATTGTTGATCGTTTTACTAAGATGGCACACTTTATTCCCATCAGTGCTAGTTATTCTCCTGAGAGATTGGTTGAGGTCTACATCAAGGGATAGTGAGACTCCATGGTATACCGAAGAGTATTATTTCTGACAGAGATCCTCGATTCACATCTCGATTCTGGCAAGCTTTACATGAAGCTCTGGGGTCAAAGTTAAAATTTAGTACAGCTTATTACCCCCAGACCGATGGTGAATCTGAATGAACCATACAGACGCTAGAAGACATGTTGAGAGTGTGTGTATTGGACTTCAAGGGGAATTGGGATCAATATCTCCCATTAGCAGAGTTTGCATATAATAATAGCTATCATTTGAGCATCCAGATGGCTCCATTTGAAGCACTATATGGTAGAAAATGTCAATCATCCATTTGCTGGACAGAGTTGTCTGAGAGGAGGCTAATTGTGCCAGACGTGGTAGACAAAACCTCCAAACATGTTAAGCTGATCAAGAAGAGGCTCCTAGCAGTGCAAAGCAGGCAAAAAAGCTATGCAGATAAAAGGAGAAGACCTTTAGAGTTTGAAGTAGGAGATCATGTTTTTCTTAAAATATCTCCAGTTACAGGAGTTGGTAGAACATTAAAGAGGAAAAAGTTAAGTCCTCGATATGTTGGTCCATTTGAAATATTGGTGAAACGTGAACCAGTAGCCTACCAGCTAGCCCTACTCCCAAACTGAAAGTGGAGCAAATCACTAAGAGGGGGTGAATTGGGGATTTTAAAATTCTTTTGAAAATGCTCTGTTATGGATCTCTAAAAGCAGGGCAGAACAGAGTAAGGGAAGAAGAAGCAAGACACAGCAAATTTATACTGGTTCAGTCCAACCTCTTGATCTACGTCCAGTCCCCAGACACTCTGGGATTTCACTAAATCAAATGATTACACACTCTGTAACTCTCAGAGTAATTCTCTCACTAGAACTTACTCCCCCTTACAAGTTGTAATCAAATAACCTAATCTCCAAGTCTCATGACTTGAGATTCTTACAATGAATGATTTCAATAAATGATACTCTCTCTAAGAGTGGATAATGATAAGCACTGAAGTACAGATTGTATCAAAAGATATTTTACACAAGAAAACTCAGAGTAGTTGGAAACTTGAATGATTTTCATTTTCTGCAGATTGGTTGTCGAGAAGAATTGAATGCAGCTCTATATATATGAAGAGAGCATTAAATGACCGTTGGATTGATCAATGTAGCCGTTGGACACATTGATGAAGTGATTAGCAAAGCTTTGGTCTTCTTCTCTCTCTACTCTTTGGTTAATCCAATTGCACAGAAGTTTATGGTTGACTTCTTGAATTTTAATCCATTGGAAGAGCAGCTACTGGATGAGGAAAGGAAACATTAATCCCTTTGCAACGTGTGTAGAATGATTTGTTGGTTATGATTAGTTTTGATGATGTCTTATATAGATGCCATTATCCAGAGCAAAAATTTTGTATCATATACATTGACTAACTACCTTGTTTAATATAGATTAGTCCAAGTTGAATCATGAAGAATAATCCATAATGAAGAACTTACACAATATAATGGAAATATCAACATTCAAGTTCTTGTGATCGGAAGTCTCTTTGATCAAGCGGAAGTTGAAATAGCTTAGTTCGGAGCTAAATTAAGCTATTTGGAGCATCAGCATGAATAGTGATTTTTGAGATGAATAGTGGCGTATACATAAACAGTGATATACGTATACGTGAATAGTCATATATATGAAGAATACCGTATAGGTGACTAGTGTCATACGGATGAACAGTGCCACATGTGTACAGTGAATTCCAGTTACTCTCGACATCACTCGAGTAAGAAAAATGTGGAACGCGAGTAAGCTACTGTTCATCATACTGCTGTTTGCCTCGTTCGCGTTTTTCATGGGCGATGTTCAGTGTTTCGATGATATCTCCAAAACCAGATATTGGATTGAGGTGAAACCAGTGGCATATGAAACTAGATTCCCAATGCGTCATTTTGAAATAAACTTCAAGTCCAAAGGAGGTCATATGAAGGAGCTATGAATTTTGGAAGATGACAGTGAAATCAACGTCACACAGCAGACCAAGCATCGGTAATTTGAGTGTATCTCACAAACGACAAATCCAAATGAGCTGAAACCAGTTCCATTTGAAAATAGACTCAAATACCTTTTCAAAAACATCAAGATCATGAAAAAAAAAAGATCAATTGAAGGAGATATGATGTTTTGAAGTTGACAGTCTGTTCTGGATGCTGAAACAACGCTGGATAAGAACAACCTCCATTCATCTGATGTTAATGGACAAAATACAACTAGTTTGGAGCTGATTCCTTTTTAATTGGAAAGAAGACATCAATATCTGTCCAGGGATATATCATTTTCTAATTTTAGAGCTATATACGAAGAGATATGGCTACTGGAAGTTGAGTTATGTTTTGAAACATTGATATCTCAAGAAGCATGAAAATCACCGTGTCCGGAAATACTGTTGCTTATGGAAAATGTCCAGATGAACACCAAAACCACTTATACTACTTATTAACATTATTTATATCATTTGTGTATAAGTTTCAGGTGATTAACGTTTGGATTAAGATCAAGACCGATGAAAGCAAAAATCATCGTCAAGCAAACACACCGCAACATCGAAGTTGAAACATTTCCCGATGCAAAGAAAGCAATGGTCATTTAATGAAGCTAAATAGCATATAAGAATGGAGTAATTCAATGAAGCGTTTGATGAATTGAGAAGGATGAAGCAACGGGTATTTTCATCAACGGATCGAATGTTCACAATGTTCCTTTTCAAAGCTTCTCGACATTACTTTCGGTATTACTCAAGTAAGCTTCGCAAGTAATGTCGTTCCATTTATTTTCAAAGAATTATTTCAACATTACTTTTAGACATTACTCAAGTAATGTTTTCTGGCTCCGCAAGTAATTCTGGGGAAAGCCTCTGAAGGTTCTATTTCTTAAAGAAATAAGATATTACTCCACCGAAAAGCAAGATTTGTGTAAGAAGCATTTAATGCAGTTGCAGAAAAACAAACAGAAGCCTCAACGGCTACTTTCAACAGACACAATAGCGAAGCACTTAATGGAATGAGATAAACGACAAACCATTCAAATTCAGATACGCAAACAGAATTAAAGCGTGTAGCGATCGAAGACAGCTATTATTCCGACTCATCTTTCGCACAAGTAGCGAACGCATTTAATGAAGGCGCGGATGTTTAAATTCTCTCAACGGACCGAAATTCAAAATTGTTACTATTCACAACGGCCGAAACGCAACGGACGAATGCTTCCAACAATTGTCTATAAATAGAGAAAGAGCGAAGGAAGAAGTGCAGAACACAGAGACACGAGCTTACATCTTCAAAATGCCAATACTCTGATATTCACTTACTCGTTCTCAATGCTTATATAGTTTACCGTAGAGTGAGTTGATCGATTATGTACTTCAAAGTATTTATTTATTCACTTCGAGAGAGAGAAGATTTTTCAGTAAACATTCTATTCGAGAGTTACTCAAGATTGGGTGATCTTGAGTGGGAAAACACCGTGTTGATTACGGCTTGTAAGGGGAGTGAATCTCGGTGAGAAGATTACTTCGAGTACGAGTGTGTAATCAAGCGGGTGTATTGATTACGTTTGTGGGGAGTGAATCCTAGTGAGAGGATTACTCCGAGTACAAAACGTGTAATCAAGTTGAAAGCAGATAGTGGATTGAAATCTCAGGAGGAGCCTGGGGACTGGACGTAGGTCATCGTGGATTGGATCGAACCAGGATAAATCACAGTTTGCATATTCTCTTCCCTAAACTCTTATATTTCCAAAGTATATATGTTTGAATGATCGACTATTGCTTTATAAATTATTATTGTCATTTAAACTACCTTTAGTAAGTTGCGAAGAGATTTTCAAAGTTCCTAAAGTTTTATCAGACACCCAATTCACCCCCCCTCTTGGGTGATAGCCAGGTCTAACATGATTGTCCAAAAGGGTGCAAGTTTTTTGGACATTGCATTTAATGTGCTGACATCACTTTTTGCTTTTGTCTAAATCTTCTTTTAATATCTTCTAAATCATCTGAACTTCACTAATAAACTGATTAAACATAGTTAGGAATAGTAATGAGTGATGATAAGAAGTATTAAGATCAAACATAAAGATTTCACAAATTTGTGCAATTTGGTTTTCAAACTGGGCGACATAAACTCGAGTTTGTAACTTTGCTTCAGAAGAAAACTCGAGTTTCCAAATCATAACTTGAGTTTCCTTCTTCCAGAGAAGATTGTCACGAATTGAGCTTTGGAACATATTTTTGAATACTCTCCAAACTCGAGTCATTAAGTGACTAACTCGAGTTTTGGACTCTTGAGATGAATATTGAGTTTAAGACCAAAAGCTCAAAACTGGAGTTTACAATCTTAACTGGAGTTTTCAAAAACACTGAAATGAGCAAAGCTCTCTGCTTGATACAAACTCGAGTTAACAAAACTAAACTCGAGTTTTCTTTAAAAATGAAAACCTTTGAAAACTTCCTGTCAAGCGAAAAACTGGAGTTTTCTAAACAAACTGGAGTTTTCTCAAAGTGGGTAAAACAAGAGAACTTTCTGTCAAATACAAAATCGAGTTTTCTTAAAACTTTGGAAAACTCAGAAAGCTCTTGGCCAAATGCAAACTGGAGTTTGCTCAGGATGAAAAGCATTAAGACTTTCGATCAAGCCCAAACTCGAGTTTTGAAAACATTAACTCGAGTTTGGTCAAGTTCACAAACACTCGACAAAACTCTTTATTTAGCACAAACTGGAGTTTGTATATCAAAACTGGAGTTTGCTTATGTTCAAAACATTTGAGGCTCTCTGTATGACCAAAACTCGAGTTTACTCTCGCAAACTGGAGTTTTGTTTACTTTAGAAAATATTGAAGAGTCTATGTATGGTTCAAACTCGAGTTTGTAAACCTAAACTCGAGTTTGTCTAATTGTGAAAAACTTGGAGTGCTCTCTGTATCTCACAAAATTGAGTTTGCCTATGCAAACTGGAGTTTTGCTTAGTTCATAAAAATTGAGCTACTCTCTATCAAGTCCAAACTCGAGTTTGCCTTTGATAGTAAGTTTTTCAACTTACCAAAGACAAACTTTATCTTGAGTTTACAATTGTCGGTTATCATCAAAACACATAGAGAACTAACACAAACATGGGTAAACTTCATGATATATTCCATGTTTCTCAGCTGAAAAAGTATTAACCGGACCCTAAGCATGTCATAAAGTATGAGGATGTTGAACTCCGATATGAAAATACTTTCGTGGTTGAGCCGATACGAATCATTGATCATCAGGAGAAGCAGCTCAAGCACAAAAGTATCCCATTTGTGAAAGTGGTTTGTAAGGGATTATCTCCTAGGGAGGCAACATGGGAAATAGAGGAATGCATGAAGGAGAAGTACCCAGAATTTATCGCCTAGAGTTTACAAGATGTATAGCAAATTTTGGGGACGAAATTTAAATTAATGGGGGGAGAAATGTAACATCCCAAATTTTGGGATTTTAAAGTTTGAATAATATATGGATATTTATTATGAAATTTTGGCATAAATATTTTAGAGATAATATTTCAAGGCCAAAAGAAATTTAATTGGGTAAGAGAATCTTTAAATGGGACTAAGGACTTAATTTTAATAATACTTGCAAAGATGAAGCTTGAAAATGATCAAGTGGGATAATTTGTTTATAATGGCCCAACACATATTGCAGCCCAAAACGTGCAATAGCAATATAGCCTTCTTCAATATTCATTTAACCCACTCCTCTAGCCCATTTGTTTTCAGCTGTGTCAAAACACAGCAATCAGAACGGAAGAGAGAGAAAGTTGTCAACAAAAAGTCATTAACCATACCTTACCAACATTATTAACTTGCCTTCTAAACACGCAAGACCAGCGGTGCCATGCTTCTCCAGACCCTCACCATACATTTTGAATTCAACACCACCTACCTCTTATTGCTTCCAGTCGAACTGGACCCTTAAGTCCTTATATAATGTTGTTCCTGGAATTTCATTCATTCATCTTTCTATTACCAAAACTGAGGCCGTGAGTGAAGGTCAAAGCTGATAGAGAGGAACATGGGAGCTGATATCTATCAACCAACTTCATTCCCCTGTTTTGAGCTAGCGGGAGCAGAGGCTTTGGTTTGAGCTAGATCTCTATGATTCAAGATCAGCAATTGAAGGTAATCATCGGGCCTCTCTTCTTTCTAGTTTTTATCAGTTCTTCCAACGAAACTTTGAGTAATAAACCGTAGGAGTAAACCAGGAAGTTTATGCAAAAAATCACCATAGAAACCAAGCCATAAGAACTCTCTATTGCAAAACCTGTAAATCTGGGGCTGTGTTGAAGAGAGATATGGATTTGTGTTTCCAAAATACATATATCAACGTTGTATATGCAGAATAAGGGAAGGAAAACTTGGGTAGTGTGTTTATATGTATATTGGAAAACCATGGGAAATGATTCCGGCATCCTCTCTTAACCCGTCATCACCTCAGCTCATACAACATATCGCAATCCCGGCAATCTCCTTAACCCGTCCATCTTCTACTCTCAAATACAAAAACTCCATCCCGGCAACCACAACTCAACACATCAACTCATACACACAAACTCAATCCTGACAACCACAACTCAACACATCAACACATACAACCAAACTCTATCCCGGCAACCACAACTCAACACATCAACATATACAACCAAACTCCATCCCGGCAACCACAACTCAACACATCAACTCATACACACAAACTCAATCTCGGCAACCACAACTCAACACATCAACACATACAACCAAACTCAATCCCAACAACCACAACTCAACACATCAACACATACAACCAAACTCAATCCCAACAACCACAACTCAACACATCAACACATACAACCAAACTCAATCCCCGCAACTACAACTCAACACATCAACTCATACACACAAACTCAATCTCGGCAACCACAACTCAACACATCAACTCATACACACAAACTCAATCTTGACAACCACAACTCAACACATCAACACATACAACCAAACTCAGTCCCGGCAACTACAACGCAACTCATCAACACATACAACCAAACTTGACCCCAGCAACCCGGATCCTAACAACCCATCCCAGCAACCCATCCCAGCAACCCAGATCCCAGCAACCCCATCCCAGCAGCTCATCCCAGTACCCCCATCCCGGAACCCCTCAACCCCTAACCCGTAACCCCATCAACCTAGGGAGGAATAATTGCGAAGAAAATAATAATAATAATAATAATAAATATTATTATTATTATTATTAGGAAAGAAATAAGTAATAAATTAAAAAGGGTATTTTATTAAGGGAATTTTAGGGATTTATAACCACTTTTAATCCTCTAAAAATAATTTGCGTAGTTAGTTACTTTGCGATGCAAGAAGTAACTAATGACAATGATAAATGTTTATAGGCATATCTTGACACCTCTACTGATCCCATCACCTTTAGACGAATTAAGGATTCAAGCTTGAGGTGGGTAACTGTTATCTTATTAACTTATATGTATTCATGTATGACTAACCATATTTGCTAGATAATTTGCATGTGTGTATCCTAACTATGGATTGAGGCTACGTTTCTCATAGGGCTGCATGTCCTAAAATAGGGCCGCAGTCTTGGCTGTTAACTGCGGTTACGGTGTGACTTGTTTTACTGTGAATTATTCTATGCTTAACATGTTGTATGTTTTCAATTACACTTCATATTTGCATATAAGAATAACTGTTACCCCTGGGTTTCATTTATTTGAACCCAAATCGCAGGAAAGAGACAGATAGTGGATCGGGATCAAGATGAAAGATGCAGCTGTAAGGGTTACAGCAGAAGGGAATTTTCTGATAGTATAAGTAGTTAGACTATACTAATTCGTTTATCATTTGCCTATTTTTGGATTATTGTATTAAGATCCCCCTATGGGATAGATATCGCTCGCGAAAAATTTATCCTCATGTTTTCAAGCTAAGTTATTTTAAGAAAGTTTTTATTCCGCAATTAAGTCGTCCAAACTACTTCGATGCATGTGCGCTATAACTTTGATAAATAAAGGCATGTTAAGCTAGGGCGTCACACTCCTTTTTCCTTGGATGCTTGCTAGGCGATGGCAAGGTTGAGGATCCAAGTTCTTGGGTTTTCTTTTTCTCAAGAAATTGATGGTGTCTTGAGGTTAGGTGGAGGATGGGATGAACAAGATTGGATCTTACCTTTATGGGATGAAACTTTGGATGCTGCCCTCTCTCTTGGATGAGCTGTACACATAACTATCCAAGACTACATAACCATCTTTCTAAAAAGTCCAAAATTTGGTGCCCTAATTTCAGCTACTTAATTAAGGTTAAACCCTAATTAAATTAATTAGAGGAAAAGCTCATTCCAAGGTTGAATATGAAAAAATCAAGATAATGAATCATATCCATGTCTTGAAATATATCTTTAATTTAAAATTCAAGATAATGGATCTTATCCTTATCTTGAATTCAAAATTCAAGATAATGGATCATATCCATATCTTTAAATCATATCTTGAATTTAAAATTCAAGATTACTTTTTATCCAATTTTTATTCATTCTTTATCCAATCGTTATTGGATATCGATCCAATCTTTATTGGACACACACACACACACACACACTATAGATAATTCACAATTTGTTGGATATGATTAGTTTTGATGATGTCTTATATAGATGCTATTATCCAGAGCAAAAGGTTTGCATACTACATTTATCTTCTACTTTGACTAATTCTTATATTTAATGTAGATGTAAAGTTTAAATAATGAAGAATGATCAAGAACAGAGATTGAAGAAAGAAGAACTTGTTAAATATTATGAGAATATCAATATTCAAATCTCTATGATCAAACAGAAGTTGGAACGGCTCTATTTGGAGTTAAAATAAACAAGTTCAAGCTTCCCGATGAATAGTAGTTTGCTACAGTGCATTGCTACAATTCCAGCTTTCTATTCTCACATAAAACAGGGTCTTACTCGAGTACAACAATGCCTTACTCGAGTATGGTACTCTAGTAGAGAAAATCTGGTACTCGAGTAACATCGTTTTTCAGCTCTCTGTTCGACTTTGTTTCACGTTTCACTTGGGTGAGGTCTAGTAATTCAATGATATCTCTCCAACCAGAAGTTCGATTAAGGTGAAACCAATTTTGTTTGAAACTAGACTCCCAATGCGTCATTTGAACATAAAATTCAAGCCCAAAGGAGTTCAAATGAGAGAGCTATGAATTGTAGAAGTTGCCACATCAATCAACGTCACACAGCAAACCTAGCTTCGGTAATTTGGGTGTATCTCACAAACTACACATCCAAATGAGTTGAAATCGATGGCATATGAAACTAGACTCACATACCTTTCCAAAAACATCAAGATCATGAAAAAAAAAGATCAATTGAAGGAGATATGATGTTTTGAAGTTGATGGTCTGTTCAGGATGTTGCAGAAACGTTGGTCAAGAACAACCTCCATTCATCTGATGATAACGGACAAAATACAATGAGTCTGGAGCTGATTCTTATTTCATTGGAAAGAAGACTTAAAGAGATTTCTAAGAATAGGTAGTATGTCAAATTTGGAGCTATCTTGAAGACGCCATGTTCACTAGAAATTGGCTCTTGTACTGCCAATGCTATTGCTTCTTGAAAGTCTGATATTTACACAAGAACAGCCAACAGTTTGACATTCAAAGATGATTACTCGAGTAACAATGTAAGCATACTTGAGTAGAGGGTGATACCTACTCGAGTAATGTCAAAGGAGGCACTGCAATGAGTAAAGTCGTTTATGAGTTACTCTGGTAACAGATCAACAGTACTCGAGTAATACCGAGGCAAAGACAACACTGAGAAATCAAACTGATGTGTACTCGAGTAAGGTCAGTCTATACTCGAGTAATGTTGAGATCTTCACTGGCACTGGAAGCACAAATATTATTGCGCAAAATGTCTACATATCAGAAGTCTCTCATGATCGAGCAAATAAGTGTTGTACTCGAGAAAGTTCATTTTGGTTCAAACTCTCTGAACTTTTTCAGCAGTATACTTGAGTAAGATATAACTTATATACTCAAGCATGATCATTCTCACAGTGAATCTAATGAAGAACCCAGACGCTACTCGAGCACACCAAAGAGTATACTCGAGTAAGAACATATGCATACTTGAGTATGATAGAACAATTGGCTCTCTGTAAAGGATTTTTGAATCCTTACTTGAGTACTCAAGCAGGCTACCCGAGTACAGTTCTTCTGCACCTGAAAATCTTCATTGTTACAATAATCATAAAATTGAATACTTTGATTACCCATTCGTTTCTGTTTAAACTCTACTCAATCTTGCTTACAATATTACTAATCATCTTTTTGAGTGAGTTACAGATTACTAACGAATGATTCAACAAGTGAATGGGCTAAAGCATTTTTGAAACTGAAGAGTTTGATGAAGTTTGCTACAAACATTCACAAATGGTAGAGAAGACAGAATGAAACGAGGAACCTGAAGAAATGAAGTTGAATACTCAATTGTAATGTTCTTCAATGAATTGAAATACTCAACGTGTTCATCGACTTCAAATGCTACAACTTGAACATCCCAACAGTAATAATTCTCAACGGATCGATATTCAAAATAGCTCACAATGGCTATCTCTCCAACGGACCGATATTCAAATATGCAACGGTTACTATTCATAACGGTAATATTCTACAACAGACGAATGCTTTAACGGATTAATATCAATTGTCTATAAGTAGAGACACATTCAAAACAGAGAAGACTGACATGAGCTTACATCTTCAAAATGCCAATACTTTGATATTCACTTACTCTCTGTTCTCAATGCTTCATAGCTTATCATAGAGAGTGAAATGATTTGAATTGTACTTAAATGTTTATTCATTCACTTCTGAGAGAGAAGATTTATCTGTAAACATTTTATCTAAGAGTTACTTAAGATTGGGTGATCTTGAGTGGGAAACCCATTGTATTGATTACTGCTTATAAGGGGAGTGAATCCTAGTGAGATGATTACTTCGAGCACAGAGTGTGCAATCAAGTGGGTGTATTGATTACAGCTTGTAAGGGGGAGTGAATCCTAATGAGAGGATTACTTTGGGTACAGAGCGTGTAATCTAGTTGAAAGAAGATAGTGGATTGAAAATCTCAAGTGAAGCTTGAGGACTGGACGTAGGTCAAGGATTGGGCCGAACCAGTATAAATCACAGTTTGCATATTCTCTTCCCTTATATTTTATATTTCCAGTATATGTTTAGTTGAATATCTAATCTTCACCCAATTCACCCCCTTTGGTGATAGCCAGGTTTAACACAATCATCTTTTATATCCTAACGTCTTGAATTTAAATTTCAAATTTAAATTTCAAACTTAAATTCAAATTTCAAATTGGCCAAAGACCTCGTTTAGTCTTCTAACATATTTTGGGCCAATTAGTGGAGAAACTAATTTCCCACTAGTAGACTATATGTTGTACCATGTTACCTTATTGGGCTTGGAGTCCCACTCCAACCCAATTATACCTATTGTCTAGAAAAAGCCCAATAACAATTATTGACCCAAGGTTGCTAATTTTAAGCAATCAAGAATAACTTCTGTGTGTGACCCAGTAGGCCCAATTAGTCATTGACATAAATAAACTTAGACCAATTAAACTCTTTTAATGGGCCAAATTTATATAATGACCACATAAGACACTAGCAATACTCTGTGGCCCCAAAACTAAATGAGTTGATTAAGTGATTTACCTTTCTAATTTGGATACGTTGCTAGCATCATTCCTCACATCGTCATTTACATTTAGATGAGAGCAAACATAGAGTATCATCTCTCTAGATTGACTAAATGTAGCTAATTCACAGAACTAGGAATCTTTTTCTATTTACTATATGATGGATCATGACTCTTTATTATCACTTGTTGTGCGCTCAAACTCCCGAGTCAATTAGAAGCTATTTTAACTCTACCAATCTTGTAAATTACTAATCCCTTATAAGGGACTGTGAGCCCTTTTGAAATGTTCATCTATACTTATATATTCGATTTACACCCAAGAGTACATTGTTCCCCCCATTTTCTTGCGGATATAGTTGTACAATCAAAGTATAATCCTAGGACATAATGTTCGATGACATCTTCAAGTCCAGGATGATCCGCACTACTAAACAATGATAGACTTTACATATCCAATGATACTCTCTACGATAAATCTTTGTGGAGTCTCTCAATGAGTCAGTTCAGTGCTATCTATTCTCCAACAAATCTACCCATGACATCAGCTAAAGTATCACCATGCATGTATTCCATGAGGTCCCTACCTTGTATCTCTATACAAGTAGATGATGTCATACTAGTCTTATTGAGATCACCAATACCAATTCTTGGTGATTCAAGACTAGGAATAAGTTTCTGGCAATAGACATGCAGTATCCTCAATTCCTAATGATCTTGATCCCTATCATAGTTTCTTGAGTGAACACATGTTCTATTCCTAGGGCTTTGATCTTTAAACGCATATTTACCTTAAAATAAAGGCGACACTTAAATATGATAAAGATAAAATGTGCTCATTTATATTAATCATGAAATACTAAAATGTAGAATGGTGTTCATCTGTCGAAAGAAATTGTCTCTAGGACACCCATTTACTAATAATAATGTAACAGAATAAAAATATTGTACTTGTTTATCTGATTGGGCGTCCAAGATCAAATGGGTGTTTGTCCTTTAATGGCCACACTATGTATACTGCTCAGGATCAAATGATTGTTTGAACCTTACTTGCTACAATGTCCTGGAGCAGACATGCCTTAACAAATACATTAAAGTTGATCCCTTTATTTTGTAAGTAGAATGTCACACATGTCCTAAAATTACTCTTACAAAAGCATCAATATTCTTAAGGACCGTCCTCATTACTATCAGAGTGTCTCTTTCCTCATTTCTTTGTTCATTCATGCATGTACATACACAAACTATGTCATGTTTTTACAAATAATAGACATGCCAGATTTATATACGACTCATGATCACTTATACACATTCAGTTCTCCATCCCATTCTCTCTTGTGCAACTTCATGCGCTGCCCTTCTTTGCGCTCACATACCTGTATGGTTGGTTGAGGGAGGGTGACATTCAGGGGAATCTCAGTAGCAAACGGTATCAAACTATGCATGCAAGATAAATGCTAGTGTATGATAATCTTTCATTACATAGGCTCATGTTAACATAATGACATTTCTGTGTGCTCAATGATTCACATATCTTACTTATGGCCACATCATCAATAGAAACAGAGCTTCAATCATTCAACTATGTTACACATAAACAAGCAAGCAAAGAAATCTTGCACCTCAACACACAAGAAAACATATAAATACGTGCAAGTAGTGTAAGTTTACTACCTTTAGTCTTTAGGTCCCCCTCTTATTCTTTTTTTTTTCCAACCATCAAAGTTGCTTCCATTGCCTCTTCATTGTCGCCTCATGGCCCTAGGCACATAATCACATGACTTGTTAGAGTCATGAAAGTGAGCCCGAAAAATTAATATTTAATGGCCTACATTAGCCTCTAGAACATAACTCTATTTTTGGAAGTCACTTTTATAAACAATTCATTCTAATTCCTCATTTTCACATATCAAGCCTATGCTTCCAAAATGTCACCTAACTTTAAAAAATCATAACTTAATCTACAAACATCCAAATAGTGTGGTTCAAAGTTCTATGTAAAAATCTTTAATTCTCTATATACGAAAAATATCACTTACTGCCATTTATATGCACAAGTATCCTAAAATCTTAAATCAACCAAACTGTTCTAGAATTTGCTCTAGTTTCAGTGCCCAAAGTTTAAAAATTCATATCTTACAATCTACAAACCCAAATGGCACTTATTATATATTAGATTAAATCTTGGGATGTCTTCTATCAATATGGAAAATATACAAGTCGTTGGTCATGATTTGATTTTCAAACTTTTGTCACAACCAGACTATCTCCCAAAAAACATCATATGGTAGCTCTATACTTAAATTCCTATCTTAGGTGAAAATGACAAGTGAAATTATTCACATGCGACATCACAAATGCAATATTTTACACTTGATAACAAAGTATATTTTGAAACAAATTAATATTTTTTTTAAAAAAAAATCATCTACAACTTTCTAGTAGTTGCAATCACTACAAACGCAACTACTACCGATAAACCGCTACAATTGTCACACTAGAAAATTATAAATACGTTTTCTCCTCCTTCATTTATGAGTCCTTTTTTTTAACGTCCTAATTTAAAGAAAAAATTTAAAAAAAAAAGTGGGAGGCAGGGCCTCCCACTGCACCTGACAGTGGGAGGTGTGGCCTCCCATCGACGGACAGTGGGAGGCGTGGCCTCGATGAAGACTTTTATTAAATTAGCCTTCGGGGGTCATAATCAACAATTAACCAAAGGATTGCGTATATACGCAAACCTAAGATCGTTTTCTTTTCGGGAGCTTTTTATTGAATTCTAAGTAATCTAAATGTCATGCAAACAATAAAAACAATGGGGGATTGGGTTTTGGATTTTTAGATTAATAAACTAAGAGAATGGAAATGCAATTTAATTAAATGCTAATTAATATTTTTTTGGTATTTTTATAAAATGGAATGTAATATGAAAATGGAAATATATATGATGGATCTTTCTTGATAATGAAGAAGTGACTATCCTGCCCATAAAGTATGAGAGTTTAAAAATCATTTAGTCTTAATTAGAAAAAACCTCAAGATATCACTGTCAATATTCTTAATTAATAAGTAATTTCTACGATCGTAGCTAACTACTACCTCTTAAGAAATTGTTTAAAACCACTTAATGCGTAATTGATATTGGAATAATGTAAATATGAGTCTTCTTGGGATTGAGTACTAATCAGTCCCTTAAATACACAAATCAACCACATTAATTAGACAATATCACGCTAATCAACATAGTCTCATTGTGCCCACAAAGTAATTAAAATACATATAATCTTCATAATACAAAATCCAATCTCAATCACAAATACCAAACCAAAAGAGACAATAATCATTAATCTCATTTCCAGAATCATACTCAATAATTCCTAAATCTAGGAAATTAAATATATAATTCTAGACTATGGAATGATAGGAAAAACTCCCCTATGTAGTCCATGAAGCTCAAGAACACTCTTATCACCAAGAAGTAAGGAATCCGCCGTCAACTACCATCGAAGACCAAACCATCAATTCAGCCACTAAATTAATAAACCATCAATTCAGCCACAAATTAATAAACCATCAATTCACAATAGGGAGGGCCCCTCCCTTCAAACCAAACGGAGCCTAACCTTTCTTTGAGTATAATCTTTCACCTGCAAACCCTAACCATCAGGCATCAACCATCAGTCCTTTCTTTCGGCCGCTCCGCTCATGAGTGTCCTCGAGCTTGACACTCCTCTGTCCTAAATCGAAATCCCCTCATTCTCTGGTTCGCAATCTCAGCTCAGCTCTTTCGGCCGCTCAGCTCATGAGTGTCCTCGAGCTCGACACTCCTATGTCCTAAATCGAAATCCTCTCCGGCCCTAAAATCTCAATAACGCAAGCCGACGGTAACTCCTCCGGGATCTGATTAAGAAAGGCGAGTCCGTCAACTACCCTCTCCTCAATAACGCAAGCACTTCCGTCTTTCGGCAATCATGGCTCCTCTGTCTCCGACGCCATACCAGGTAAAGGGTTACCCTCTCCTCCTCTTCCCAATCCCTCTCTCCCTCTCTGTCAGTCACACACTCATACAAATGCACACAGTCCCAGATTTGAAAGAGGCCAGACTTTTCTGAACTTGTAGATTTTGTGAATCATGAATGAGCACAGCATTTGATCCTTTACTTTTATTCTTATCTTTGCATCAATTTGATACATTTTTTATTTGAGCAATCTGTTTTTCTTACTGATTTAGTAATTTGGTCGCTCAAATGAAACTCCTTTTTCCAGAAAGTGAAACAACGTGATCAAATATGGAAAGGAAATATTATATTTGATGGTAGGATTTAAGGTAGTTATGTCTTTTGGATATGCAAAATGTATGGGTGGCTCTACGGCATGATTAGCGATAAATTTTTTTTTTCAACTTAAATTATTTTGCTTGATATGTGACCTTCACTTAGGAGGAGACCCCCTTTTGCCCTCATTCCTTTTAAAAAAAATGTGCATGGGTGAATAACTTGTTTTATTTCTTGATTTCATTTTTCTTGTTGAAAGTGGGTACTCCTTGTCCATTGATCTTTTATTCTTTCCTCTTCTATTCTCCAACATTATTTGCTCTTTCCGTTTATGAAGATCTCTAGGATGTTACCTGGTTATTTTCTGGTTTGAAAAGTAATGCCGATGCAGCTTTGTATTTTAAATTTTCGTCTGTTGCTAACAGTGCTTTTTCTTTCCGATTATGAACTGTGTTTAAGCAGATGGTATCATCAAAAAACTGTATTTGCTCTTTTTTTAGTGTCAATAATATGCAAACCTGAAGCAGGACGTTGAAAGATTTATCAGATGATTATATAAGTAGTATCAGTTGAAAATATCTGTAAAATAATCTGAGCCTGAAAGATCATAACTCGAATTATACCTATTCATTAATTATACGTATATATTATTTTTCTGTACAATTTGGTTGGAGAATATAACCTTGGCAGTGTATATCATACTCAGTTAACTTGGTTCTGCTAATGAGGAAAGCTTATGTAGTTTCATTAGGTGGTCAGTTGATGGGAGTTTGATTTAGATCCAATCTGTATAAACTTTTTGAAAAATGTCTTTATAATTTTTTTGACACTTTGGGTTATAGACTTTTTCTTCCAAATTTAAATTACCAATCTCCTATTCTATTTTCTTAAATATTTTATTGAGATCTTCAAGGAAGGTTAAGTTTCACATTGCCAGTTCGTATTGGTAGCTAAGTTTGAAAAATTGTTTTTTGTTTTTAAAATTTTCCTGTAGTTACAGCAATTCACTCATGAGATGAAAGATGGTTGGGGTCTGGCAACGGATGGAAAAGTCTTGTATGGAAGCGATGGCAGTTCAATACTGTATCATATTGATCCTTCTCCATTTAAAGGTTCCCCCTCCCCCCAACTCACACACAAATGCCTTTTCTTATTGCACTTTGTGGAAATAGAAGCAATGCTTACACACACACTGATAGGGACTAGGTACGAGAATGAGAATATATTTAGAGGTAATTAAAAATAATAAAAAGGTAACTCTCTTCTACTCCTCTCACCGTGAGAATCTCACGATCAAAGAATAAGAAGCCTCTCTTCTACTCCTCTCACAGTAAGGATCTTATGATTAAAAGAATAAGAAGCCCAGGAGAATCTCAAGAATTCTGAAATAATGTTTATTAACTGATATCTTAGTTTTGGGAATAACTAAGATATTTATAGAAAATAAATTACAATTGAAATACTGACTCTCTCTACATTTTCGGGAAACTAGAAGCATAAAAATAGGAAAGGACTCAAAAGACTCACTACTAACTAGTGATCCTATTATTTTGCTAACAGACTTTCAAATATTAAATAAATAATAAAAGAAATCAGAAACATGGAAACGTGGACTGATTAATGCGTGGACGGATTCTTGCGCCTTTGATAAGTGAGGTGATTCTATCACACACACAAACGCATTCTAGTTTTATTTCCATCTATGTAGTGTGAGATTGTGCGCATGCACTTGTCTATGAATCTATATACAGCTTTTAAAGTTAACGGCTTGCTGCTACTTCAATTAGTTAATTATTGCTTTATATTTTCACTGAATTTTCTTTGTTCTTGTTTTTGTAGTTATATCTAAACAAGTTGTCCACTTTAAAGGTCATCAAGTGCACAATCTCAATGAATTGGAGCTTATAAATGGCGAAATTTGGGCAACGATTATATGGTATGTCCTTGCAAGTTGTGTCATGGTTTTATTCACAGAAAATAATCTATTTTTCTGCTCATCTTCAAAATGCCAATAAATATGTTATCTGTTTATGATATCAATGGCCCAGCATTGTTCTGTGTCATGCTGAACTTTGTTAACGTTGATTTATTTTAATTCGTAGACTGATTGCATAGCAAAAGTCTCTCCTAAGGATGCTAGGGTTCTTGGATGGGTTGTCCTCCCAGATTTATATAGAATGTTCACTCTCCTAAGGATGCTAGTCTTAGTAGTAAAAGGTAGTTGTTATGGCATAGGGGTTTTGGTACCTTGGTTCTATCCAGCTGTATTTGTGCTATTTCTATTCTGCCGTTATTTCACATTGAGGACAATATTCTTCTCATGTGACTTTGATTAATAAGGTTCTATTCTATTCCTCTGGTCTGATCTGATTCTATTTTGGAGTTTCTGATCTGTGTTGGCGATTATTTGCTTGAACTTTGCACTATAATTTTGGGTTTGATGGTTGCTTGACTGGTATGGAATTTGATTGAACCTGGAACATGTCCTTTTGAATAGCGTTAAGGCTTGTTGAAGTGTGAATTGCAATGAATTTTGAATTTTTGAATCAATGAAGTCTTTTGGAATTTTGCATCAAGGCAGAACAATATCATGAATCATTAAGAACAATATCATGCATTAAGTTCAAATCATATGCGATCTGGTCTTGGTGAGTGTATGAGGGCGAGTAAGCCAGTTGGAACGATTTGGGCCTGAATTTTTCGTTAAATTTGTGTGATACCATCTAGCTTAATAACTTCCTAGAACTTGTCTCAATCCTTAATTCGAGACCACATCAGCACTTGGAATTGTGAATATCATAAGGGCATTCTAATCAAACCCCTTTGACCAAACAGCAGCCTATACACATTAAATCCCTTGTTTAACCCTTTGAGCCCTTCCTTATTCTTTCATTTTCCATCGATGATTAATGAATGCTGCATGTGCTGAACGTTTGGAGGATATGACTTGCTAAGTTGATTGAATAAATAATGAATTTGTGTTTATTGAAACTAGTTGATGTATGCAATCTTGGTAACAGGAACTAAGTGAGGCTGGAATTTTCGACAGAATGAACTTTCTTTTGCCATTTAGTTATTGTTCCAATGCTAGAAAAAAAGTGATTGAAAAAAAAAAAGAATAGAAAAAAGGAGCAAAAAGAAAAGAAAAAAAGAATATGAAAAAAAGATACAAAAAAAAAATGCAGAAAGAGGCAATGAAAAGTTATATGAAAAAACAAAAGAATGAACAGAAACAAGAAGAGAGAAAAGCCGAAGGAGAAGAAGAAAAAGAAAAAGATGAGAAACAGAAAGGAAAGAAGAGGAATGAGAGCTAGCTAAGTGGCAGGGGTAAAACGAAAAGAAGATTCACAGTTGTGGACGAATGATTCTGACTTGTGCATATGTGGTACTTAAGTGGTTGATGTTGAGTTTGCTGTCATGAACATCTGAATTTGTGCATGTTTGGTGTCATCAACTCTTCATGAAAGTTGTATCAGAGAGTAACATACATGTGCAGTTTTCATTAATAATTGGCATTTACTTCCACCCCATCATTTGGCCTTTCCAACATTACAACCCTAAAAAGACCCTTTGATTCACGAAGACTATGGGCTACTTAGTGGTGGAGATGTAGGATAGTTACAAGCTTATGGGAAGCCTGAATTAGATGGTCTTGAGGGAAATATCCTTGATTAATGAGAGTGAGAGGGAAACACTTACCGTGTGAGAAATCTCCTCCTTTATTTGCTTTCCTTGATTAAATCGCAGGAGTTTAATTGCTTTTTTGGCATGAAGTTGTTTTGGATTGATGCTATTTGAAGGAGAACGTTGGTGACTACAAGCGGTTCATATCTGAGCATGCTTTGATACTCTTAATTGGTGGTGTGTTTGAGATTCAGTTTTATTCCATTATTTTGCCCGGAGTGTAAAATCCTTAGTTTTTTTTTAGGGGGGGATTGGTAGAACCCATTATTTTCATATATTTTTATGTATAATCTTAGGCTTTCATCACTTTAATTGAGCTAAAATGTGTTAGTTAGAAGATAACTGTTTTTAGGAGTGATTATATGGATTAATTTTTAATTTGACACACTTCTTTAATTCCTTAGGTGTCTATTATTTTAATTACAAGATATTACATTTTATTTGGGGTTTAATTTGTAGGACCCTTGGGAGTTCTTTGTAAAGTGTCAGCTGAGATTCTGCACTTAAGAGTTTTGTTGTGAATTGAGCTGGAATTAAACTGTCAGTTGAGATTCTATGACTTCATCATTACTGTCCTGTGGCAACTTGTTGGTTGGCCTACCTTTCTGGTCAACTTTATGCTCTGGTTGCTTCTTGCTGGTTGAATCACGTAAGGTTTAATTAAATTTGGCTTGCTGAGTGTTATTATTCCTTTTTTATTTAAATAATGCTAAACATCTTAAGTTTGTATTTCAACTTACTAAATACTTCAAACTTCAAGAGATTGATCATAGAAACCTAGACATTTTAGTTGACCTTCTTTCATTTCAGTTTTCATCTTGTTTGGAATTCTACCTTGTTTTCAACTAAATATTCTCAATAAAGTTATTTTCTTTTATTTCACTTGTCTACCGATAAAGTTTTCTTTTTGTTTCCCTGTTAATATGGTTAGTTTTGACTCATTTATCTCATTTTCCCTGCTATTTTCAAATCTTCAGGGCCCTGCTGATGCTGACTAGTTGTTGAAAATCCAGCAGGAGCTTGATGAAACAAGAATCATCCTGGTGAGCGTTAGATTTACATATGGATCAATGTGTTATAAACTTCTTCTCAGTTGGACATTCTTCTTCTCTTGCAGCTGTCCAGCAGTTTTTATTTTATATTTATATTAACCTTCTGTGAAATAACTTGTGAAATTGTTTGGGGGTTTTGGAACCTGTTTCTCAATACATATGATGATCAACATGCTCATGCAATTCAAGCATCATGTTATACTAGCTGAATAATTCATGTCCTTGAGTTAGATGTTATCATAAAATTTATAAAACCACCCTTTTATTGTTGCAATCGCGTCTTGGTTTGTCATGGTTTTGAAAGCAATCTCATGAAGTGAATTTTCATAAGCATTAATTCCTAGGATAGTTATTAGTTAGCCTTTATAAACTATTCCATAAGCAATCTCATGGTTTTAATCTTTTACTATTTGCAGTTCTTTTAGCTTGTGGTATATTCATGGATTGATGTGAAGTAGAGAGGCCGTGATAGATTAAGTGTGATTGCTGATGCTATGATCCATATAATCACTGAAAAGTACAAACTCTTTCTCTGCATTCTCAGAGCATTTTTGAAGCTTATGGAATTGAATTGTGGCTTAAAGTTGGGAACTCTGTTCTGCCATTGTGATTAATTCACTTGACTTGCTTTTGCATCCAGTCCTTCTGTCCTTCTGTTGCTGTCCAGAACTGAGATATTTTCTGCATAATTGTTGTTGTGTCCTTGCTAATCTTAATATTTTACTTGCAGGACTTAAACTTTTGTGAGTCCTTGAATATTTTTATTACGTGATTTTGCTGCTGTAATTGACTCATTGCAGAATATACTCCCTGTCATCATTGAAATTGGCTTTGAATCTGAGTTTTTGCATATTAGTTGTTGTTATACACTTTTGTCACTTCACTGAATTTTATTGTAACCTTAACTATATTTTGCAAATTCTTCACTAGAATTCTATGTTGAGTAGTCAAAAAATTGCACTTACTACTGTGCAATTTGGTTGCTGTATCTTCTTCATCATTATAGTTGATGTTTGTCCTTGTTCTGCTTCTCTTTGCATACTTATTTTTGCTTCTTCTGGTTCTTTTATAATTGTTGCATAAGCAAATTCTTTTCCTATTTCTTTTATATTTTCTTCTTTCATATTCCGATTTTTCATATTCTAATGTTACTTGTTCAAAAGCAATCATTTTTATAACACCTTTACCTTTTTCATTTTCTTTGGATTTCTTAATTATTTCTAATGAAGCATCTGATTTATTTTCCATATAGCAAAATATTTCCGATGTTCTATTCAGATCACAGAGCATGATATCTCAAGAATCCCTGTTTCAGCGCATGAAAAGAATTTACATGAACAGAATGTGTGCATTTAATGGTTCGAAATGTTGATCGTTGTCAAGTTTAGACTCTTAATTGATGACCTTTTAATATCGAAGTCATTTAGAGAGTTATTTATCATCTAAAGTTGTGGGTGTATATTAAAATATTTAAATGGACTTTGTTTTTCTTATTGTTTTTTCTGTTGGCTTTTTCTTATTTTCTCTTCTCTTTCTTATTTGATTTGTATTTGTATTTGATTATTATTATTCTTCCCTCTCTTTTCCTTCTCCTTCATTTATTTATTATTTGTTACTATTTATTTATTTATCAATTATATTATTTATTATACTTTTTGTTATTTAATAACTGGTAATATTTATGAATTATCATTATATGTAACGATAATTATATTATTATTCTACTTTTTCCATGTCTCATTTGTTTATGTCGCTCATCCTGCGTATATATCAGATTTTGTGCCATTCTTTTTTCCATTTCCACTTAGACCTTTTCAACATTACAACCAAAGCAGAGACCTCTTGATTCATTACTCTAGTGTATAATAAGTGGTGGAGATGGTAGACACATTACAAGCTTATGGTAGGGGTTGGACTAGTGGAGAGGAGTGAAATTACCTTAAGAGAGGAATGTGAGAAGTGCAAAACAGGACCAAGTTGTATTCTAAAGCATTACTCACTATTGGCTAGGCTAAGTACATGGACTATTTGATTTGCATTTGTACGCTTTGCTTGTGATATTAGTTGAAGTATGAGATACTACTATGCTTACATATTTTGATTTAAGCTTGTGACATTCTCACTGACATGTCAATTCGGTTTTGTATTGGATTTCCTTCATTGAATCTTTTTCTGGGGAGTGCAAAAGTGCAAGTGTGGGTGAATTTGATAAACCATTATTTTTATATGGTTAAGTGAGCATTTTTGTGGGATTTTATTATTTGCATAATTAGCCATGAATAAGATAAATGCATATAGTTAGGAGATTTTGATTAAAATGATGATTTTAGAAGCAATTTAGTAGAATTTCCAGATTTGGACATTGGCTATGTGGTGGTTGTTTGTATTGCAGGCGTAATTATGAAACTAGTGTGGTTGGAAAGAAATTCCAACCAGGAGGAAAGCTGAATCCAAAGGAACTCATTTCCATTACTAATGGAGTTTGGCTTCCACCTAATTATTGAGGAGGCAAGAGGCGACTATTAAATATTAGAGAGCAATGGCGCAACTTATACCACCTCTTGTTTGATAATGCATGTCTGAACCAAATTATCTTTATTGTTTGAGATATATTTTCATACTGCATCTTAACGCGTTATAGTTTGATGTATTTATTTCTCCTTTCTCCTTTATTATTTGCTCTCATCTTCCTCCTTATTAGTTGTTACTATTTGTTATTTATATTTATTTTTATCTTTTCACATGAATTTATAATTGTTTATTAATATTATTTATAATACTTAATTATTCATGCTGCTTATTTGGCTCTATAGGAGAGAGCATTTAGCTTTCATGTTGCCTGGAAGATGGGAGGTTTTGGGTCCTTGATACCCATGGTAATTTCCTTTTGTTGGCATTTTCTTTTGGTGATGCCTGAATCCATTAGATTTCCAAGTCGGAAGAGGTGTTGCAGCTGGCTTATATGTGGGTTGTAATTTCATAGTTGTTTTTAATATTCATCCTCCTCTTTTCCTTCTCTCTTTTTACTTCTTTCACTATGATGAGATTTTCAAACTATTCCATTTGTTGTCTTTCATTTATTATTTGTTACTTTTTTTTTTTTGCCATCCATTATTTGTTACTATTTTCTCACTATTTATTATTTATAATATTTATTGTTCAAAAATATTATATATATAACAATTATTTTACTCTTCTACTTTTTCCACTACTAGATTCATTTCTTTCTAATTTTTGTTTTCATGCTAATTGAGGAACTGTCAGTGGCTTGATTTTGTTGTTGTAACTGTGAGGAGATTGGGATTTAGGCTCTTGGCTGTTGCAATTCAATTGTTCAGTGGATAAAGTGTTTGATTGCTGATTTTACTTGCTGTGTTACTAATTACATTTGCCATAGGAACTCGGTTACTGTAAAAGGGTGCTGTAGCAATTTAATTAAAGCTTACTAATTATATTTCTTCCCCCTTGGAGTTGCTGAATAGGTTTGTATTATTTAAATTACTTAAGTTAAATGGCGTATTTTGTTTATATGTAAATCTGTGTTCGATGATTTTCTTCTCTTTTTTCTTATTATTTGTAATTATTATTTTACCCAATAAGAATTAACCATTCTTCATTTTTTATCACTTTAGGAGTTTCCCCTTTTGGATAATTTGGCTTATGGGCTTTTGGGATAAATTATTTAATTGGCCTTCTTTCACTATGATGAGATTTTCAAACGGTTCTATTTGTTGTCTTTTATTTACTTATTTTTGTTTTCATGCTCATTCAGTATTTGTCATTTGGTGTTTTGTTTCTATTTGTTTTCTCTTTTTTAAATTATTTGATTTGGATTTTCTATTTTTTCTGTCGTATTTGACTTAAATTATTTGTCACTATATTTTCAAACGGTTCTATTTGTTGTCTTTTATTTACTTATTTTCGTTTTCATGCTCATTCAGTATTTGTCATTTGGTGTTTTGTTTTTATTTGTTTTCTCTTTTTTTTTTCCTGTAACTTTCTGAGTTTCGAGTGTTTGCATTATTTAAATTTCGATGTTCTATTTTGTTAGAGGACAGTTAATTTTTCTATTTCTTGTGTGACTTGGAGTTGCTTAATATGGTTGCATTATTTATTATTATAATTTTTTGCCAAGGTTTGCATTTTTTAAATTATTGTAGTTAAATGGACTCTTATTTATATTTAGATTTTCAAACTGTTCTTTTGTCTTTTATTTATTATTTGTTACTTTTCTTTTTGCCATCCATTATTTGTTACTATTTCCTTATTATCTTTTATTTGTAGTATTTATTTTTCAAAAATATTATCTATTGCAATATTTCTAATCTATCATGTGAGTAAATCCTCTCTTTTTATTCGTGACTCTCTTCCTTTTTTTTGGCATTCTCATGTTTACCGATTTAAATTATTTGATTTGGATTTTCTATTTTTTCTGTCGTATTTGACTTAAATTATTTGTCACTATATTTTTTCTTGTGCTATTTGAATGATTTGATTTTGAATTATTTATTATTTAATAGATAGTTGATATTTATAATTTAGAACTATTAGCTATGACCACTAATATTTATTTTCATATTATATTTCTCCCCCTTGGAGTTGCTGAATAGGTTTGTATTATTTAAATTACTTAAGTTAAATGGCGTATTTTGTTTATATGTAAATCTTCGATGATTTTCTTCTCTTTTTTCTTATTATTTGTAATTATTATTTTACCCATTAAGAATTAACCATTCTTCATTTTGTATCACTTTAGGAGTTTCCCCTTTTGCATAATTGGGCTTTTGGGATAAATTATTTAATTGGCCTTCTTTCACTGATTTTCAAACGGTTCTATTTGTTGTCTTTTATTTACTTATTTTTGTTTTCATGCTCATTCAGTATTTGTCATTTGGTGTTTTGTTTCTATTTGTTTTCTCTCTTTTTTTTTTTCCGGTAACTTTATGAGTTTCAAGTGTTTGCATTATTTAAATTTTGATGTTCTATTTTGTTAGAGGACAGTTAATTTTTCTATTTCTTGTGTGACTTGGAGTTGCTTAATATGGTAGCATTATTTATTATTATAATTTTTTGCCAAGGTTTGCATTTTTTAAATTATTGTAGTTAAATTGACTCTTTTATTTTTATTTAGATTTTCAAACTTTTTGTTGTCTTTTATTTATTATTTGTTACTTTTCTTTTTGCCATCCATTATTTGTTACTATTTCCTTATTATCTTTTATTTGTAGTATTTATTTTTCAAAAATATTATCTATTGCAATATTTCTAATCTATCATGTGTTCTCTTTTTATTCGTGACTCTCTTTTTTTTTTTTTTTTTTTTAGGCATTCTCATGTTTACCGATTTAAAGTGTTCGATTTGGATTTTCTATTTTTTCTGTCGTATTTGACTTAAATTATTTGTCACTATATTTTTTTCTTGTGCTATTTGGATTTGATTTTGAGTTATTTATTATTTAATAGGTAGTTGATATTTATAATTTAGAACTATTAGCTATGACCACTATTATTTATTTTCGTATTATATTTCTTCCCGCTTGGAGTTATTTTGAATAGGTTTGTATTATTTAAATTACTTTAGGAGTTAAATGGCGTATTTTGTCTATATGTAAATCTGTGTTTGATGATTTTCTTCTCTTTTTTCTTATTATTTGTAATTATTATTTTACCCATTAAGAATTAACCATTCTTCATTTTTTATCACTTTAGGAGTTTCCCTTTTGCATAATCGGGCTTATGGGCTTTTGGGATAAATTATTTAATTGGCCATCTTTCACTATGATGAGATTTTCAGTGTTTGTCATTTGGTGTTTTGTTTTTATTTGTTTTCTCTTTTTTTTTTCCTTTAACTTTCTGAGTTTCGAGTGTTTGCATTATTTAAATTTCGATGTTCTATTTTGTTAGAAGACAGTTAATTTTTCTATTTCTTGTGTGACTTGGAGTTGCTTAATATGGTTGCATTATTTATTATTATAATTTTTTGCCAAGGTTTGCATTTTTTAAATTATTGTAGTTAAATGGACTCTTATTTATATTTAGATTTTCAAACTGTTCTTTTGTCTTTTATTTATTATTTGTTACTTTTCTTTTTGCCATCCATTATTTGTTACTATTTCCTTATTATCTTTTATTTGTAGTATTTATTTTTCAAAAATATTATCTATTGCAATATTTCTAATCTATCATGTGAGTAAATCCTCTCTTTTTATTCGTGACTCTCTTCCTTTTTTTGGCATTCTCATGTTTACCGATTTAAATTATTTGATTTGGATTTTCTATTTTTTCTGTCGTATTTGACTTAAATTATTTGTCACTATATTTTTTTCTTGTGCTATTTGAATGATTTGATTTTGAATTATTTATTATTTAATAGATAGTTGATATTTATAATTTAGAACTATTAGCTATGACCACTAATATTTATTTTCATATTATATTTCTCCCCCTTGGAGTTGCTGAATAGGTTTGTATTATTTAAATTACTTAAGTTAAATGGCGTATTTTGTTTATATGTAAATCTTCGATGATTTTCTTCTCTTTTTTCTTATTATTTGTAATTATTATTTTACCCATTAAGAATTAACCATTCTTCATTTTGTATCACTTTAGGAGTTTCCCCTTTTGCATAATTGGGCTTTTGGGATAAATTATTTAATTGGCCTTCTTTCACTGATTTTCAAACGGTTCTATTTGTTGTCTTTTATTTACTTATTTTTGTTTTCATGCTCATTCAGTATTTGTCATTTGGTGTTTTGTTTCTATTTGTTTTTCTCTTTTTTTTTTTTCCGGTAACTTTATGAGTTTCAAGTGTTTGCATTATTTAAATTTTGATGTTCTATTTTGTTAGAGGACAGTTAATTTTTCTATTTCTTGTGTGACTTGGAGTTGCTTAATATGGTAGCATTATTTATTATTATAATTTTTTGCCAAGGTTTGCATTTTTTAAATTATTGTAGTTAAATTGACTCTTTTATTTTTATTTAGATTTTCAAACTTTTTGTTGTCTTTTATTTATTATTTGTTACTTTTCTTTTTGCCATCCATTATTTGTTACTATTTCCTTATTATCTTTTATTTGTAGTATTTATTTTTCAAAAATATTATCTATTGCAATATTTCTAATCTATCATGTGTTCTCTTTTTATTCGTGACTCTCTTCCTTCTTTTTTTTTTTTTTAGGCATTCTCATGTTTACCGATTTAAAGTGTTCGATTTGGATTTTCTATTTTTTTCTGTCGTATTTGACTTAAATTATTTGTCACTATATTTTTTTCTTGTGCTATTTGGATTTGATTTTGAGTTATTTATTATTTAATAGGTAGTTGATATTTATAATTTAGAACTATTAGCTATGACCACTATTATTTATTTTCGTATTATATTTCTTCCCCGCTTGGAGTTCTTTGAATAGGTTTGTATTATTTAAATTACTCAAGTTAAATGGCGTATTTTGTCTATATGTAAATCTGTGTTTGATGATTTTCTTCTCTTTTTTCTTATTATTTGTAATTATTATTTTACCCATTAAGAATTAACCATTCTTCATTTTTTATCACTTTAGGAGTTTCCCCTTTTGCATAATCGGGCTTATGGGCTTTTGGGATAAATTATTTAATTGGCCATCTTTCACTATGATGAGATTTTCAAACGGTTCTATTTGTTGTCTTTTATTTACTTATTTTCGTTTTCATGCTCATTCAGTGTTTGTCATTTGGTGTTTTGTTTTTATTTGTTTTCTCTTTTTTTTTTCCTTTAACTTTCTGAGTTTCGAGTGTTTGCATTATTTAAATTTCGATGTTCTATTTTGTTAGAAGACAGTTAATTTTTCTATTTCTTGTGTGACTTGGAGTTGCTTAATATGGTTGCATTATTTATTATTATAATTTTTTGCCAAGGTTTGCATTTTTTAAATTATTGTAGTTAAATGGACTCTTATTTATATTTAGATTTTCAAACTGTTCTTTTTGTTGTCTTTTATTTATTATGTTTTACTTTTCTTTTTGCCATCCATTATTTGTTACTATTTCCTTATTATCGTTTATTTGTAGTATTTATTTTTCAAAAATATTATCTATTGCAATACTTCTAATCTATCATATGTGAGTATTTATTCGTGACTCTCTTCCTTCTTTTTTTTTTTTTTGGCATTCTCATGTTTACCGATTTAAATTATTTGATTTGGATTTTCTATTTTTTCTGTCGTATTTGACTTCAATATTTGTCACTATATTTTTTTCTTGTGCTATTTGAATGATTTGATTTTGAGTTATTTATTATTTAATAGGTAGTTGATATTTATAATTTAGAACTATTAGCTATGACCACTAATATTTATTTTCATATTATATTTCTTCCCCGACTCTCGCTGAATAGGTTTGTATTATTTAAATTACTTAAGTGAAATGGCGTATTTTGTTTATATGTAAAGATTTTCTTCTCTTTTTGCTTATTATTTGTAATTATTATTTTACCCATTAAGAGAATTAACCATTCTTCATTTTGTATCACTTTAGGAGTTTCCCCTTTTGCATAATTGGGCTTATGGGCTTTTGGGATAAATTATTTAATTGGCCTTCTTTCACTATGATGAGATGAGATTTTCAAACGGTTCTATTTGTTGTCTTTTATTTACTTATTTTTTTTTCATGCTCATTTAGTATTTGTCATTTGGTGGTTTTTGTTTTATTTGATATCTCTTTTTTTTTCCTGTAACTTTCTGAGTTTCGAGTGTTTGCATTATTTAAATTTCGATGTTCTATTTTGTTAGAGGACAATTAATTTTTCTATTTCTTGTGTGACTTGGAGTTGCTTAATTTTGCCAAGGTTTGCATTTTTTAAATTATTGTAGTTAAATGGACTCTTATTTATATTTAGATTTTCATACTGTTCTTTTTGTTGTCTTTTATTTATTATTTGTTACTTTTCTTTTTGCCATCCATTATTTGTTACTATTTCCTTATTATCTTTTATTTGTAGTATTTATTTTTCAAAAATATTATCTATTGCAATACTTCTAATCTATCATATGTGTGAGTAAATCCTCTCTTTTCTTCCTTTTTTTTTTTTTGGCATTCTCATGTTTACCGATTTAAATTATTTGATTTGGATTTTCTATTTTTTTCTGTCGTATTTGACTTAAATTATTTGTCACTATATTTTTTTCTTGTGCTATTTGAATGATTTGATTTTGAGTTATTTATTATTTAACAGGTAGTTGATATTTATAATTTAGAACTATTAGCTATGACCACTAATATTTATTTTCATATTATATTTCTTCCCGCTTGGAGTATTTGAATAGGTTTGTATTATTTAAATTACTTAAGTTAAATGACGTTTTTTTTAGTAGGTAAATCTGTGTTCGATGATTTTGTTCTCTTTTTTCTTATTATTTGTAATTATTATTTTACCCATTAAGAATTAACCATTCTTCATTTTGTATCACTTTAGGAGTTTCCCCTTTTGCATAATTGGGCTTATGGGCTTTTGGGATAAATTATTACTATGATGAGATTTTCAAACGGTTCTATTTGTTGTCTTTTATTTACTTATTTTTGTTTTCATGCACATTCAATATTTTTCATTTGGTGTTTTTTTCCCTTTTTTTTCCTGTAACTTTCTGAGTTTCGAGTGTTTGCATTATTTAAATTTTCGATGTTCTATTTTGTTAGAGGACAGTTCTATTTCTTGTGTGACTTGGAGTTGCTTAATATGGTTGCATTATTTATTATTATAAATTTTGTCCAAGGTTTGCATTTTTAAATTATTGTAGTTAAATGGACTCTTATTTATATTTAGATTTTCAAACTGTTCTTTTTGTTGTCTTTTATTTATTATTTTTTACTTTTCTTTTTGTCATCCATTATTTGTTACTATTTCCTTATTATCTTTTATTTGTAGTAATTATTTTTCAAAAATATTATCTATTGCAATACTTCTAATCTATCATATGTGTGAGTAAATCCTCTCTTTTCTTCCTTTTTTTTTTTTGGCATTCTCATGTTTACCGATTTAAATTATTTGATTTTGATTTTCTATTTTTTCTGTCGTATTTGACTTAAATTATTTGTCACTATATTTTTTTCTTGTGCTATTTGAATGATTTGATTTTGAGTTATTTATTATATAATAGGTAGTTGATATTTATAATTTAGAACTATTAGCTATGACCACTAATATTTATTTTCATATTATATTTCTTCCCCGCTTGGAGTCGCTGAATAGGCTTGTATTATTTAAATTACTTAAGTTAAATGGCGTATTTTTTTAGTAGGTAAATCTGTGTTCGATGATTTTGTTCTCTTTTTTCTTATTATTTGTAATTATTATTTTACCCATTAAGAATTAACCATTCTTCATTTTGTATCACTTTAGGAGTTTCCCCTTTTGCATAATTGGGCTTATGGGCTTTTGGGATAAATTATTTAATTGGCCTTCTTTCACTATGATGAGATTTTCAAACGGTTCTATTTGTTGTCTTTTATTTACTTATTTTTGTTTTCATGCACATTCAGTATTTTTCATTTGGTGTTTTTTGTTTTATTTGTTTTCTCTCTTTTTTTTCCTGTAACTTTCTGAGTTTCGAGTGTTTGCATTATTTAAATTTTCGATGTTCTATTTTGTTAGAGGACAGTTAATTTTTCTATTTCTTGTGTGACTTGGAGTTGCTTAATATGGTTGCATTATTTATTATTATAAATTTTGTCCAAGGTTTGCATTTTTTAAATTATTGTAGTTAAATGGACTCTTATTTATATTTAGATTTTCAAATTGTTCTTTTTGTTGTCTTTTATTTATTATTTTTTACTTTTCTTTTTGCCATCATTATTTGTTACTATTTCCTTATTATCTTTTATTTGTAGTATTTATTTTTCAAAAATATTATCTATCATATGTGTGAGTAAATCCTCTCTTGTTATTCGTGACTCTCTTCTTTTTTTTGGCATTCTCATGTTTACCGATTTATTTTTATTTTTTCTGTCGTATTTGACTTAAATTATTTTCACTATATTTTTTTCTTGTTCTATTTGAATGATTTGATTTTGAGTTATTTAGTATTTAATAGGTAGTTGATATTTATAATTTAGAACTATTAGCTATGACCACTACTATTTATTTTCATATTCTATTTCTTCTCTACTTGGAGTTCTTTGAATGAGTTTGTATTATTTAAATTACTTAAGTTAAATGGCGTATTTTGTTTATATGTAAATCGTGTTCGATGATTTTCTTCTCTTTTTTCTTATTATTTATAATTATTATTTTACTCATTAAGAATTAACCATTCTTCTTTTTGTATCACTTTAGGAGTTTCCCCTTTTGCATAATTGGGCTTTTGCGATAAATTATTTAAATGGGCTTCTGTTATCATTTTTTTTTAATATTAGTCCACCTCCTCCCCTATCTCTTTCTTTCTTTCACTATGATGAGATTTTCAAAGTTTTCTATTTGTTGTCTTTTATTTACTTATTTTTGTTTTCATGCTAATTCAATATTCGTCATTTGGTGTTATGTTTTTATTTGTTTTCTCTTTTGTTTTTTTCCTGTAAATGTCCGAGTTTCGAGTGTTTTTATTATTTAAATTTCGATGTTCTATTTTGTTAGAGGACAATTAACTTTTCTATTTCCTATGTGACTAGGAGTTGCTTAATATGGTTGCATTATTTATTATTATAATTTTTTGCCAAGGTTTGCATTTTTTAAATTATTGTAGTTAAATGGACTGTTTTATTTATATTTAGATTTTCAAACTGTTCTTTTTGTTGTCTTTTATTTATTATTTGTTACTTTTCTTTTTGCCATCCATTATTTGTAAAAATTTCGATGTTCTATTTGTTGGGATCCGTACACGCAGCGGAATTATAAAACTCTTACGAATCCCTTCTACCGGTATCCACACGAATAGTCTCCGAACATGACTCGATCAACCAGGAGCTACCTTCGATTTGATCACGTGGGCTACCTTCTCGATCAACCAGGAGCAGACTCTACGAATCTCCTCCCTCTACCGGTATCCACACGAATAGTCTCCGAACATGACTGCGGCAGCGTGCTAGCGCCTCGAACTGTGCGTCTCTCTCTATTTCGCTCTAGGGTTTTTTTTTTCTCGCGGCTTAGATAGGCTCGACAAAAGGTCCCGTAGGTTATTCTAAACCCGATCGGCGTATTATATTCAAAATTAATCCTCATTAATTTTGAATTTTGAATTTCAAATATGGATTAACAAATATATTAATTAAATCTATTTGTTAGATCTAATGTAACGTATTTATTTAATCCGTATTAAAAGGCTTATCTCGAAATTCGAATTTTGAATCTGGATTAAAAATATATATTAATTAAATATATCTAATAGATCTAATCTAATCTATTTATTTAATTCAAATTAAAAGCCTTCCGATTTAATTTATCTCTATAAATTAAATCCGAGAAATGATATCTATCTATTTATTTAAATCGAGATACTATATCTCAATTTAAATTAAAGAGATATATGATATCTGTATTCGAAAATTAAATGAGATACAATATCTCTATTTGTTTAAGATATTTAATTTATTTGTTAAATACAAAATAAATATCATATAATAATATTATAATCTCCATTAATAATATTAATATATATTAATTTCAAATTTAATATATATATATATATCCTAGATTAAATTCAGTATTCATTAAATCTTAGACGTATCTCAGATTCAATTAATCTGGACACTTTTGCTCGTGTTGGGCTATTCTTGTGTGCGACCCTGCAGGCCCATATGAGATTGGCAGTGGGCCAATACTGTATCAGCCACAAGTCGCAAGCGGCCTCTAGCAAGACATTGCGACTACCCAATTCACATGGGGATCGATGACACGATACAACCTATCGTATAACCATGTCACGCGATAATTTGGTCAAGGATGAGGCATGGGTAATGTCAACTTCCTGTCACACACACACACACACACACACACAAAATAATCAATTACAACAAGAAAATTGAGAAAGGAAAAACGGAAAAGATAAATGAATAAATACATATGTCACACACAAACACACACACAAGAATGAATTACAAAGAGAAAATTAAGATAAGAAAAAAGGAAATGAATAATGAATAAATGCATATGTAAATAAATTAAATAATTAGTTATGAAACGAACAATATCAATACTGAAGCAAATCTTGAAGGTGGGATATCACCTAGAGGGGGGGTGAATAAGTGATCTCAAATTCTTTTCTCGAATCACACGAGCACAAATAAAACAGAGACAAGAAAAGCAAACAGACATAGAGCAATTATACTGGTTCGGTCTAATACTTCGACCTACGTCCGGTCCAGGAACACTGGGATTTTCACTATCTTTCAAGGACAATTACAATGTACTCGGATGATCCTCTCACTAGGACTCACTCCCCCTTACAAGTTGTAATTGTATACCCACTTAAGATTCCACAACCTTAATATTTTACAACACAATAATCAAATAAGTTTTGAAACTCCTCACGAGTAAATAAGGATAAACAACGAGGTACACGATATCCGAAGATATTAATGGAATAGATAAAACAGTTGAATACAATAAGAATAGAGTGCACAAAGTGTTTTTCGAGTGATTGTGGTGAATTCAAAACTTCGGTATATATAGTTGATCTCATGACCGTTGAGAAGCTTGAAGAAAATATCCGTTCAAAAACTTGAAAATGACCGTTTAGAGATGAAGCAGAAGGGTCGGAACAATCATCGTCATTATTCTCGTAATTGTGATTATGACCGTTGAGACCAGCAAAGGAAATGAAATATTCTTGCCCAGAACGTTGCAGAGGTATGTTTGTTGGTTGAGTTTCTCGAATAGGCAAGTTTAATAAATGCCGGATTGCTTTAGTCAAACATCCTGTGTTGATCCTCATTCTAATAATCTGTAACTCATTAACAAATTGATTAAATGCAATTAAGAATAGTAATGAATGAAGATATGAAGTTATGAAATCACAAGCATTGACTTTCGTTTTTGTGACGGTGATTTTCAAATCTAATGAAGTTAACTTCAAGTTAAAAACAATGTTAACTTGAAATAAAAAGTTAACTTGATATTCATTTGAAAGTTAACTTGATATAGAGAAAGTCAAACACAATAGATATGAGAGGAGAACAATGTTTAACTTCAATTTAAAATAATGTTAACTTGATATAAGAAGTTAACTTGATATATGAGCAGAAAGTTAACTTGAAGTATGGAGAAAGTTAAACCCGATAAGTGTAAAAGGAATGATACACTCAGTTGTTGATTTGGAGGCAATAAGTAGCAAACTTCAAGTTTATACTTTAAAAGACAAAGTTAACTTGAAATAAGAAGTTAACTTTATATTGGATTGGCAAGTCAAAAACGATAACTTCGCTTTTTTTTTTTTGGTTCAAAGAGAAAATTAACTTGAAATAAGAAGTTAACTTGATATTGGCCAAAGTTAAAATCGATAAGACAAAGTTAACTTGAAATAAGAAGTTAACTTGATATTCCGCCAAAGTCAAAATCGATAAGACAAACTTAACTTGAAATAAGAAGTTAACTTGATATTGGTTGCAAGTCAAAAATGATAACTTAGTTTAAAAACAATGTTAACTTGAAATAAGAAGTTAACTTGATATTGTAAAAACGATAACTTCAAGTCTTTAAATAAAAGTTGCCTTGAGTCATTTAATATCTAACTTCAAGTTAAAAACGTGAAACACATAATTTAAAACGTTAGCGAGATAACTTGAGGCAAACCATAAGGACGAAACTTCAAAACATTATAGTTTCAAGTTGGCTATATGAAACATGATTTAACCTTGAATCTATTAACTTATTTACATTATATTTGTTATCATCAAAACATCAAAAACATCGAGAACTAACAAATCTAAAACAAGCAAACAAGCCAATAATAAACTACAAAAAAAAAAACTATTAACACAAAAATATTGAGATAGGAAAAAATGAAAAAATAAATGAAGAAATACATATGGCACACACACAAAATAATTAATTACAACAAAAATATTGAGATAGGAAAAAAGGAAAAGATAAATGAATAAATGCATATGTAAATAAATTGAAAAATTATTTATGAAACGAACAATATCAACACGGAAGCAAATTTAAAACAAGGAAACAAACCAATAATCAACTACAAAACAAACTATTGAGATAGGAAAAAAAGAAAAGATAAATGAATAAATACATATGTCACACACACACAGACAACAATCAATTACAACAAGAAAATTTAGATATGAAAAAACTAAAAGATAAATGAATAAATGCATATGTAATAAATTAAATAATTAGTTATGAAACGAACAATATCAACACCGAAGTAAATTTAAAACAAGCAAGCAAACCAATAATCAACAACAAAACAAACTATTGAGATAGGAAAAAAATAAATGAATAAGTAAATATGTCACACACACACACACAATAATCATTTAATACAAGAAAATTAAGATAGGAAAAACGGAAAAGATAAAAGAATAAATACATATGTCATACACACAAACACACAATAATAAATTACAACAAGAAAATTGAGATAGGAAAAAAGGAAAAGATAAATGAATAAATACATATGTCACACACACAGACAACAATCAATTACAACAAGAAAATTTAGATATGAAAAAACTAAAAGATAAATGAATAAATGCAAATGTATTAAATTAAATAATTAGTTATGAAACGAACAATATCAACACGGAAGTAAATTTAAAACAAGCAAGCAAACCAATAATCAACAACAAAACAAACTATTGAGATAAGAAAAAATAAATGAATAAGTAAATATGTCACACACACACACACAATAATCATTTAATACAAGAAAATTAAGATAGGAAAAACGGAAAAGATAAAAGAATAAATACATATGTCATACACACAAACACACAATAATCAATTACAACAAGAAAATTGAGATAGGAAAAATGGAAAAGATAAATGAATAAATACTTATGTCACACACACACAGACAACAATCAATTACAACAAGAAAATTTAGATATGAAAAAACTAAAAGATAAATGAATAAATGCATATGTAATAAATTAAATAATTAGTTATGAAACGAACAATATCAACACGGAAGTAAATTTAAAACAAGCAAGCAAACCAATAATCAACAACCAAACAAACTATTGAGATAGGAAAAAATAAATGAATAAGTAAATATGTCACACACACACACACAATAATCATTTAATACAAGAAAATTAAGATAGGAAAAACGAAAAAGATAAAAGAATAAATACATATGTCATACACACAAACACACAATAATCAATTACAACAAGAAAATTGAGATAGAAAAAATGGAAAAGATAAATGAATAAATACTTATGTCACACACCCACACACACATTAATCAATTACAACAAGAAAATTAAGATAAGAAAAAAGGAAATGAATAAATGCAGATGTAAATAAATTAAATAATTAGTTATGAAACGAACAATATCAATACTGAAGCAAACCTAAAACAAGCAAACAAACCAATAATCAACGATAAAACAAACTATTACAACAAAAATGTTGAGATTAAAAAAAGGAAAGAACAAATGAATAAATACATATGTCACACACACACAAAATAATGAATTACAACAAGAATAATCAGATAGGAAAAAAGGAAATGATAAATGAATAAATGCATATGTCACACACACACACATATTAATTAATTACAACAAGCAAATTGAGATAGGAAAAACGGAAAAGATAAATGAATAAATACATATGTCACACACACACACACAATAATCAATTACCACAAGAAAATAAAGATAAGAAAAAACGAAAAGATAAATGAATAAATACATATGTCGCACACACACAATAATCAATTACAACAAGAAAATTGAGATAGGAAAAAAGGAAAAGATAAATGAATAAATACATATGTCGCGCGCGCGCACACACACACACACACAAAATTAATTACAACAAAAATATTGAGATAGGAAAAAAGGAAAACATAAATGAATAAATGCATATGTAAATAGATTAAATAATTAGCTATGAAACAAACAATATAAACACTGAAGCAAATTTAAAACAAGCAAACAAACAAATAATCAACTACAACACAAACTATTACAACAAAAATATTGAGATCGAAAAAAGGAAAGAACAAACGAATAAATACATATGTCACACACACAAACACAAAATAATCAATTACAAAAAAATATATTGAGATAGGAAAAAAGGAAACGATAAATGAATAAATACATATGTCTCACACACACACACACAATAATCAATTACAACAAGAAAATTGAGATAGAAAAAAACCGGAAAAGATAAATGAATAAATACATATGTCACATACACACACAAAATAATCAATTACCACAAGAAAATAAAGATAAGAAAAAACGAAAAGGTAAATGAATAAATATATATGTCGCACAGACACACACAATAATCAATTACAACAAGAAAATTGAGATAGGAAAAAAGGAAAAGATAAATGAATAAATACATATGTCAGACACACACACAAAAATTAATTACAACAAAAATATTGAGATAGGAGGTATGGAAAAGATAAATGAATAAATGCATATGTAAATAGATTAAATAATTAGCTATGAAACGAACAACATCAAAACTGAAGCAAATGTAAAACAAGCGAACAAACGAATAATCATCTACAAAACGTTATTACAACTATAATATTGAGATAGGGAAAAACGAAAAAATAAACCAAGAAATACATATGGCGCACACACACACAAAATAATTAATTACAACAAAAATCTTGAGATAGGAAAAAAAGAAAAGATAAATGAATCAATACATATGTCACACACACACACACACACAATAATCAATTAATACAAGAAAATTAACATTGGAAAAACGGAAAAGATAAATGAGTAAATACATATGTCTCTCTCTCTCTCTCTCACACACAATAATCAATGACAACAAGAAAATTGAGATAGGAAAAATGAAAAAGATAAATGAATAAATACATATGTCACACACACACTATAATCAATTACAACAAGAAAATTGAGATAGGAAAAAGAAAAAAGATAAATGAATAAATACATATGTCATAGACCCACACACACAATAATTAAGTAGAACCGGAAAATTTAGATATGAAAAAACTAAAAGATAAATGAATAAAGGCATATGTAAATACATTAAATAATTATCTATGAAACAAACAATATAAAAACTGAAGCAAATTTAGAACAAGCAAAAGAACCAATAATCAACTACAACACAAACTATTACAACAAAAATAATGAGATCGAAAAAAGGAAAGAATAAACGAATAAATACATATGTCACACACACACAAAAAATAATCAATCACAAAAAAAATATAGAGATAGGAAAAAAGGAAAAGATAAATGAATAAATACATATGTCACACACACACACACACACACAATAATCAAGTAGAACCAGAAAATTTAGATATGAAAAAACTAAAAGATAAATGAATAAAGGCATATGTAAATACATTAAATAATTAGTTATGAAACGAACAATATCAACACCGAAAAAACTGTAAAACAAGCAAACAAACTAATAATCAACTACAAAACAAACTATTACAACAATAATATTGAGATAGGAAAAAACGAAAAAAATAAATGAAGAAATACATATGTCACACACACACACAATAATAAATTACAACCAGAAAATTAACCTAGGAAAAACGGAAAAGATAAATGAATAAATACATATGTCACACACACACACACAAAATAATCAAGGACAACAAGAAAATTGAGATAGGAAAAACGAAAAATGATAAATACATATGTCACACACACACATACACACAACAATCAATTACAACAAGAAAATTGAGATAGGAACAACGGAAAAGATAAATGAATAAATACATATGTCAAAGACCCACACACACAATAATCAATTACGACAAGAAAATTTAAAGATAGGAAAAAGGGAAATGATAAATGATTAAATACATAAGTCACACACGCACAAAATAATCAATTACCACAAGAAAATTGAGATAGGAAAAACGAAAAAGATAAATGAATAAATCCATATGTCACACAGACAAACACACACAAAATAAACAATTACAGCAAAAAATTTTAGATAGAAAAAAAGATAAATGAATAAATACATATGTCACACACCCACACACACAATAATCAATTACAACAAAAAAATTTAGATATGAAAAAACTAATAAATAAATAAATGCATATGTAAATAAATTAAATAATTAGTTATGAAACAAACAATATCAACACCGAAGCAAATGTAAAACAAGCAAACAATCTAATAATCAAATACAACACAAACTATCAAAACAATAATAATGAGATAGGAAAAAACGAAAAAAAAAAAAATGAAGAAATACATATGCCGCACACACACACAAAATAATTAATTACAACAAAATATTGAGATAGGAAAAAAGGAAAAGATAAATGAATAAATACATATGTCACACACACAATAATCAATTACAACAAGAAAATTGATATAGGAAAAACGAAAAAGATAAATGAATATATCCATATGTCACACACAAAAACACACACACACACAATAATCAATTACAAAGCAAAATTTAGATAGGAAAAACGAAAAAAGATAAATGAATAAATTCATATGTCACACACACAAAATAATCAATTACAACAAAAAATTTAGATATGAAAAAACTAAAAAATAAATAAGTAAATGCATAAGAAAATTAATTAAATAATTAGTTATGAAACAAACAACATCAACACCGAAGCAAAAGTAAAACAAGCAAACAATCTAATAATCAAATACAACACAAACTATTAAAACAATAATATTGAGATAGGAAAAAATGAAAAAAAAAATGAAGAAATACATATGGCACGCGCACACAAAAAATAATTAATTACAAAAAAATATTGAGATAGGAAAAAAGGAAAAGATAAATGAATAAATCCATATGTCACACACACACACACACAATAATCAATTACAACAAGAAAATTGAGATAGGAAAAACGAAAGGGATAAACGAATAAATACATATGTCACACACACATACAATAATCAATTACAACAACAAAATTTAGATATGAAAAATCTAATAAATAAATGCATATGTAAATAAATTGAATAATTAGTTATGAAACGAACAATATGAACACCGAAGCAAATGTAAAACAAGCAAACAAACCAATAATCAACTACAACACAAACTATTACAACAATAGTATTGAGATAGGAAAAAAAGAAAAAAAAAGAAAAAAGAAATACATATGCCGCACACACACACAAAATAATTAATTACAACAAAAATATTGAGATAGGAAAAAAGGAAAAGATAAATGAATAAATACATATGTCACACACACACAATAATCAATTACAACAAGAAAATTGAGATAGGAAAAACGAAAAAGATAAATGAATATATCCATATGTCACACACACACAATAATCAATTTCAACGAGAAAATTAAGATAGGAATAACGGAAAAGATAAATGATTAAATACATATGTCACACACACACATACACACACACAATAATCAATTACCACAAGAAAATTGAGATAGGAAAAACGAAAAAGATAAATGAATAAATCCATATGTCACACACACACACAATAATCAATTACATCAAAAAAATTTAGAAAGGAAAAACGATAAAAGATAAATGAACAAATACATATGTCACAAAAACACACACACAATAATCAATTACAACAAGAAAATAAAGATAGGAAAAACGGAAAAGATAAATGAATAAATCCATATGTCACACACTCACACACACACAATAATCAATTACAACAAAAAATTTTAGATAGGAAAAACGAAAGAGATAAATGAATAATTACATATGTCACACACACACACAAAAATTAGATATGAAAAAACTAAAAAATAAATGCATATGTAAATAAATTAAATAATTAGTTATGAAACGAACAATATCAACACCTAAGCAAATGTAAAAGAAGCAAACAAACTAATAATCAACTACAACACAAGCAATAATATTGAGATAGGAAAAAATGAAAAAAATAAATAAATGAAGAAATACATATGGCGCGCACACATACACAATAATTAATTACAAAGAAAAATATTGAGATAGGAAAAAAAAAGATAAATGAATAAATACATATATCCCACACACACACACACACACACAATAATCAATTACAATAAGAAAATTAAGGTAGGAAAAACGGAAAAGATAAATGATTAAATACATATGTCACACACACACTAATAAATTACAACAAGAAAATTGAGATAGGAAAAACGAAAAAGATAAATCAATAAATATATATGTCACACACACACAATAATCAATTACAACAAGAAAATTGAGATAGGAAAAACAGAAAAGATAGGATAGGGAAATCGGAAAAGATAAATGAATAAATACATATGCCACACACACACACACCAATCAATTACAACAAGAAAATTGAGATAGGAAAAACGAAAAAGACAAATGAATAAATACATATGTCACACACACATACACACAAAATAATCAATTTAAAAAAAAATTAGAGATGAAAAAACTTAAAGACAAATGAATAAAGGCATATGTAAATAAATTAAATAATTAGTTATGAAACAAACAATAGCAACACCGAAGCAAATGTAAAACAAGCAAACATACTAACAATCAACTACAAAAAAAACTATTACAACAATAATATTGAGATAGGAAAAAACTAAAACAAACAACGAAGAAATACATATGGCGCGCACACACACAAAATAATTAATTACAAAAACAATATTGAGATTGGAAAAAAGGAAAAGATAAATGAATAAATACAAATGTCACACCCACACACAATAATCAAGTACAACAAGAAAATTAAGATAGGAAAAACGGAAAAGATAAATGATTAAATACATATGTCACACACACACACATCATAATCAATTACAACAAGAAAATTGAGATAGCAAAAACGAAAAAGATAAATGAAAAAATCCATATGTCACACACACACACAATAATCAATTACAAAAAAAAAAAAATTAGATAGGAAAAACGAAAGAGATAAATAAATAAATACATATGTCACACACACACACACACTAATCAATTACAACAAAAAAAATTTAGGTAGGAAAAGCGAAAAAGATAAATGAATAAATACATAAGTCACACACACACACACACAATAATCAATTACAACAAAAAAATTAGATATGAAAAAACTATAAATAAATAAATAAATGAATATGTAAATAAATTAAATAATTAGTTATGAAACGAACAATATCAACACCGAAGAAAATGTAAAACAAGCAAACAAACTAATAATCAACTACAACACAAACTATTACAACCATAATATTGAGATAGGAAAAAACGAAAAAAAATAAATAAATAAAGAAATACATATGTCGCGCACACACACAAAATAATTAATTACTAAGAAAAATATTGAGATAGGAAAAAAGGAAAAGATAAATGAATAAATACTTTTGTCACACACACACACACAAAAATCAATTACCACAAGAAGATTAAGATAGGAAAAACGGAAAATATAAATGAATAAATACATATGTCACACACACACAAAATAATCAATTACCACAAGAAAATTGAGATAAGAAAAAGGAAAAAGATAAATGAATAAATCCATATGTCACACACACAAACACACACACACACAATAATCAATTACAACAAGAAAATTTACAAAGGAAAAACGAAAAAAGATAAATAAATAAATACATATGTCACAAAAACACACACACAATAATCAATTACAACAAGAAAATAAAGATAGGAAAAATGGAAAAGATAAATGAATAAATCCATATGTCACACACACACACAATAATCAATTACAACAAGAAAATTGAGAAAGGAAAAACGAAAAAGATAAATGCATAAATACATATATCACACACACACACACACAATAATCAATTACAACAAGAAGATTGAGATAGGAAAAATGAAAAAGATAAATGAATAAATACATATGTAAATAAATTAAATAATTAGTTATGTAACGAACAATATCAACACCGAACAAATGTAAAACAAGAAAACAAACCAATAATCAACTACAAAACAAACTATTACAACAATAATATTAAGATAGGAAAAAACGAAAATAAATAAATGAAGAAATACATACGCCGCACACACACACAAAATAATTAATTACAACAAAAATATTTAGATAGGAAAAAAGGAAAAGTTAAATGAATAAAGACACATGTCACACAAACACACAATAATCAATTACAACAAAAAAATTTAGATAAGAAAAAACAAAAAAATGATTCAATAAATGCATATGTAAATAAATTAAATAATTAGTTATGAAACGAACAATATCAACACCGAAGCAAATGTAGAACAAGCAAACAATCTAATAATCAACTACAACACAAACTATTACAACAATAATATTGAGAAACGAAAAAACGAAAAAAAATAAAAATAAAGGACGAAATACATATGGCGCGCACACACACAAAATAATTAATTACAAAAAAATATTGAGATAGGAAAAAAGGAAAAGATAAATGAATAAATACATATGTCCCACACACACACACACAATAATCAATTACAACAAGAAAATTAAGGTAGGAAAAACGGAAAAGATAAATGATTAAATACATATGTCACACACACACACAATAATAAATTACAACAAGAAAATTGAGATAGGAAAAACGAAAAAGATAAATAAATAAATATATATGTCACACACACACAATAATCAATTACAACAAGAAAATTGAGATAGGAAAAACAGAAAAGATAGGTGAATAAAAACATATTTCACAGACCCACACACACAATAATCAATTACAACAAGAAAATTTAATAATGAAAAAACAAAAAGATAAATAAATAAATGCATATGTAAATAAATTAAATAATTAGTTATGAAACGAACAAGATCAACACCGAAGGAAATTTAAAACAACAAGCAAACCAATAATCAACACTATTGAGATAGGAAAAAATGAAAAAAAAAAAAATAAGTAAATATGTCACACACACACACACAATAATCATTTACAACAAGAAAATTAAGATAGGGAAATCGGAAAAGATAAATGAATAAATACATATGCCACACACACACACACACTAATCAATTACAACAAGAAAATTGAGATAGGAAAAACGAAAAAACACAAATGAATAAATACATATGTCACACACACACACACACACAATAATCAATTACAACAAAAAAATTTAGAGATCAAAAAACTTACAGACAAATGAATAAATGCATATGTAAATAAATTAAATAATTAGTTATGAAACGAACAATAGCAACACCGAAGCAAATGTAAAACAAGCAAACATACTAACAATCAACTACAAAAAAACTATTACAACAATAATATTGAGATGGGAAAAAACAAAACAAAAAATAAACGAAGAATACATATGGCGCGCACACACACAAAATAATTAATTACAAAAAAAATATTGAGATTGCAAAAAAAGGAAAAGATAAATGAATAAATACAAATGTCACACACACACACAATAATCAATTACAACAAGAAAATTAATTACAACAAAAATATTGAGATAGGAAATGATAAATGAATAAATACATATGTCACACACACACACACACACACACACAATAATCAATTAGAAAAGGAAAATAAAGATAGGAAAAACGGAAAAGATAAATGAATAAATACATATGTCACACACACACACACACAATTACAACAAGAAAATAAGGAAAGGAAAAACGAAAAAGATAAATGAATAAATCCATATGTCACACACACACACACACAATAATCAATTACACCAAAAAAATTTAGATAGGAAAAACGAAAAAGATAAATGAATAAACATATATGTCACACACACACACACACTTATCAATTACAACAACTAAATTTACATATGAAAAAACTAATAAATAAATAAATAAATGCATATGTAAATAAATTAAATAATTAGTTATGTAACGAACAATATCAACACCGAAGCAAATGTAAAACAAGAAAACAAACGAATAATCAACTACAAAACAAACTATTACAACAATAATATTAAGATAGGAAAAAACGAAAAAAAAAAATAACGAAGAAATACATACGCCGCACACACACACAAAATAATTAATTACAACAAAAATATTGAGATAGGAAAAAAGGAAAAGATAAATGAATAAAGACACATGTCACACAAACACACAACAATCAATTACAACAAAAAAATTTAGATATGAAAAAACTAAAAAATATTTCAATAAATGCATATGTGAATAAATTAAATAATTAGTTATGAAACGAACAATATCAACACCGAAGCAAATGTAAAACAAAAAAACAATCTAATAATCAACTACAAAACAAACTATTACAACAATACTATTGAGATAGGCAAAAACAAAAAATAAATAAAAGAAGAAATACATATGCCGCACACACACACAAAATAATTAATTACAACAAAAATATTGAGATAGGAAAAAAAGGAAAAGATAAATAAATAAATACATATGTCACACACACACAATAATCAATTACAACAAGAAAATTAAGATAGGTAAAATGGAAAAGATAAATGAATAAATACATATGTCACACACACACACACAACAATCAATTACAACAAGAAAATTGAGATAGGAAAAATGAAAAAGATAATGAATAAACACATATGTCACACACACACACACAATAATCAATTACAACAACAAAATTTAGATATGAAAAAACTAAAAGATAAATAAATAATTGCATATGTAAATAAATTAAATAATTAGTTATGAAACGAACAATATAAACACCGAAGCAAATGTAAGACAAGCAAACAAACCAATAATCAACTACAAAACAAACTATTACAACAATAATATTGAGATAGGAAGAAACAAAAATATAAATGAATAAATACATATGTCACACACACACAATAATCAACTACAACAAGAAAATTAAGATAGGAAAAATGGAAAAGATAAATGATTAAATACATATGTGACACACACACAATAATCAATTACAACAAGAAAATTGAGATAGGAAAAACGAAAAAGATAAATGAATATGTCACACACACACAATAATCAATTACAGCAAAAAATATTAGATAGGAAAAACGAAAAAGATAAATGATTAAATACATATGTCACACACACACACTAATAAATTACAACAAGAAAATTGAGATAGGAAAAACGAAAAAGATAAATAAATAAATATATATGTCACACACACACAATAATCAATTACAACAAAAAAATTGAGATAGGAAAAACAGAAAAAATAGGTGAATAAAAACATATTTCACAGACCCACACACACAATAATCAATTACAACAAGAAAATTTAATAATGAAAAAACAAAAAGATAAATGAATAAATGCATATGTAAATAAATTAAATAATTAGTTATAAAACGAACAAGATCAACACCGAAGGAAATTTAAAACAACAAGCAAACCAATAATCAACAAGAAAGAAACTATTGAGATAGGAAAAAATGAAAAAAAAAAAAAAATGAATAAGTAAATATGTCACACACACACACAATCATCATTTACAACAAGAAAATTAAGATAGGGAAATCGGAAAAGATAAATGAATAAATACATATGCCACACACACATACACAATAATCATTTACAACAAGAAAATTAAGATAGGGAAATCGGAAAAGATAAACGAAAAAATACGTATGACACACACACACACACACAATAATCAGTTGCAACAAGAAAATAGAGATAGGAAAAAAGGAAAAGATAAATGAATCAATACATATGTCTCACACACATACACAATAATCAATTACAACAACAAAAATTTAGATATGAAAAAACTAAAAAATAAATCAATAAATTCATATGTAAATAAGTTAAATAATTGGTTATGAAACGAACAATATCAACACCGAAAAAACAAGCAAACAAACTAATAATCAACTACAAAACAAACTATTACAACAATAATAATGAGATAGGAAAAAACAAAAAAAATAAATAAAGAAATACATATGCCCCACACACACACAAAATAATGAATTACAACAAAAATATTGAGATAGGAAAAAAGAAAAGATAAATGAATAAATACATATGCCACACACACAAACTATAATCAATTACAACAAGAAAATTAAAATAGGAAAAACTGAAAACATAAATGAATAAATACATATGTCACACACAATAATCAATTACAACAAATTTAGATATGAAAAAACTAAAAGATAAATGAATAAATGCATATGAAATAAATTAAATAATTAGTTATGAAACGATTTTTTTTTTTTTAACACCGAAGCAAATGTAAAAAGGAAAGCATAAATGAATAAATACATATGTGGCACACACATACAATAATCAATTACAACTAGAAAATTGAGATAGGAAAAATGGAAAAGATAAATGGATCAATACATATGTCACACACACAATAATCAATTACAACTAGAAAATTAAGATAAGAGAAAAAGAAAAGATAAATGAATCAATGCATATGTAAATAAATTAATAGTTATAAAACAAACAATATCCACACTGAAGAAGCAAATGTAAAACAAGCAAACAAACCAATAATCAACTACAAAACAAACTATTATAACAAAAATATTGAGATAGGAAAAAATGAAAAAATGAATGAAGAAATACATATGGCACACACAAAAAATAATTAATTACAACAAAAATATTGAGATAGCAAAAAAGGAAAAGATAAATGAATAAATGCATATGTCCCCCACACACACACTATAATTAATTACAACAAAAAAATTTAGATATGAAAAAACTAAAAGAGAATTAATAAATTCATATGTAAATAAATTAAATAATTAGTTATGAAACGAAAAATATCAATACTTGAAGCAAATTTAAAACTAGCAAACAATCCAATAATCAACTACAACAAATATTACAACAAAAATATTGAGATAGGAAAAAAGGAAAAAAAAAATGAATAAATACATATGTCATACACACACATAAAATAATTAATTACAACAAAAATATAGGAAAAAATTAAAAGATAAATGAATAAATACATGTCACACACAAAATAATCAATTGTAAATAAATCAAATAGTTAGTTATAAAAACGAATAATATCAACACTGAAACAAATTTAAAACAAGCAAACACACCAATAATCAACTACAATACAAACTATTACAACAAAAATATTGAGATAGGAAAAATGAAAAAAATAAATGAATAAATACATATGTCGCACACACAATAATCACTTTAACAAGAAAATTGAGATAGGAAAAAAAGAAAAAGATAAATGAAAATGCATATGTAAATAAATTAAATAATTAATTATAAAACGAAATAAAACTAACAATATCAACAATGAAGGAAATTTAAAACAAGCAAACAAACCAATAATCAACTACAACACAAAATAATACAACAAAAATATTGAATGGAAACAATAAATGAATAAATAAATATGTATAACACACACACAATAATCAATTATAACGAGAAAATTAATATAGGAAAAAAAGGAAAAGATAAATAAATAAATGCATATATAAATAAATTAAATAATTAGTTATAAAACGAAATAAAACTAACAATATCAACCCTGAAGGAAATTTAAAACAAGCAAACAAATTAATAATCAACTACAACACAAACTATTACAACAAATATATTAAGATAAGAAAAAAGGTAAAAAAATAAATGAATAAATACATATGTCACACACACACACAATAATCAATTACAACAAGAAAATTGAAATAGGAAAAAATAAAAAAATAAATGATCATCAAATAATTTAAATAGCACGGAACGTAACAACATATACATATAGTAACAAATAATTTAACTCAAATATGACAAAACTAAAAAACCGACAACAAAACAGAAAATCAAAATCAAATAATTTAAATAGCACAAACATATTAAGTAACAAATAAATTAAGTCAAATATGTCTATATGAAAACAAAATAACGCATCTATATCAAATAATTTAGCTACAACAAACTATATACTCCTTTTGTATTTGACAAGGTCACACAATAAAACACCCACAATTGAATGTTATTAGCTTGTATAATTAGTTTCTCAACGAGAAAACACTTATCCCACTTAATGGGGTCAATTATATAAATCAGACCATACCATTGTGGACCAATTATAATATAAGATGAAAGAGTAAAAAAAATTATTATTATTTTAAATCATTATATTTATATGTTTTTTTTTCTGAGCTAATTAGTTTGATAAATAAACTGACATATAATCTAAGAATATACAACATATTATATGATTAAGTAACTTATTTAGCTTCCTTAATCTCTCCAAAAAAAATTCCAACTTTGTCTTATATTTAGGACCGGAACAAACATATTAAGTGATTTCAAATACTCTAAAGTTCATTAAGTTATATAAAGTTATGGACAAAAGAGACCAAATTAACATAATCCGAAATGAGGAAGGATGAATTAGCATGACAATAAAAAGATCAAATAAACAAATGAATAATAAATAGATAGATAAATATCATAAATTAAAAAATTAAAGGAAAAATTTAACTGCTTATTAACGTAATCAAATAATAAGTCAAATATGACAACAAAATAAGACATCTAAATCAAATACCACAAAAATATTAACTCAAATAATTAAAATAAGCACAAACATATTAAGCAACCTAAATTACTTGAAAGTCCATTAAATTATAAAGTTATAGAAAAAAGAGAAAAAATTAATATATTAATGACGAATGATGAATTAGCATGGAAGAATAAAATAACTATCGTTACATATAATGATAATTTATAAATATTGCCTATTATTAAATTATAAGTATTACAATAAATAAATAATAAATATTATAATAAATAAATAGTAACAAATAAGGAGTAGCACTCTTTTTTTATAGCTAATAATAAAGTAATAATCATGAACTACAAAACAAATAAAAAGAGGAGAAAATAAGAAAAACCAAAAAAACAAGAATAATAAAATCAAATATAACTGCCGAAGTCCATTTAAATATTTTTAATATTAATATATACCCAACCCTAACCTTTAAAAGTTATAAAATTATTGAAAAAAGAGAAAATAATTAATATAATATAATACAAAATTAGAAATAGTGAAACAACAGGAAGACATGAAAAAAGTAGAAGAAAAATAACTAATTAAATAGAAAAAATTATTTGGATTCATCAAATACAAATTTAAATATAAATAAAATAGCACATTTAACTCAAATAATTTAAACAATATAAACCTGGCAAGAAAATAATAATAATGCAAACATATTAAGCAACTCCAAGTCACGAAAGAAATAATTATTAATTGTCATCTAACAAGATGGTACATTTAAATTTAAATAGCACAAACTCACGAAGCTCCATTAAGTTATAAAGTTATAGAAACAAGAGAAAACAAATAAAAATATAATACTAAATGAGGAATGCTGAATTAGCATACAGATCAAAATTAGAAAGAAATGAGAAGAAAGTCGTGGAAAAAGTCTAAGAGTAAAATAGTTATTTATTTTAAATATATATATTAAAAATTCATAAATATTATTAGTTATTAAATAATAGAAATATTTTTTAATAACAAGTATTACAAATAATAAGTAATAAGTAAATAGTAACAAATAATAAATAATAAGTAAATAGTAACAAATAATATATGGCAAAAAAGAAGTAACAAATAATAAATGAAAGGCAATAAAAGGCAATAAATGGAATAATTTGAAAATCTCATATCATAGTGAAAGAAGAAAAAAGAGAGAAAGAAAATAGGACGATAAATATTAAAAACAAATATGACAAAAGTCCATTTAAATATAAACACATTAAAACTTAAACCACTCAAAAGTTCAATTATACAAAGAGAAAACTACTAAAATGATACAAAATGAAGAAGGGTAAATTAGGAAGAAGCATAAGATAATAATTATTAATGGTTATAATAATAATTATAAATCATAAATAGATTATAGAAGAGGGGAAAAGGATCAGTTCACCATATCAAGCATATTAAGGAGTTGGGGCTTCACCATAGAGCGACCAATGCAGAATCAGTTTAGGCTTCAGTGAAAAGCTGTTGTTTCCAATCCCACTTCAATTTTCTCGCCTTTAAAATTGGGACAGACTGAAAATGCAAGTTTTATTCAAGAAGTGACAGATATGTAGAGATACTGTGTAAAGGGACTACAATTTTGCAACTTTATAAAACAGCTTGAAAAATAAGGAAGCATAACATTTGAACTTGTAAAGAAAAATACCATATATTTGGGCGAACCAAGATTTCATAGAAAAGAAAGGGGTGAAGAGATTACTTGTGCTACTTGTGGGGTTTTTGACAAATTGGAGTGGGTAATGAAAAGCCGACAACTTAAATATGAATATGCCCCGTCCACCATCAAATTCGTTCATCCAAGACAATCAGATAGAAATCTATTGCCTACAAAGGGGATCTTATACTAATATATTAGAAAAAGTAGTAGCCTAGCTAATAGACATAAGAGAAGGAGATTATTAAACAAAAAACAAATGGAGGAAGGAGACATTTTCGGCTTACCACACACACAAATGGTCATTGAGCTTTGCTTGAGATGCTCATCTCGAACCTCATAAAAATCCAATACTTTAGAATGAAAGGTCTGAGAAAAAGTGCCAAACGCATTTCAAGTACTCTTGTGAAAAAAAAAATTAAAATATCATTTATGGTCTAAGGCCACTTTAATTTAATAGTGTATGTTGCTTGGTTTAATCTTGCTCAATGCCTTATGCAACTACTGCTCTTTCACGGCATTGTCCAATATTTTAAGCATTTCCTTTGGGTTTGTGATTTTTTTGACAACCAATAGTAACTGCAACCAATGAAGTTTGCACCGTCTAATTATTCCTTAAAATTGATGCATGGATTTTAAATATTTGTCCTACCTTGCAGATATGGAACTCACAAGCATCTATCTTCTGTCAATGTCAGTGACACTCTGTAGACTATTTTCAATGCTATTTCCATTTTCAATTGTCTCCACTCCTCTCCTATGTACTCGTTTAAGATCTTCAACTTACAAATGCAGTCAGGGTTATAGATAAATTCACAAAGTTTGAAACTGCAAGTCAGCAAGAAAAATACATAATTTAGTCAGCATCATTCTACACCAAGATATTTGTCATTATAATTCCGAATTTGTACAATCATCAAATCAATGAGATATTTTTTTAAAAAAAAAATTATGTTCCAGAAATTTAGAGCGCATGACATATTCCAATGAAATTTTTAACTCATTCAACCCACATATACGCTAGTTGCAACCTTCTCCTAAAAGTGACTTGGAAATCTAATGGATTTAGGCATAACCATAAGAAAATGCCAACAAAAGGAAATTACCATGGTTACACCAAAACCCAAAACATCCCATCTTCCAGGCAACATGAAAGCTAAATGTTCTCTCCTATAAAAACCACAAAGCAAACAGAAGTAATGCAAACTGCAGTTCAAAAATAATTTCTTCTTGATTAAAATTACACCTTCATAATAGAACAGTTTCATTTCCTCCCTAGCTTCATAAATAATAATTTTTTTTTAAAAAAAAAAACATATTAGGACTTCGGAGATGGCCTCCAAGGAGAGAAGGAAAAGGGGGACCAAAATAAAATTCCAAATCAGATCTTTGAAGAATTTGAGAACATTAAAATAGGGGGCTTGGTAAGAGCAACCATACCAGAGTAATCGGCAGCATGCAGGCTATTCACAAATCAAGACGGGGAAGGCAGGGTAAGACTTGAAGGTTGCATATAGAAAGGAAAATTAAAAGAAGAAAGTAAAAATCCCAAGAAAATCAAGTAGGATGAACAAGTTACAGCATAGAGGATCACCAAATACGTCAATGCTCAACCATTCAAATCATGTCACTCACCTCAAGTCAACTAGTACCATGGTAAAAAAGTTGACAGGGATGCAATGCAACCTTGATTCCCTCACTAGGTAGAGTGTTTACTCTCATCTTGTAGGTTTGTGTTTGCGCTCCATCCTACCTATTCTCACTACCATAGGCTTGACCATAGTCCACATCTCCACCTAAAAATCACTTATCAAGCATATATCATGAGGACTTTTATTGGGATGTAATGTTGGCTTAAGTGACAAATAAAACAGGGGTAATGGAACGAATGGATAAGAAACAAAAGGGAAAGAATAAGAGGAGACAAATTCAATGGGTTGCAGATTGCAAATACCTCAAGAAATGCAACCTAGGAGCCAAGCATACAATCCAAGTCATCAATCACAAATAGAGAAACCATTTTTAGACACAAAGCTTAGCAAGATTGAATCCAAGCAGGATAGAGACACATAGGATATAAAGTGTGTCACTCAGCTCACCTACATAGGGGTTCTTTTTAACTCAATTCACTTGCTCAGCTGCCCTACCATAAAGCAAGAATTAGAGTAGGAGCTGCATACTAGAAATGAACGTCACAGTGTGAAAGCACAAATACCTCACCAAACATAGAATCATCATCAAATTGCATCCAAGCTAAGCTAATTACCACTTAACTAGCATCATCAAAGCAAGATCAAGCCTTTTCAAGCCTAGGCATATCAATTACATAGCATCACCTCAAACTAGCAATGTGCACCAGAAAACAATGCATGCAACAATGTAGACACATTATTAAAAACCAAAGTCAAAACAAGAAAAATCCTAAATGCCCCTTCCCTAGACCTAGTAACAGGAACCAACCAAACAAATAAAAAAGGCAAAGAGCAAGGAATAAAATCAGTATTGTAATTGGAATATAGAAGGCACTTACAAAGACCTACGGATAAAGCCAGTCTAAAGATCTTCCATGATAAAACCAAAGGTCACAGCAATAGGAAGATTATGTACAATCAAAGGAAGTGGCTCCCGAACCTGTCAATTAATGCTCATTAATATAGTAAAAGGATTATAAAAGGAGATATGACTATCCAACTCCATTAAGTAGTGGAGGATAAAAATAGATTAAAAAATATGATATTAATTATTGGTAAGTTCAGAATTATAGATGAGTATAGAAGATAGGATTTTAAACAAGATCGTGATTATTTTTTTTATTTTATTAATTTTGTTGGAATTTATAATTTTAAGGGATTGAAAGAGATTTTGTCAATATTTCTCTACCATTTTACATTTTAAAAAAATTTATCCTTTGGACTCAAATAAGGTGCTTACTAATTAGGTATGAAGTATTATCAACACAAGAGTTCTATTGGTTCTCCCTCTTTCTATATCCACCACCCTCTCTTCTCTTCCTCCTTATTTCTCCTTCTCTCTCATTTTCATTATGCATACCACTAGACCTACACAATTAAGTTCTTTGACTCTACTGTAAATCATGATTATATAAGAAAGAATAGCAAAAAAATGTAGCAGTTGGAAATAAACTATGTTGAGCTGATTCAGTTAAACTACTAATGTGTAAAATAAGAAAAGGGGGAGAAACAAAGTGGACAATATACAAAGAAAAATAAACTAAAGCTCACCCTCCACTGTCTAGTATATGGATATCAATTCGAACAGCCCACACCAGCTTTCCAGAAAGAACAAAACAGTGATTCAGTGTCTCCCGCTCTGCTTTCCCTACAGATTCACTTTGAGCGTTCAGATAATTTTTTGTAAACAATAAGAACAGAAAGTGATCTATCATTTAAACGGCATATAAGTTTATTTCTCCACATTAGCTTCCACATCAGTAAAAATAGAACAAAACACCTAGGAAGATACACGATAATGGAAAGGGGCACCTTTTGTTGGTCAGAACTGTGATTTGCTAACTAGGAGAAAGAAATAGAGAAGTAGGGTGGCTATAGGGTTGTTGTGGTCTAAGCCAGTCACTTTTGGGGTCTTTAATGTTGTTCCAAAGAAAGGGGCAGACAAGAATTTTGAATTGTGGCCTCTCGAAAGATTGGCAGCCTATGTGTTTATGTTAAGAGTTTATGTGTATTTGTGTTTATTGTTGTCTAGGTGTCTTGTAATCTTTAATTGTGTTTTTTAATCATTATCCTCCCTGTTTTAGTTCCATTTTAGTTCCATTGATATGTCTGCATGTGCAGCAGAATAGTGTTGTGCCTTTGAATGTAATGCGTTGTTCAATATAACTATACTATCAGTCGAAAGTTGTTTCACTCCCTCTTGTTTATTTCTATTTTCAGTTTTATTATTTCCTAGTTTAGAGGAGGATCCTAACATAAGACTAACAGATGAAGCAAATCAATTCCTCGTAACACTAGATATATTAAACAACAAAAGGAGAAAAGCTACAAAAACATTTAATTAAAATCAATAGTGTGGAGAACAACTAAGATAAATTTATGAAAAATAAACATGTAATGAATAAAGGAGAACACCTAGATATATTAAACGAAGCACCATCTTATTTTGGAATCTGCAACACTCATGATATAATAAAATAAATAGTTTGCTAGACAAGAATTAGAAGTACGAAAATACATTTTTATTAATTAAATAAAGGAAAAAAAAAAAAAACCTAGTGGTGTCATTATTTGCACGAGTAACAGCAGGATGTTTGTAGTTTTCAGCTCCCACCAGCCCATTCTTTCTAGTTACACAGAGAGACTCTTCCCTCCTCTTTTCTCCATGTCCAGTATTGGTCATTGATGTTCTCAATCTTTTCATTGGGAGGAAAGACCTGGACAAACACAATGCACGATGACATGAACATGTTTGCACTTTTTTTAATAGACTAATAGTCAACGACATCAGCAACAGAAGACATAAGATAACCACAGATTCTCCTATTAATTTTTATAATTACTATTATTAGTATTTCAAACCTATCTTGTAAGAGAAAACTTCTAGCATTAGAGATAACAACACCTGTAAAAATGTATAAATTACAAGCAGTAAATGGAGGGGAAATTGAAAATTATATGAAAGATCCTAAGCAAAACTCAAGATCCAAGATACTGCACAAAAATTAACAATTTCAAAGCAAAAGGAGGGAGGAGCCCTAGTTCATAATGTAGCAGTTTCAGCTCCAATAATTCACAACTCTTCACTAATTGGTTAATGAACAAGACACAAGCAAACGAAGGAGATAATTCAAATATTAAAAGGCAAAATAAATAAACAGAAAAATAGAAAGGAATAATCTATCAAATAAAAGGAAGACAATGAATGGGATAAGAACTTATTCAGAATTATAGCAAACATAAATAAATATAAAAAAGACAGTAGCAACTGATGAATAAGGTACATATATGAATTGAAAAGATAAGTAACTTTACAAGTACTAAATTTAAAACTAACAAAACATCAACTACTCATTATAAAATAAATAACATGTCTCATGAAAAAGTAAATTAATCAATTAATAATTCATTGAGAATAACCAAATAAATTAATTAACAAGATAATAAATAAAACAAATAGACAACTTCGGGCAAAAAAATAATGAATGCTAAATTATTGATAAAGAAACCATACAGCATTTGAAAGAAGGCATTAATAACCAGCATGAATAATTAAGTATTATAAAAAAATATTTATAAAAAATAATAAATTCATGTGAAAAGACAAAAATAAATATAAATAACATAATAAGGGGGAGGATGAGAGCAAATAATAAAGGAGAAATAAGTCAATACATCAAACTATAAAGGGTTAAGATGCATCTTCAAGTATGGAAATATATCTCAAACTAGAAAGATAATTTGGTTCTGACATACATAATCAAACAAGAGGTGGTATAAGTTACGCCGTTTCTCTCTCATATTTGATAGCAGCCTCTTGCCTCCTCAATAATTAGGTGGAAGCCAAATTCCATTAGTAATGAAAATGAGTTCCTTTGCATTCAACTTTCCTCCCTGGTTGGAACTTCTTTCCAACCACACTAATTTCAGAATTACACCTGCAATACAAACAACAACCAAATAGCCAGTGTCCAAATCTGGAAATTCTACTAAATTGCTGCTAAAATAATCATTTTAATCAAAACCTCCTACTATATGCATTTATTTTATTCATGCCTAATTATGCAAATAATACTCTATATTATTCATAAAATCCCACAAAAATGCTCACTTAACCATATAAAAATAATGGTTTATCCAAATTCCCCCACACTTGCACTATTGCACTCCCTAGAAAAAGATTCAATCAAGGAAATACAATACAAAACCGAATAGACATATAAGTGAGAATGTAGCAAGCTTAAATCAAAATATGCAAGCATTGTAGTATATCATACTTCAACTAATATCAAAAGCAAAGTGAGTGTACAAATGCAAATCAGATAGTCCATGTACTTAGCCTAGCCAATAGTGAGCAATGCTTTAGAATACAACTTGGTCCTGTTTTGCACTTCTCACATTCCTCTATTAAGGTAATTGCACTCCTCTCCACTAGTCCAACCCCTACCATAGGCTTGTAATGTGTCTACCATCTCCACCGCTCATTATACACTAGAGTAATGAATCAAGAGGTCTTTGTTTTGGTTGTAATGTTGAAAAGGTCTAAGTGGAAATGGAAAAAAGAATGGCACTTAATCTGAAATATAAGCAGGTGATGAGCGATAATTAGACAATCAATCAAGTGGTTGAAACTTCAGCATTTGCTGTCATTTACAGCAATGTTTAACTGTTTAAGCATAGATCTATTGGTTCAAATTAGATTCATAAGCTGAAAGAGTTCTTTGGACAATTTGTTCTCTCCTTTTCCTTTTCTCTATTTTTTTCCTGTTCTTTTGAAGACATTTTTATTATGCCTTCCTTACCTTTTTTTTTTCCTTCTTTCTACACATGGCTTTTCCTTTCTCTTCCTTGCCTTTTTCTCTTTTCTTTTCTTCATTTTTTTCCTTTCTGGCTTTTTCTGTTTTCTTTCTTTTTTTCTATACACTCACATATATTTTCCTTTTCTCAGTCCAGGAACAACTAATCAGCCATATCAAACTCAATAAGTGACATCATCAATGTTGACCAAGTACCAAAATATACAAAAATGTACGAAAGTATCTTCATCTCAAAGGAAATTCTATCAAATACGAAGTCAAGTCTCATGTATAAATTCAGATTCAGTGCATATGTAAAGAAGAAATGAAAGTGAATGGCTCAATGGGGGTTAGCAAGGGATTGATTAAAACGGCTTGTGTTTAGGAAAATGGGTGAAGAAATAGAATGCCTCAATCATATTCATGACTCTTGTGCAATTATGTGGCCTTGATTAAGACGCAAGACAAGTTCTAGAGGAAATTGAATCAAGTGGTGATGCACACTGAATTTATGAATGATAATAAGGCTCAAATCCTTCCATCAAGGTTTGTACATTCTAAACTAACTCACACAAGGCTAAACCATGCACATAACCAGTTTCAATGCATGAGAACATTCTACTTCCGGCATCAATATGTAAACGATACTTGCTTCATTCATTCATGATAAGTTCGGTTTTGCAAGTGTATCTCAGAATTAGCAAAGTGCAATGCAGAAAAATTCATAAATCAAGCATTGTTCAGGAAAGATTCAGTTCCGGAACAGATTCTCAAAGCAGTGTGAGAAGTTAAAGTCAACAATCAATAATTCTAGCAAAGGTATTATCCAAAATTCCTGTCCAATCACCTAAAAACTAATCAGCTAAGCTCCCCCCACAGTCATACTTAGCATTGACCTCAATGCAAGCTTAGAACAACCAAAGAGGCCACAAAATCATCACCCTAAAACTACCTTTTCCTAATGATTTAGTCGCTCCCCCAACACTCATTTTAGGCAATCAAGTCCAACAAGTAATTTCACAAGCAATTCAATATAGTAAAGGGAGGCAAGGGACGACCATGTAGACGAAATTCTTTTAAGCTCTTGAAGCAAAAAATCTCATCACAGATGAGAATCATAAACCTCTTGAGCATAGGCCTTCCTCCTTGACAAATCCTTGTCGGTGGTGGTTCCAATTACATGACTAAAGGCTCCTCAATGTAAGGAGGAGAGAGATCCTTTTGGAGTGCCTCCACATCAAGTTCCTTCAAGAAAGAGAAGGTATCAATGTGAGCAGCAACCATACAGAAATGGGGATAAGATTTAAGAATGTCCAGAGGAAATTCACAAGAGTCTCATGAGTAGAAACCATGCATATGCTTAAAACTCCAAATCAAATTATGTTCATGATGTACTCTAGAGTCATGATGCAATGTAAAGAACTCATGCTCAACCACACAATCCAAGAGAATCCATTTTAAACCCCAGACCTTTAACCTTAACTAAAATGTCTTCTAAAAATCCAAAAGGTTGTCTAGTTGTCTTATCGACTAGTTGGAGTATTACAATAGTGGACTCAATGTTTTTGTATCCCTAATGAGTTATAAACTGAATGTGGCATAACATTAATGGCTAAAAGATACAAAACAACCAATTAAGTTCATCATCAAACATAATTTTCTAGGAACAGCATGTTCTTCCAAATATGGGGGCAAATTTTTTTTTTTAAAAAAAAAAGTTAATTATAAGGATGTACATGTGTGGGAGAAATGGCAAAAGAGGAATAAAGTGAAAGTGACTAAAAACCTGCTATTGGTGATAATCCATCAGAGATAATTTCTCGATCATCCTCTTGTTGCCTTTGCAAAAACAAAAGGAATCAGGCTCTTGATTAAAAAAGGGAAAAAGAAAGAAACGATGACATGCATTACAAATTAAAAAAGCAAAGAATCAGTGAACATGTAAATTGACTACTTGATCAGTAATCAGATAGCTTATGCCCAACAATTTAAACCTCAAATATGAGCAGCCACATTTGCAAAAGCTTAATACAAATAACCTCTATCAAATGCAAACAAGCAACACGAGGGATCTAAACTACTGGGATACAAAGAACGTAATTGAAGCCCGAGAGTATTTCTCCCTGATTATTTGCAACAATGTAACTTTTCCTTCATCAGAAAAGGGTCACTGATCATCCAGCGAATTTGAAACAAGAAAATACTGTTAGTACCAAGAGAAGTTTAAAAACATGGTACTGGAGGTATCAAACAACCATGATAATAGCTTTCTTTTCGGAAGGCTAAGCACAATTTGTATTTTTTTTTTTTTTTTTTTTTTTTTAAAAAAAAAAGGTTGAAATCTTGTGAGGATGCTTAATCTAAGAGCAATAAGTAATGACATGTATATCAGGGGGAGTAGAAGAAACCGCCATTAATGCCATGTGTAAGAACTCTCCTTCTTATTCCCAAAACAAACTCATTCATCCATGTGTTTTTCTTTGAGATCAAAGCCTCTGCTGCCTATGCATTCTGAAATTCTGATGTACAACTTGTAATTAATACAGGACTGGTAGTTATATTAGGTAGTATATGTGTAAAGAAGTTAGGAGTTAGAAGGTAGTTACGGTAGTTACAATAAATGCCCTACTAGCCGTTAGAGGTTAGCATAACCTTAGTTAGAAAGCACCACCCACACAAGGAATTAATAGGGCTGTTATGAAACACCCATCTCAGGAGGGAAACGAACAAAAAGATAAGGAAGGGCCTATGTTTATGGTGTCCTGAAAGTACACACTACACAATTGACCATGGGAAAACAGTCTTTGTTGTGGTTAGGAGCATTTGGTTGGAAAGGAAGCTAAAAACTGTAATAATACTTGGCAACTCTAGTGATTTGTTCAAATCTCTATGAATGATAGGAGTAAGGATTAAAGGGCTTCGATATTTTCTAAAGTTTATGCCCCCCAAAAAAGAGAAAAAAACACCACCTTGTCATCTTTTTCTGGGTTTTTACAAAAGGTTATCCCGCAGTCCTCTCTTGTAATTCCCTTCAAATCTAAAGAAGCTTGTTTCTCCGCCAACCCAAAAAAAAGGGGGGACAGTCAGAGATTGATGATCAGGGAAGTTGGCGGCTTGGCGCTCAATCAATGCCTACTCACGAGTTACATTCTGGGAATGTTAAGAGAAAACTAAGTAACAAGCCTCTCAGATAGTTCTCTTAGTCACTGGTGCACTAACAGACTTATTTTCAACGGAATATACTCAATAATTATAAAACAAAAGGAACTTTTGATAAATTAATGTCCTTTTGAAGGGTAAAAGCTTCTGGTCTGGTAGATATGAAAGAAATGAAACAAATGCACATTGAAGAGCATCGTCTCCAATCAGCTACTATTAGGCAAAGACGGATTTTTTTCAGATCTCGTTAAGGGCATCATCACCAATCACCTACTGTTACATACACAAAAACAACTTTACTCCATTCTTTAATTGCTGCTACCATACAAATTAAAGGACAAAATGAAAAACCATAAGGAATTAATTACACCCCTTCAACCTTATTGACTACCAATATTAAACCGACAGGGTAACAAACAAGTGGTTTGGCCAAACTCTATTTGCAAGGATCGATGGCAACCACAGTTGGAGAGATGAGAGGGACTGAGATTTGAGTGGTAAGGAGAGAAAGCAGAACACTAAAGAAACAAAATCGAGGGAGAAGAAGAAAAAGAGTAAAAGAAAAGCATTGAGAATCTGAGAGAAAAATCGGCTAATTAATCATATTGCTTACCAATCGGAGGGACGATAACAGCCTTCTCGTGGCTTGGAAGTTCGAACGGCTCTTCTCTGAGGCGATTCTCCCTTTCGCGAGCGGTGAAGAAGGAACCGACAGGAGTGTTCTCTGAAGCGATTCTTTCCCTTGCGACCAGATGAAGAGGGAACGACCGGACTGAAGGATCAGATTGGGCTTGGGCTTCAAAAGCAAACAAAACGGTCCATCTTCTCGGTAAGAGGCAACGGCTACAAAATTGATATACACCAGAATTTTTCTTCATAATAAGTATTGAGGGATAATATCAAAAAAAAAGTATTGAGGGATGCAAACAGAGCATGAGTTTTTGGCAAAGCGGGCATTATCCCATGTGCCTGGCTTTCATTCTTTTTCTAACCCTTGTTTCGAGTTAGATATAATCTGCGGCGCCAGGAGGTTTGTTTAGTTGGGCGTCCTTTATTTTTTTTCATATTAAATACGGCTCATAGCGGAAGCTGTAGTTTGGTACAAGTAAAACTAGAAATGATATTTTTAAATACGAGTTTTATAATAAAGTCATTGTACTTTTATGATATTCTTGAATTCCACAAGACCACAAGCCAGGATTTTATATTACAATTCTTTATCTGGCGATTGTGAGTTAATATTTTTTAATTATTAGATAAAAATTTATTATTTTAAATATTTTTTGATTGGAAATAAAAATTCATAAAACAATTTATGAAATTGTAAAACTTAAACAAGGTAATAATTTTTTTTATCTTATAAAAGATTTGCATGCTTAATTTTTTAGAACCTCCCTTATTTGATTAAAATGATCTCAATGTAAATTTTAATTGCAGTTTAATTAATTTTAGTTATAACGTATGATTTTGGGATTTTCAACCACCTTGTACCCCGAATTCAATTAAAAATTCTAAAGGACATATTTTTTATCGGAAAAAATTTTAAAAGGCATATTCTATAAATTTTAATCAAATCCAAACACATAAAAAATACTTTTAGGAATATTTAGAGGGGCAAGAGAATAATAAGAGGAGAAACTCAATAATGTGTATTTAATTATTCAAGGCTACAGCTGGAAACTTTAACACTCTACTTATAGATATTAAGAAATTATAAAAATATAAAAAAGATAATAAACTAAAATTTAAATTCAAACATTATTCCTAAATAAAATTATATTATACTAGATGTAATATTTTATTGGGAAAATTAGGGAAAATGACCCAGGAAAAGAAATATTATTAATAAGGACCTTCAAAAATTATAATTATTTTGGAGGACCAAAAATTAAAATATAAATCTTCAATTAAGAAATTAACCTTGATCAAACCCCCTACATCTTCTTTAACCCCATCTCAATTATTGGACGGGTAGTTATTAATTGATATTCTTTCCTCAAGCTCGTTCTTAAATTGGATTAATTTTTAGTTATCAATTGATATTCTTTCCTCAAACTCATTCTTACATTGGATTAACTTTTATTTTTGTACTGATATTCCTGTTTATTTATGAATTTATTGTTTAAGAATTTTAAATTTTAGTATGTTTCATTTTTATAATATTGTTTTTAGGGTTTTTTATGTTTAAATATTTTTTCCATGAAAATTCACATATTATATTAAAAATAAAAGCCTAGAAAGAGGTTGATTTCAAATATTTATACATTTTAGATGTTGTTTTAATTTAGGTAACTTCTAAGATAACCCGCTATGTGCTAGAGATCATAAAAATATTTAATTGCATATATAGATGTTTTCTTTGATCAAAATAAACATAGAAATATCATCAAATTTGATAATTTAACCGTAGGGTTACAAAAGGTTGATTTTGTAATTATAATTTTATATTTTAGTTTTTTAGCTTTAAAAATAATAATATTTTTTAAGGTCTTTATTAATAAATATTTTGTTTCCTTGGTCATTCACACTAACTCTCCCTATTTTATTTAGGTTTTGCATATATTAAATAAATATATCCTAATTCTAATGGATAAATATCTTTATTACATATCGCCTGATAAATTAGATATGTTATTAATTATCCATAATCCCCTGTCCCATCTATATAAAGTACACTCGTGTACGCTTGACGGTCATCAAAATATTGGGGTTGGCTACGGTCCTCTTCCTTCTCATTCTCTTCTTCATCTCGGTAGTTGGATTGAAATCTTAACCGTTCAGATCTAATATTATATAAAAGTATTATTTTTAAAAAAAAAATTAATAATTTAATTTTTTTAATATAAAAATAATATTTTTATAAAAAATTAAATCAATCATTCAGATTTTAATCCGACGGCTGAGATTGAGAAGATGATGGGAAGTGGATGGGAAGGGAAGAGGATGGGAGCCACTCCCCAAAATATTAGTGCAATCATCCTTATTTCTTCAGAGATATTCTTTTTTATTTTGCTTTCACACAAGGTATCGTCAAATTTTATGGTGTCTTCATATGAATAACTATTGCTTCGTTACATTCCCCACTTTCTCTAGTTGCAAAAATTTTGAGTGCTACTTTTCTCGTTCAGATTTTTAAATAAATTTAGTTCATTACTTGTTTATATAGTTTGCAAAGGTTAATTTCATTTTTCGAATACTCAAAATCTTGATTTATGAACGTTTCACAGCTGTTACTGAGACTGGACATTGCTTTGGAATTGGAATTGTTATTATGATCTGAATATATTTTTCATCGGTTTTTCATTTTTGTATCTCTTGTTCTCACCGCACCGAAGTTTTTACTCGGTCACTTACTAGATCCCTAACTTTGCAGAAATTTAGGGAAATGACTAACATCGCCACAAATTTAGGACGGAGTAAAAGCTTTCTGCTGGCAGTTTTCCCAACCAGAACTCTCATAGTATTTGATACTCTAGCAAACATTGGACTTATATTTTTCCTATTCCTAGTTGGACTAGATTTAGATCCTAGATCTCTTCATCAAACCAGAAAGCAAGCCCTTGGCATTGCTTTCGCTGGAATATGCCCCCAAAGTTCTCTTTATCTTGGAGGGAGAAAACACTCCGGAGCCGATTTCGCCCCCATTTGGCATTTCTTGATCTTGACACCTTCTCAAACGTTGTTTCCTTTCGGTGAGAGCAATATTTCTAGGGTTTTGGATTCTTGATCGGAGGAGTTTAGCACCGTCTACAAGATGGGGGTGCTATCGAAATCCATAACTGACTATGGAATCAAATGAGGTTCGTAGGGTCTGGACCCCACATAGGACACTACCTTACATCTAACCAGTCCTCCAAGCACATCTCGCCCTTTCTCGAAGCATAGCTTACTTGCTGGCCAAGTTCTCTTGACTTGCTGGCCAAGTTCTCTTTACTTGTTGCCTAAGTTGTTCGCTGTCTCGCCTAACAAGCCCTTGACTTCTCTTATTTCTTTTCTCATCATCCTTAGGTCGGCCAACATGGAGAAAAAGAGGGGAGAGGCCGAACATAGAAGAAGATAGAGAGAGAGAGAGAGAAAACACTGCAGAGCCGAATTCACCCCGATCTAGCATTTCTTGCTCCCGATGCCTTTTGAAACATTGTTTCCTCTCGGTGAGAGCAATATTTCTAGGGTTTCAGATTCTTCATCAGAGGAGTTTAGCGCCGTTTACAAGGTGGGGGTGCTACCGAAATCCAGAATCGACTATGGAATTGAATGAGGTTCGTAGGGTCTGCACCCCACATAGGGCGCCACCTTACCTCTAACTAGTCCTCCAAGCACATCTAGCCCTTTCTCGAACCATAGCTAGCTTGCCTCAAAGTTCTCTTTAGTTGCTGCCCAAGTTCTCTTTACTTGTTGCCCAAGTTGTTCAATGGCTCGCCCAACAAGCCCTTGACTTCTCTTATTTCTTTTCTCATCATCCTTAAGTTAGCCAACATGGAGAAAAAAGGGGAGAGGCTGAAGATAGAAGAAGATAGAGAGAGAGAGGGGTTGGTTGAGAAAGAAAGAAGAGGGATAAAAAACTGCAGAGCCGATTTCACCCTGATGTGGCGTTTCTTGATCCCGATGCCTTCTCTAAAGTTGTTTCCTCTCATTGAGAGCAATATTTCTACGATTTTGGATTCATGTCAGAGGAGTTTAGCACCGTTAACAAGGTGTAGGTGCTATCGAAATCAAAAACCGACTATGGAATCAAATGAGGTTCGTAGGGTCTCGACACAAAGGGTGCCACCTTACCTCAAACTAGTCCTCCAAGCACATCTAGCCCTTTCTCGAACCATAGCTAGCTTGCCCTCAAAGTTCTCTTTATCTCGGTGGGAGAAAATACTCCGGAGCCGATTTCGCCCCCATTTGGCGTTTCTTGATCCCGTAGCCTTCTCAAACGTTGTTTCCTCCTGGTGAGAGCAATATTTCAAGGGTTTCGGATTCTTGATCAAAGCAGTTTAGAGTCGTCTAAGAGGTGGGGCTGCTGCCGAAATCAAGAACCGACTATGGAATAAAATGAGGTTCGTAGGGTCTAGACCCCACCTAGGACGCTACCTTAACTCCAATTAGTCCTCCAAACACATCTTGCCCTTTGTCGAAGCATAGCTTGCTTGCCCTCAAAGTTCTCTTGACTTGCTGGCCAAGTACTCTTTACATGTTGCGCAAGTTGTTCGTGGGCTTGCCCAACAAGCCCTTGACTTCTCTTATTTCTTTTCTCATAATCCTTAAGTCGGCCAATATGGAGAAAAAGACGGGAGAGGCCGAACATAGAAGAAGATAGAGAGAGAGAGAGAGGTTGGTTGAGAAAGAAAGAAGAGGGATAAAAAACTGCAGAGCCGATTTCACCCTGATGTGGCGTTTCTTGCTCCTGACGCCTTCTCAAAGTTGTTTCCTCTCGTTGAGAGAAACATTTCTATGATTTTGGATTCTTGTCAGAGGAGTTTAGCACCGTCAACAAGGTGTAGGTGCTACCGAAATCAAGAACCAACTATGGAATCAAAGGAGGTTCGTAGGGTCTGGACAGCCCACAAAGGGCGCCACCTTACCTCAAACTAGTCCTCTAAGCACATCTAGCCCTTTCTCAAACCATAGCTAGCTTGCCTTCAAAGTTCTCTTTATCTCGGTGTGAGTAAATACTCCGGAGCCGATTCGCCCCCATTTGGCGTTTCTTGATCCCATAGCTCTCTTAAACGTTGTTTCCTCCGGTGAGAGCAATAGTTCAAGGGTTTCAGATTCTTGATCAGAGCAGTTTAGAGCCGTCTAAGAGGTGGGGCTGCTGCCAAAATCAAGAACCGACTATGGAATAAAATGAGGTTCGTAGGGTCTAGACCCCACCTAGGACGCCACCTTAACTCCAACTAGTCCTCCAAGCACATCTCGCCCTTTCTCGAAGCATAGCTTTCTTGCCCTCAAAGTTCTCTTGACTTGCTGGTCAAGTACTCCTTACATGTTGCCCAAGTTGTTCGTTGGCTCGTCCAACAAGCCCTAGACTTCTCTTATTTCTTTTCTCATCATCCCTAAGTCGGCCAACATGGAGAAAAAGAGGGGAGAGGCCAAACATAGAAGATGATAGAGAGAGAGAGAGAGGTCGATTGAGAAAGAAAGAAGAGAGAGAAAACATTGTAGAGCCGATATCACCACGATGTGTCGTTTCTTGCTCTCGACACATTCTCTAACGTTGTTTCCTCTTGCGAAGAGCAACATCTCTATAGTATCGAATTCTTGTCAGAGGAGTTTAGCGCCGTCTACAAGGTGGAGGTTCTCCCGAAATCAAGAACCGACTATGGAATCAAAGGAGGTTCGTAGGGTCTAGACTGCACAAAGGGCGCCACCTTACCTCTAACTAGTCCTCCAAGCACATGTAGACCTTTCTCAAACCATAGCTATCTTGCCCTCAAAGTTCTCTTTACTTTCTGGCCAAGTTGTTTCTTGTCTCGCCCAACAAGCCCTTGACTTTTGTTATTTCCTTTCCCATCTTAATTAAGTTGGGAAACATGGAGCAAAAGAGGGTAGAGGACGAACATAGGTGAAGAAAGAGAGAGGGAAAGAGAGATCGGTTGGGACAACAAGAAGAGAGATAAAACGTTCCAGAGCTCATTTTGCCCCCATTTGGCGTTTCTTGATCCCGATGCCTTCTGAAACGTTGTTTCCTCTCGGTGAGAGCAATCTTTCTAGGGTTTCAGATTCTTAATCACAGGAGTTTAGCGCCGTTTAAAAGATGGAGGTGCTGCCGAAATCCAATTCAACTATGGAACCAAATGAGGTTCGTAGGGTCTAGACCCCACATAGGACGCCACCTTACATCTAACTAGTCCTCCAAGCACATCTTGCCCTTTCTTGAAGCATAGCTTGCTTGCACTCAAAGTTCTCTTGACTTGCTGGCCAAGTTCTCTTTACAACTTGCCCAAGTTGTTCTACTGCTCGCCCAACAAGCCCTTGACTTCTCTTATTTCTTTTCTCATCATCCTTAAGTCGGCCAAAATGGAGAAAAAGAAGGGAGAGGCCAAAGATAGAAGAAGATAGAGAGAGAGAGAGAGAGAGAGGTTGGTTGAGAAAGAATGAAGAGAGAGAAAACACTTCAGAGCCAATTTCACCCCGATGTGGTGTTTCTTGCTCCCGATGCCTTCTCTAACATTGTTTCCTCTCGGTGAGAGCAACATTTCTATGATTTCGGATTCTTGATAAGAGGCGTTTAGCGCCGTCTACAAGGTGGAGGTGATGCCAAAATGAGGAACTGACTATGGAATCAAATGAGGTTCGTAGGGTCTAGACCCCATAAAGGGCGCCATCTTACCTCTAACTCGTTCTCCAAGCACATCTAGCCCTTTCATGAACCATAGCCAGCTTGCTCTCAAAGTTCTCTTTACTTGCTGGCCAACTTCTCTTACTTTTTGGCCAAGTTGTTTCTTTTCTCACCCAACAAGCTCTTGACTTCTATTATTTCCTTTCCTATCTTCATTAAGTGTGCCAACATGGAGCAAAAGAGGGTAGAGGACGAACATCGATGGAGAAAGAGAGAGGTCGGTTGAGACAGCAAGAAGAGAGAGAAAACACTCCGGAGCCGATTTCACCCCTATTTGGCATTTCTTGATCCCGACGCCTTCTCAAATGTTGTTTCCTCTCGGTGAGAGCAATATTTCTAAGGCTTCGGATTCTTGATCAGAGGAGTTTAGTGTTGTCTACAAGGTGGCGGTGCTATTGAAATCCAGAACTGAGTATGAAATCAAATGAGGTTCATAGGGTCTGGACCCACATTGGACGCCTCCTTACCTCTAACTAGTCCTCCAAGCACAACTCGCCCTTTCTCAAAGCATAGCTTGCTTGCACTCAAAGTTCTCTTAACTTTCTGACCAAGTTCTCTTTACTTGTTGCCTAAGTTGTTTATTGTCTTGCCCACCAAGCCCTTGACTTCTGTTATTCCTTTCCCATCTTCATTAAGTTGGCCAACATGGAGTAAAAGAGAATAGAGGATGAACAGAGATGAAGAAAGAAAGAGGGAGATAGAGGTCGGTTGAGACATCAAGAAGAGAGAGAAAACACATTAGAGCCGATTTCACCCCGATCTAACATTTCTTGCTCCTGACGCCTTCTCCAACGCTGTTTCCTCTCGGTCAGTGCAATATTTCTAGGGTTTCAAATTCTTCATCAGAGGAGTTTAGCACCGTCTACAAGGTGGGGGTGCTACCGAAATCCAGAACCGACTATGGAATCAAATGACGTTAGTAGGGTCTGGACCCCAAAAGGGCGCCACCTTACCTTTAACTAGTCCTCAAGGCACATCTAGCCCTTTCTCGAACAATAGCTAGCTTGCACTCAATTGTTCGTAGGCTTGCCCAACAAGCCCTTGACTGCTCTTATTTCTTTTCTCATCATCCTTAAGTCGGCCAACATGGAGAAAAAGAGGGGAGATGCCGAACATAGAAGAAGATAGAGAAAGAGATAGAGGTCGATTGAGAAAGAAAGAAAAGAGAAAAAACGTTACAGAGCCGATTTCACTCCAATGTGGCATTTCTTGCTCCCGACGCCTTCTCTATCGTTGTTTCCTCTCAGTGAGGGCAACATTTTTACGGTTTTGGATTCTTGAGCAGAGAAGTTTAGCACCGTCTACAAGGTGGAAGTGCTGCCGAAATTAAGAACTGACTATGGAATCAGATGTGGTTGGTAGGGTCTGGACCCTACAAAGGGCGCCACCTTACCTCTAACTAGTCCTCCAAGCACAACTCGCCCTTTCTCAAAGCATAGCTTTCTTGCACTTAAAGTTCTCTTGACTTGCTGGCCAAGTTATCTTTACTTGTTGCCCAAGTTGTTCGTGGGCTCGCCCAACAAGCCCTTGACTTCTCTTATTTCTTTTCTCTTCCTCCTTAAGTCGGCCAACAGGGAGAAAACGAGGGCAGAGGCCAACTATAGAACAAGATAGAGAGAGATAGGTTGGTTGAGAAAGAAATAAGAGAGAGAAAACACTACAGAGCCGATTTCACCCCGATTTGGCGTTTCTTGCTCCTAACGCCTTCTCTAACGTTGTTTCCTCTTGGTGAGAGGAACATTTCTATGGTTTCAGATTCTTGGTCAGAGGAGTTTAGCATTGTCTACAAGGTGGAGGTGCTGCCGAAATCAAGAACCGACTATGGAATCAAATGAGGATCATACGGTCTAGACCTCACAAAGGGTGCTACCTTACTCTAACTAGTCCCCCAAGAACTGTTGGAAATTATGCCCTAGGGGCAAGTCATTCTCTATTTAGTTATCACTTCATTTGCATGTTTATAGTGATAGCTGATCCCTGGATATATCTTATAAATTATCCTAAATGTCCCTGGTCGGTCATCTACGCGGGAGCGAAGATGAAATAAGACCAGTATGACTTTGATGAGGTATGGAGATACGAATCAAAGTCATGGGCACTTGTAGGGGTACAAGGTGCTGGACCGACCCACTATGAGAAAGCTGCATGGATTAAGTCATAAGCTTTTCTCATGTATAACCGCGTCACGACGCCCTATGACCTGAGATTATCATGGATTCCTACATGATGAGTCACTGGTTTTTGACCTAGTCAAAAGGCACCTTTGACCGGGTGATGATAAAGGCTTGATCGGAATCAGTGGTTTTCATGCGGAGGAATGTGAATGGTCAAGATGGAATTTGTCCCTCACATTTGTAGAGAGATAATACTGGGCCCCTCGATGAGTGAGTCAAAGAAATGTATGGTCGTACTGTGATGGAAAGGAGTTTCCATTTCACTTATTAGACTACTCGAGAATCGAGAAAGTAATGGTCAAGAAAAGGAAGTTGACATTATCCATGCCTCATCCTTGACCAAATTATCGCGTGACAAAAGAGACGTGACATGGTTGTACGATAGGTAGTATCGTATCATCGATCCCCATATGAATTGGGTAGTCGCATTGTCTTGCTAGAGGCCGCTTGCGACTTGTGGGCTAGTACAGTATTGGCCCATTGCCAATCTCATGTGGGCGCAGGTCGCACATGCAACAAGAATAGCCCAACACGAGCAAAAGTGTCCAGATTCATTGAATCTAGGAAAAGTGTCCAGATTCATTGAATCTAGCAAAAGTGTCCAGATTCATTGAATCTTAAATATGTCTAAGATTTAATATTGTATTTAATCTAGGGTGGATATATATTTAAATATATATTTATTATTAAATTTGAAATAATAATAATATTATTTATAGATAATAATATTATTATATATAGTATTTAATTTATTTGATACATTAAATAACTATAATAAATTGGGATATTGTATCTCAGATTTAAATTTCGAATAAAGATATAGTATCTTAGATTTAATTAAATTGAGGTATAATATCTCAGATTTAATTGAATAAAAGATATCATATCTTAGATTTAATTTATAAAGATAAATTAAATCTATAGGCTTATAATTTGGATTAAATAAATATATTATAGATTATATCTATTTGATAGATTTAATTAATATATTATTTTAATTCAAATTTGAATTTCAAAATTAATTAGATTAATTTTGAATATATAATACGCCTAATGGGTTTTGAAAAACCTACGGGACATTCAGTCGGGCGTATTAGAAAGCCGAGAGAAACCCTAGAGCAAATAGAGAGACACGAGTTTTGAAGGCGCTAGCACGCTGCCGCAATCGTGTTCGAAGTTGTTCGTGTGGATACCAGTAGAGGGAGGAGATTCGCGGAATCTGCTCCTATTGATCGGAGAAGGTAGCCCACGTGTTCAAATCGAAAGAAACGCTGAGAATTTTGTATAAGGTATGATTCGAAATCTTTAACCTTGATTTAAACGCAGTTGAGTGATTCTTCTTGGGATTCATAAAATTTTAACTCCGCTGCGTGTACGGATCCCAACAGTGGTATCAGAGCCAACTCAACAAGCGTTTAAATTGGGTTTTTCTATATGCATGTGATGTATATATGTTTTAACCGAATCTTTGTATGCAAGAATTAGAATCTTGTATGCTTTAAAATACGCGCGTTAGGGTTTAAAACCGAATCAGATTTTCGCGGCTGATTCTGAAACGTTCAGATCAATGACTATACGCGGTCATTGCACTTCCAGATTGCAATATCGAATTGCAATTCGTGATTGCAATTCAAAAAAAAAAGATATATTATATAATTATATAATATAATTGGAGAATTTAATATAATATATGTATTATATAATATAATATAAATTAGAAACTTTTAATTATGAATTAAAATATATTCTAATTTACCTTTCAAAGTGTTGTTTGGGTATGGTGAACAATATGGCTCTAGATTTTACAATTGTTGCAAATTTAAATATGGCCTGGGAGCCATGTCTCTCTCTCTAAATAATCTTCATGTACATTCTCTTCTCATCTCACTCCCCTCGAATGTTAAACGATCTTATGATGTATTTCTCTTTTATTATTTAGAGAAGTCCTCCCATTGGCTTGAGAGGACTTTAGGTTAAGTATGAGCTATGTTGTGTCACAATTTTAATTATGTCTTGATTTGATCATTGCATGATTAATTTAGAATTTTATTATGATTTGATTAGATCACTCATAATTAATTTAGAGTTTTAATTGTGAATTGATTAGATCACTCATAATTGATTTAGAATTTTAATTAAGATTTGATTAGATCACTTCTAATTAATTTAGAGATTATATGAGATACAATAGTGATTGCATTCATATAAGTAGAATTAATAGGATTAATTAGGATAGAATTAATCTTATATCAATATACCCTCTAAATAAAATCTTAAGTCATAAATGCCATCAATAAATGAATACTTGTCAAAACCTCGATCACCCATTTGTATGTTCCACCAAAGTGGATGCATTTGAGTTATCTTGGTGAGACAAGAGTGAGTAATGGTGATACTCAACATTCATTATTGTCTTGACTTAATGGGATTATCAAAACGGTTTTGGATCTCAAGGCATTAGATGGGATTAAACATGCCAGGTCATATGATGATCGAATCCTATAAAGATCTAAGAGTTACATGTGATGTAATTGGCAAAGGGATTGCCTACCTAAATAACTTGATTTTAAGCATCATGCCAAAGAGGACTTAAAATTAAGCCAAATATGGATCTTAGCCCACTAATTATAATGAGGGTTCTTAATTCAGTGGGAGATTATTAATTAAACTTTGCATATCTTTTAGTTGTAGAATCATGTAGACTAGCAATAGTAACAACGCAACACCATCAATGCGATCAGTCCCTGAGAAGGACGAACACGATGAGACAAACTTTCGTGACATGTTTGGGAACTTAAGTGTTGATCCCAAACATGAAAGAAAGAATTATCTCATCGATCAACCCATTCTTGTCGAGCCTGCAGCTACTGATCCTAGAGCTCAGACTGATGCTTATACAAAGCATAAGGATGACTCTGTGGATGCAGGATGCCTGATGCCTGCCACTATGCTTCCAGACCTCGATAGAGATCTCAAACATGTGGAGGCCTATGAGATGATTGGTCATCCTATGGAAATATTCCAGCAACAGGCAAGGCAAGAGAGGTATGAGACCAAAGATGCCTTATTCTCCTGCAAGATGGTTGAAGGTGCATCAATTGGTCCTCATTGTTGAAAATGAAAGGCTACATTGATCACCTTGAGAGGCTTGGATTCCCCATGTCCCAGGAGTTAGCTACAGATGTGATCTTGAACTCACTCCCAGGAAGTTATGATAACTTTGTCATGGATTACAACATGAACAACATGGAGGAATCAATTTCGACTCGCATGGGATGCTCAAAAAGCGAGCGAGCCTTAAGAAGAGGCCCGACACTGTTTTGTCCATTCAGAAAGGAAAGGGTATGAAACGGAAAGCCAAGAAGGCAAAACCTCCGAAGGATGGGGTCTGCTTCTTTTGCAATGAAGTTGGTCATTGGAAGAGGAATTTCAAACTCTACATCGAAGATCTGGAAAAGAACAAGAAGGATAGTGAGGCTATCGCTTCAGGTATCTATGTCATAGATATTCACTTTTCTACTTCCTCAACATCGGTATAAGATACCGCATGTGATTCTCACATTTGTATAAATGTGTAGGGTCCTAAGGACAGTAGAAAATTGAATGGACATTTCTATGACATAAACTACCGAAAGGATCAAATCAAATGATTTAAATCCAACCTACTTATGGCACTGTCGTCTAGGCCATATAAATGAGAAACACATTCAGAAACTCCATAAAGATGGATTTCTTAACTCATTTGATTTTGAATCATTTGATATATGTGAGTCTTGTTTATTGGGAAAGATGACAAAGGCACCTTTTACTAGGTGTAGTGAAAGGGGCCACAGATTTATTGGGCCTCATACATACTGATGTCTGTGGACCAATGAATACATCTGCCAGAGGAGATCATTTGTACTTCATTGTTTTATAGATGACTTCAGTAGGTATGTGTATATCTGTCTGATGAAACATAAAGTCTGAAACTTTTGAAATGTTCAAAAACGTTTCAAAATGAAGTGCAAAACCAGCTTGGCAAAATAATCAAGGCACTTCGATCTGATCGGGGTGATGAATATTTGAGCCAAGAGTTCATTGACCATCTTAGGAGTTGTGGGATCGTCTCAAAACTTACTCCTCTAGGAACACCTCAATGGAATGGTGTTTCTGAGTGGAGGAATCGAACTCTATTAGATATGGTTCGATCTATGATGAGTCAAACAGATCTTCAACCTTCTTTTGGGGCCATGCCCTAGAAACAACTGCGTTCACACTAAGTCACGTTCCGTCAAAGGTAGTTGAAAAGACACCATATGAGATATGGACTGGGAAGAAACCCAGTTTGTCCTTTCTTAAAAATTTTTGGGATGTGAGGTTTACGTTAAACCGAAAGCCTCTGATGAATTATCATCGAGATCCTCAAAATGCCTTTTGTGGGGTATCATAAGGAAACTAAAGGATACTATGTCTACAATCCTATCGATCACAAAATGTTTGTTATTTAGAATGGTCTCTTTCTAGAGAAAGAGTATATCTCTAAAAGAACAGTGGGAGTAAGGTGAACCTCAAAGAAGTTCGAGAGTCACAGGACAATGTAGAACCACAGATGGAAACCAGAGAAGACCCACAACAAGTTGTTGAGCCTACTCAAGTAACACAAGGCCCACGAAGGTCCGATAGATCACGGCTACAGCCTCATAGATATGGATTTCTGATTACTGGAAGTCGTGATGTTTTGCTAATTGAGCAGAATGAGCCAATTACCTATCGAGACGCCGTGGTGGGACCAAACTCCGAAAATTGGCTTGATGCCATGAAGTATGAAATGCAATCCATGAACGACAATAAGGTATGGACCTTAGTCGATCCACCTGAAGGTCTAAAAACCATTGGGTGCAAGAGGGTTTTCATAGAGAAAACTAACATGGATGGCAAAGTAAATATCTTCAAGGCACGATCGGTTGCTAAAAGGATTCACTCAAACTCATGGTGCGGACTATGATGAAACCTTTTCTCCAGTTGCAATGGCCAAATCAATCAAAATCCTTCTTGCCATTGCATCATATTATGACTATGAGATATGGCAGATGGACGTCAAAACAGCCTTCCTTAACGGAAAGCTGCTTGAGGATGTGTACATGACACAACCTGAGGGTTTTGTGCGTCCAGAGGACTCTGGTAAAGTTTGCAAGCTTTAAAGGTCCATTTATGGATTGAAGCATGCATCTCGGAGGTGGAATCGTCGTTTTGATGAAGTAGTCAAAGAGTTTGGATTCATTAAAAACATCGATGAACCTTGTGTTTATAAGAAGGTTAGTGGGAGCACAGTTTTATTTCTAGTGCTTTAAGTTGATGACATCCTACTCATTGGGAATGACATTCCTACCTTGAAGAGTGTCAAGTCTTGGTTAGGAAAGTCTTTCTCAATGAAAGATTTAGGCGAAGCCTCTTATATCCAAGGGATCAGGATCTATAGAGATAGATCCAAGAGGCTGATAGGCCTAAGTTAGAGCACATACATAGATGAGATCGCATAGGTTCGTATGCGGGATTCTAAAAGGGTAACATGCCCATGTCTCATGGCATCCATCTCGATAAGGATCTGTGTCCTAGTACACAAGATCAAAGAGATCGCATGAGTAAGATTCCATATGCCTCGGCCATTGGATCTATCATGTATGTCATGTTATGTACTCGATCGGATGTGTCAATTTGCCTTGAGTATGACAAGCAGATATCAACAAGATCCCGGTAAAGGTCATTGGACTGCTGTCAAGAATATCCTTAAGCACTTAAGAAGCACTAAGGGATCATTCTTGGAATTTGGTGGTTTGGGAGATGAGCTCTGTGTAACTGGTTACACAGATGCGAGTTTCCAAACTGACCAAGATGATTCAAGATCGCAATCAGGATAAGTATTCCTGTTGAATGGTGGTGGGTAAAGTTTGGAAGTGCTCTAAAGCGAGCACCGTAGCTGATTCTACAACAAAAGCGAGTATATAGCAGCATTGGATGCGATTAAGGAGGCCTTTTGGATTGGAGAGTTCATTAATGAACTAGGAGTGGTTCCTACCATCTCAAATCCAATAGACTTATTCGTGACAATAGCGGCGCTATTGCAGACTAAGGAGCCTAGGTCACATCAAAGGACTAAGCACATACTCAAGCGATTTCATCCTATCAGAGAAATCAATGATAGAGGTGATGTAAAAGTATGCAAAGTACAAGGAGAAGCAGTGATGTTGATCCTCTTACTAAGCCGCTTGCACAAGCAAAACATGAGCGTCATGTTAGGGCAATGGGAATTAGGGTAATTAATGATTGCGCCTAGTGCAAGTGGGAGTCTGTTGGAAATTATGCCCTAGGGGCAAGTCATTCTCCATTTAAGTTATCACTTCATTTGCATGTTTATAGTGATAGCTGATCCCTGGATATATCTTATAAATTATCCTAAATGTCCTCGGTCGGTCATCTACGCGGGAGCGAAGATGAAATAAGACGATATGACTTTGATGAGGTATGGAGATACGAATCAAAGTCATGGGCACTTGTAGGGGTACAAGGTGCTGGACCGACCCACTATGAGAAAGCTGCATGGATTAAGTCATAAGCTTTTCTCATGTATAACCGCGTCACGACGCCCTATGACCTGAGATCATCATGGATTCCTACATGATGAGTCACTGGTTTTTGACCTAGTCAAAAGGCACCTTTGACCGGGTGATGATAAAGGCTTGGATCGGAATCAATGGTTTTCATGCGGAGGAATGTGAATGGTCAAGATGGAATTTGTCCCTCACATTTGTAGAGAGATAATACTGGGCCCCTCGATGAGTGAGTCTAAGAAATGTATGGCCGTCTTTGTGATGGAAAGGAGTTTCCATTTCACTTATTAGACTACTCGAGAATCGAGAAAGTAATGGTCAAGAAAAGGAAGTTGACATTATCCATGCCTCATCCTTGACCAAATTATCGCGTGACAAAAGGGACGTGACATGGTTGTACGATAGGTAGTATCGTATCATCGATCCCCATATGAATTGGGTAGTCGCATTGTCTTGCTAGAGGCCGCTTGCGACTTGTGGGCTAGTACAGTATTGGCCCATTGCCAATCTCATGTGGGCCTGTAGGGTCGCACACAAGAATAGCCCAACACGAGCAAAAGTGTCGAGATTCATTGAATCTAGGAAAAGTGTTCAGATTCATTGAATCTAGCAAAAGTGTCCAGATTCATTGAATCTAGGAAAAGTGTCCAGATTCATTGAATCTAGCAAAAGTGTTCAGATTCATTGAATCTTAGATATGTCTAAGATTTAATACTGTATTTAATCTAGGGTGGATATATATTTAAATATATATTTATTATTAAATTCGAAATAATAATATATTATTTAGAGATAATAATATTATTATATATAGTATTTAATTTATTTGATAAATTAAATAACTATAATAAATTGGGATATTGTATCTCGATTTAAATTTCGAATAAAGATATAGTATCTTAGATTTAATTAAATTGAGGTATAGTATCTCGATTTAATTGAATAAAAGATATCATATCTTAGATTTAATTTATAAAGATAAATTAAATCTATAGGCTTATAATTTGGATTAAATAAATATATTATAGATTATATCTATTTGATAGATTTAATTAATATATTATTTTAATTCAAATTTGAATTTCAAAATTAATTAGATTAATTTTGAATATATAATACGCCTAATGGGTTTTGAAAAACCTACGGGACATTCAGTCGGGCGTATTAGAAAGCCGAGAGAAACCCTAGAGCAAATAGAGAGACACGAGTTTTGAAGGCGCTAGCACGCTGCCGCAATCATGTTCGAAGTTGTTCGTGTGGATACCAGTAGAGGGAGGAGATTCGCGGAATCTGCTCCTATTGATCGGAGAAGGTAGCCCACGTGTTCAAATCGAAAGAAACGCTGAGAATTTTGTATAAGGTATAATTCGAAATCTTTAACCTTGATTTAAACGCAGTTGAGTGATTCTTCTTGGGATTCGTAAAATTTTAACTCCGCTGCGTGTACGGATCCCAACAAGAACATCTAGCCCTTTCTCGAACCATAGCTAGCTTGCCCTCAAAGTTCTCTTTACTTGCTATCCAAGTTCTCTTTACTTGTTGGCCAAGATGTTTCTTGTCTCACCCAACAAGCCCTTGAATTTTGTTATTTCCTTTCTCATCTTCATTAAGTTGGCTAACTTGGAGCAAAAGAGGGTAGAGGACGAACATAAACAAAGAAAGAGAGAAGGAGAGAGAGGTTGGTTGAGAGAGCAAGAAGAGAGAGAAAACACTCTAGAGCCGATTTCACTGCCATTTGAGCCAAGAATGATTAGCATGGTAACTTTAGACCAATATGTCTAGAGTACATCTTAAGGATGGCAAAACATTTGATTTGTGCTAGGTGATAGATGAGATACTTAAGGCCTGAGGATGACTCCCAGAGCGGTAAGGCTAGAAAATCCACCATTATGGTAATAGAATGAGTTAGAAAGCCAGTATATGAAAGGCCGAGAGGCAGAATGAGTAAGGCAATGAGGCCTGCATAACCATGCGCTTTGAGGATGGATCAAAGGGTCTTGGATGGTTAGGTACCACACCAGAGTACAGAATAGATAAGAATTAGTATGATAAGTTGTGTGCTTAGTGAGCATGCGTAAAAAAGAGAAAAGGTGGTGTCCCTATAATGATTCCCAAGGTATGGACGTTCAAATTTAGATGACGAAATTTATTGAAGGGGGGAGAAATGTAATGTCCTAAATTTTGGGCCTAGAGACTTGAGAATAAGCCTGTATCAGGAAAACGACTAGACCCAGTTCAGGAAGAGTGATAAACATTGTATGGAATCTTCAGGAAGTCAAGAAGCTTGTTTGGAAAGTTATCTTGTGAAGGAAGCTATGAAGAAGATTCATACATAAGTCAAAGAAGCTTACCTAGGAAGTTATACAAGAAGCTTGTTGAAGAAGCCAAGCAAAAATCTAGAAGGAAGAAGCTTAATCAAGAAGCAAAGTTGGCTTCTTGGATAAGCCAACAATTACTTAATCAAGAAGTAGCTTAGGAAATATTGTGAGAGCATTTTGGTCAATTGCTATAAGGGACACAGGTGCATGCAATTAATATGAAATGATGGCTCAAAAGCTTCTTTAATAAGCTTTAAAGTCGTCCAAAAAGGTAAAGTAGAGAGAAAAGGCATGAAACTTGTAAAATAAGTCAAGTTAAGAGGATATTTTGTAAAGGGCACTTTGGTCATTTGATTTTGGGGATTTTAAGTGCCTTCTTGACATATTTTAAGACATTTTGCACTCCCTTTTACATGAGTATTTTGACCGAGAGTTCAAGAGTCATAGAAATTAAAGGGTCAATGCAGAAGGGTACAAAACACTTATACGGTGTTAATCGGTTGGTAAAAATGCCATTTAGCTATGTCCTAAGGTATGAGACAATTAGCTAAGCAAAAAAAATGCTAAAATAGATGTGCACATGACATTTCTTGGACTGATAGGGTTCCCTGCGTTTTTGGAGAAAAAGAAAGAAATGAAAAGTCAATCGTAATGATAACTTGAGGACATGTGTCATTATGGGGTTAAAAGTTGAGTTTTTGAAAAAGTAAAAAGGACAACTAATGATTACATAGCAAAAAATTCAACTCCTTAGGCAACCGACAAGGACCAATTAAGGACTTCTTTTTGAATGAAATTGAACAAGTATAAAGCTTCCTGAGGGTATAAGATGGTGCCACATGTAGAAGATCAGCAGGAGAAAAGATCTGGAAAACTTAAAGAAAAAGTAAAGAAAAAACGCGCTATTAACCAGTGATGCACCCTATCGACCACTGGACAAAAGGGTGACTTGGATAATTCAAGTAAAAGTAAATAAAATATGATTTTAATGATTAAAAAGGTGCCACATGTCCCCTCTCTAGAAGGATCTTGAATTCCTTGGGAAAGAAGTAAAGAAACCCTAATACACTCTTTTAACCAGTAGACAATAGTGTGAACCGAGTAATTCACTGCACGTAGAACCATTTTTTAAGGACACTCCTCCCCCTTTCTTGGCTGAAAGAGGCAAGCTCAAGGAGTGTTAGGAAGTTCTAGACAAGTTTATACACCTGGAAGAAGTAGGAGAAACACCGATTAAAGCTCAAGATCGAGGTAAGCTCGAAACTAGCTCTTATGGCCTGAAGTTGGGATTTTCGTTCAGTTGGTTTGAGCATAAAGTTGTGATATGATTTTGATGTTTTTAAGGGTTCCAATGTGTTTAAAATGCACTTTTACATGAAAATAGGTTAAGGTCATGATCTGCGAACCCGAAAACCCTAACTTTCGAAGAAATAAGAACTCATCAAACTTGATGGAATTCTGGACAGTCACTATTAAAGAAGGGTTTTAAAATAATAAATGAAGTCTAATAGCCATGAAATTTTACATGCTTAAAAAATACATTTGGGGTATCATTTTGATGTATGATTTTGTAATTTTTCAAGTTTCCTACTAAGAGAAATTAATTTTTGAAAATAACCCAGATGACTAAAATTCTTCTCTGACCAACAAACCAAGTTTCAGCACCGCGATGAGATATGAACATCTTTGGTCTCTAAAATTATTTTTATCATTAACTATACATTTTAAGGGTTCTATAGTCACTGATTTCACATCAAATGGAGTTTTATAGAATTAATTAGAAATACTTGAAGTTGGTGTACCATTTCTGGAAATTCTGGTGTAAGGCGGAATTCATGGTTTTGAAAAGAGAATTTATAAAAGGCGATTTAAAAGGGATGTATTTTATTTATTTAGGGCTAACACGTGACCGGAGAGACTTTACAAGCACCGAGAAACTTTGTTAGACATTGAACAACTGTTAGGTAGTAACTGTTTACTCACGTACTTTATGTTACTGTTGTATGTTTGTGTGCTATGATTGAGGAATGTGTAGGGCTATAGGGCCTAGTGGACTGTGTGTCCTTAGGTCGCTACTGAGCCTTAGATGCATTCAGAGTGGTTGGGTTTGAGGCTCGGCTACTGTGTTGTCCTAGAGCTGAGGATTTTCAGGGGCTTGCCTTGTTAGGTGGCTCGACGGCTATGTGGATTTTGGGGCTGGCCTGGCTCAGGCAGCTTGACGGCTATGATGATTCTGGGGCTTGCCTTGGTAAGGCAGCTTGACGGTATATTGTGATGTATGACTGTGATTGTGATACTGAATGCATATATGATTGTGATTGTGTTTCCTAGTTGTAGTTTGCATGCATACACTGTATACATACTGTATTTGAGTTTAACAGTTACTTTGGGGGTTCAATCTTGAACTCCAAACCACTCTATAGATATAGTGAAAGGTGTTAAGCTGTTCAGGAAGTCAGAAACGGTAAGGGCATATGACAGAGAGTTGAAGAAATAGGGAATGCCCTATTACACTTGTATATTTATTTTGGGATATTTTGAATGACTATACCCTTAACCATACGGGGACCATTTACTTTTGGTTTTTCATACTTTTACCAGTATATCGTATTTGTCCAAACCGATAATATGCTCTGTTGCGCACACTCTGATGTATATCAAAAAGGACTAATTAATAGAGGAAAGGTAATAAGTAGAAGGAATCCCTATAACCCGCCACTCGAAAGGGCGTGGCCGGTTGAGGTGTAACAGTTTGGTATCAGAGCATGGTTTGGACGATATTGGTAAAAGGTAAATTAAAATGGTTAAGGGTATTGATATAATTTTGGACAAATGGAGCAGAAAGGACATATACCCTAAGGAAGAGGGTTAAACTTTGGGGAGTTCAAACTCTACAGATGGATAAGATAGCACGGAATGTGGGTTCTGCTACCGACTTTAGGACCTCTGATATAGAAATCAGGGTTTAAATTAAATTCTCGTAACGAAATTGAAAAGAAGAGTAACTTAAATTTTGATAAAAATTAAGAATACGGAAGGAACACATTATAGTAAGAGGAAACCAACCGTTGTATCAGGAAATGGAGCAGTAGAGATATACCCCGAGGAGCAAAGTTCAAGCCCCAAAAGTTGAGACTTTGGGGGATAGCCAAGGTAGCACAAAATGTAGACTTTGTTGCTAATCCTAGGGCTCTTGATGATGAGTTGAGATATGATTTAGATCCCCAAATCTTATCAGAGCCTTAAGGTTAAGCGTGCTTAGACGAAAGGAATCTCAGGATGGGTGAACTCTTGGGAAATATTATAGGAATTTGATATTTCCTTGAATTAAGGCCTTAGTACCTTGAGGTATGACTTATGGTGATCCTTAAAGATGTTAGATTGAATAAGGAAATGATTCAGACTAGGTTTGAATCTGATCTAAAATGAAATAGTGTTTAGATCAAAGTATGATTGAGGTTACCCTAGATTCTGATGCTTAAGAATAGGAACTTTATGAATGTTGATTAATGCTGCGCAGTCAGCAATACTTTGGGTATAATTGAGGATTAATGATTAATCTTGAGGTGAAAGAATAGAATATACCTTGTGATATTGAGGATTGAGATGGAAATAGAACCTCGTGAATAGTGTTGATGTTATTTGGATGCTTTGAGGTTTAGACTAGGAATTGTGAATCATGATCCTAGTTTGTATTCTGGGTATTGTTGAGGTAATATGATTCCTTAGCCTAACTGATGTTGAGGTTCTAGGAGTCAATTGTGAATTTGACAATTATTGATTCAAGGTTCTTTTGATGATAGTGTCTGAATGTTATCGATTATGAATCATGATTATCGTAGCATATTTATTGAGTAAGGTCAAGGTTTTAGAATTAGGTTGATGAACCTAAGAATTGGTTGGGCATCCAGAGGGATTGCTACCAACCGAATCGTGACCCAAGAATCTGATCTGATAATGAAAGATTCTTAAGGCATTGATCTGAACGCATTAAAGCACTAGAGTATAGTACCCATATGTATGAGGTATTCGGAGGTTACTAGCTGTTAGGGAATGATTTTAATTTCATGATTTTTTTTCCCTTAGAAAGAATGGTTGAGAGTTGTTCCTTGATGAAACCGAATGGTAGCTAGAACCTCGATAGCCACAGATTTTGGTCTCTTGATTGAGACAGATAATTATAGAATTAAGCGTGGCTAATAGATTCCCTGAACGTATGGGTTGAGTACTCAATGAAATCAGTGGCAAAACCCTATACACATCCAAAATCACTCAAAAAACAATATTTACATACGGTTTACCCAAATCAATATTGAAAAAACAATATTTACATACGGTTTACCCAAATCAATATTGAAAAAACAAGTTGAAAAATCACTAGCAGGAGAAACTCAACTGAACTTACCTTTAGCAAGAAGAGAAGAACTCAAACACAAAACCCACTAACCCTAGAAGAATAAACCAACCCACATGCCACTTGTACGAGCACCCAAAAATCCAGAACAACTCTAGAACCCATAGAACTCACAAACCCTAGAATGGTGAACGACGAAGGAGAGCTACCACGGAAAAGAAGGGAACAAAAGCACCAAGGGAGCGACGGACGAGAGCGAAATGGTGGTGGAGGCGTTGGAATGGAGTCGTCAGAGGTGTAGAAGTGAACTCTATAACTTTGTAAGTTTCAAATATCAAACAAAAATGGGTTTGAGAAGGGTTTCTAAAAGAGTATACTTAACAGTTGTTATTAGAGAACCGTTAAGTATATTATATTTGATGGTTGTTTTAAACAACTGTCAAATATATATAACCTATTTTTCCAAAAAACTAATCTAATATATAACGGTTGAACTATAATTTCTCATATAATTATCGGTTGTTTTAGAAGACTGTTATATATATCATTTCTGAAAACTACACCTATGCATATTTAACAATGGGAAATACACTTCTCATGTTGTAGGAGAAGTGTATCCTCATGTCATAGATACAAAAAGATGTAGGTCTCACCATTTCCGTGCTTGAGTTTTTTTTCATATAAAAAAGATGTGGGTCCCACCATTTCATATGTGTGTAAGAACCTTCTTCTTCTCATGCAACATGAGAAGTGTAAACCCCCTTAACAATTTCATTAAAACTGTTAAGTACGGAACGTTAAATATAAACAAATGTGTAATGGTGGTGTTACAGACCTATATCAGGCCCAATAGCATTACGACCCAACAATAGATATGATGTATCAGGATCTATCTAATATAAAGGGGATCCTAACTCACCCATAATAAAGGGATATCTTCATATGTGATATAACAGCCAGGATACTCAGGCTAGAGATCACGCGAGGCCCAAGATATCCAACCTAAGGTACACTCTATAAATACAAAGGCAGAATCCTAAGGTGCACACATTCTAACTCTGAACTATTTACATATCGTCATCACTGTGCACACACATCACCCCCTTTGGTGAAAGCTTCGTTTGTGTACAGTGATCCCACGCTCTCCTGGATATCTGCCTCATAGATATTCAGGCAGTGCTTATCGATCCAATAGCAACCTACTAGCCCATCAGGCTAGACATATGTATTCTATACCAGAACATTGGCGCAGACCATGGGGAATTTAAATTTCGATCCCGTGACCGACGATGGCTAACACCAGAAGCAGCAATCGGAACCCTCAACTTGGAAATCTACCGCAGGCCGAGGCGAGTCATCAACAACAAACTCAAGACCCGCCGCTGCCTGAGGATGTCCCAGAAGATAATGCAACGAATGAGGGGAATGACGTTTCTGACACGGCTTCCTCCCCTCATGTGACTGCTAAACCTCAGGACACGGCGGCACAAGAAACCCCAGCCCAGAGTTCAGACTTTCTTCTCCTACATAAAACCCAAGAGTCAATGATAGAGAATATGGAGAAACACAATAATATCCAATGCCAGGAAGATTTCAGAGTGATACAGTAGATGATGGAAGACCGCTTCAAGCAGCTGGGAACGATGATTTAGAAGGACAATCGGGATGAAGGGCATGGAAGGAAAGAAAGGGTGGCACAAGACACCTATAACCCTCCTTGCAGTGAGCAGCCGAGGCCCACGCAACGTGAAACTGGTGCAACGGCCCAACAGACGGATTCGAGACAACCACGAGTCCAGAATCCTGCTATGTCTCAGAGGAAAATGCGCGCTGATAGGACCCCGAATGATGAAGACCGAGATGTTGAAATACCACCTCGGCAGGCAAACTCCCAAAAAAAGTATAAGATGAAATATGTCGTGGGGGCATAACAGCAATCCCTTCGACTTGGCGGACCTGCCAAAATACGATGAAACCCAAGACCCGAGGTCCCATCTTGATACATTCGAGCTACTCATGTTCGTGCAGTGGATTGGAGGGCTGGTTATTTCCCAGCTCTTTGCCGTCACATTGACCGGGGCTGCCCAGAAGTGGGTCATTACACTGCCGGCCAATTCAATTAAGAATTTTGAAGACCTCGGAACCAAGTTTGAATTGAACTTTGCAACCAGTAAGAAGCAGCCGAAGTCCCAATTCGCTCTTAACAAGATTAAGCAGCAGCATGGAGAAACGCTCTAGAAGTACCTGGATAGATTCAAGGATGTTGCGTTGCTGGTGCGATCACTCCCAGAGAGCACACACGTACATTGCCTCATCGATGGGATGGACCCAACATCCCGGTTGGCAAAGTCAATTTTCAAAAATCGGGTTTATACCCTCACCGAGTTCAACACGTAGTCAAAGCAATACTTAGAGGTGGAGCAAATGGAAATAGCCAACGCGACAGGGAGTGATGGGAGGAAAGATACACCCCCACGAGGAAAAGGACTATCCGAAAGTCAAAGGGAAGATTCCAATAGACGAAACCGAGACAACAGATCCCGGGGTGACAAATTTGAAGGGAAAGCTAGGTATAATAGATATACCCCTTTGAACGTTTCACGTTCTCAGATCTGGAAGGAGGTGGCGCTGACCGAGATGAAAAAAGTCGAAAGACCTCGACCCCCCGATATCGAGCCAATACAGACCAATCCAAGTTTTGTGCGTTTCACGATAGACCGGGACACACCATAGACCAATGTTATGAACTTCGTGATGCTATCGAGAAATTCGTAAGAGATGGCACATTGCGTCAGTATGTGATCAAAACTCAGGGGCGGAGAAATAACAAACGCAAGCAAGGAGGCTGAAGTGCTAGCCCGGCCCAAGACCAAAAGAAAGAAGATAAGAGACGAAAACCACCCAGTGATGACGAGGAATTTCCAGAAGCTGAGTTCAATTGCAATGTTATCAGTGGAGCCTTAGGCGGTGGAGGAGACACGGCAAGCCCCGCAAGAAATACTTGAGAGAAATCCTCTCCGTAAGGGACATCCCAAAATTTAAAGAAGACCACAGCAAACCGGCACCTCTCCCACTAGTTTTCACTAATGAGGACTTGAAGGACGTGGTTCCAGGCCACCAGGATGGTTTAGTAATCACAAGAACCCTGGTAAACTACCGGGTAAAAAGGATTTTCGTGGATGCAGGGAGCTCGGTAGACATCATTAGCTGGGATGCTTTCAGAAGGATGAAGCTGGATACAGAGGATTTGAAACCATGCAAAACGACCCTCATAGGGAGCTCGGTAGACATCATTGTTTCCCGATTCGGAGTACCTACCAAGATAGTCACGGATAATGGGACCCAGTTTGTTGACAAAGGCTTTCAGGAGATGATTTCGGACCTCGGCGTCGAGCATCATTTTGCTTCTGTAGAACATCCCCAATCAAACGGACAAGCTGAAGCAGCAAACAAAATAATCGTTGAGGGTTTAAGGAAGCAGATGCAAGAGGCGAATCTAGTTGGGTCAAATAGCTCTACAGCGTGTTGTGGGGTTACTGGACCAGCGTTCAAACTTCAACCCAGGAAACCCCGTTCAAGTTGACCTATGGATGCGAGGCTATGATCCTGGTTAAGATAGGCCAGCTGTCGTGGAGGAGGTTGAAAACTCTCCAGGAAGGCGAGGCTTTGAACACTAAGGCGCTAATGACGGAATTGGATTTCGTGGACGAGGTCAGGATTACGGCACACTGCAGAGATATGGCCACGAAGCAACTCATCACGGCCAAGTACAATCGAAAGGTGAGGCCTCGGTCTTTCGAAAGTGGCGACCTAGTACTCAGAAGAGCCGACGTCGAAAACAAAAACGCCAGGGATGGTAAGTTGGCTGCAAATTGGGAAGGCCCTTACCGGGTTAAGGAGAAGCTCGACAAAGGGGCCTACATTCTGGAAACCCTGACAAGGAAGCCAATCAAAAGGACGTGGAACGCCGACAAGCTAAAAGTCTATTATAGTTAGACCCAGCTACTGCACGCACAACATGTCAGACAAGCCATGTCCGAGTTAGTTAATTTTGGGATGAGTATTTCAATTTCAATTTTCTTTTCTTGCTTATGCGATTTCCTTATTTGAAGTTGTTAGCTCTTTAGAGCGGATTATTTCGTGAATTAATGAAGAATTCCTCAGTGGATATTCAATTTATAGACAATCTAAATGTCGTGCCGTATACCTATAAAGGAATGGAGAAAGACTCAAGTCGTTGAACACAGTCATACACCAGCACGGTTAAAAGAATGACACCGGGGCCAACGAGCCTGGGTTCTCAATCACGCGAGGCCGCTGTTACAAGCCCTCGCAAAATTTTGATGCATAAAAAACTTGCTCCTAGATAAGAAGGTGAATTGTCATCCAGACCCTGATCAGGTCAAAATGTTTAAGTGTTGCGTTTCTACACCACAGTTGAACATGTGACAGTTTGCCCTTATCCTGGTTACGATCCCAAACAACGGAACCGGAACGTAGTAGCGCGGTTAAATTGAAAACCCCTACCCCAATACCCAGTCTCTGATACTGGAAGAATATAAGCGGATTCTGCATACGTTAGACCTGGCTCGGTCACAAAATTTCCAACATGGATTGGGATTCTTAAACCAATAGTCATTGCAATGCATAAAAGGCAACGAAGCATTCGATTAGAAAGGAACAAAGTTCTTAATGATTGAAATGTTGTTTAAATAATTACACAAACCGGAATTAGAACCGGTGAGAATACAAAGTCAAAAGGGCATTAGCGTCCGAAAAGTAGAAACAACATAAGGATGGCCCCTGCTACTTAGCTAGTTGGTGCGACCGGCTTGGAGGGGCCTTGACCATCCTCCGGAGCTGCATCAAGGGAGACCTCTTCCTCATCCTCCTCGGCTTGCCCCCCACCATCTAGGTCAGACACCGATACCGAGTTGTTCCCAGGCGATGAAGGAGGCGGGACCAATACGCCATCCTTAATAAAGGCTTGGTAATGATACCCGTCGGTGTTCAAAGTCACCTCGGGGTTCAGATGACGGATCTGCACAAGCGCCATTTTGAAGCAATCCACGGCGGCCTCCTTCAGAGCCTCCACGCAGTCCGCGCGAGTTTTCTTCTCATCAGCAAGGGCGGCCTTCGCCATACTAAGCTCTGAGGACAGATTGACGTGTTGAACCTACAGGGATTTCACTACATCCATACTCTTAGTATGAGCCTCTTGAACCCTGGCAAGGCTCGCACTGGTTTTCTCCAAGGCCTCTTTCATCATCAAAAATTCCTCGGTCGCTTTTCCAGCGGCGGCCTTGGCGACATCAAGTTCCTCCTCGGCCTTATTTTTCCCCTCCACGGCCTCATCTCTTTCAAGTTTAAAACGCCGTATTTTAGCTGCAGATGCAACATACTTGTGCTTCAGATGAAGCGCGGCCTGCGTTAGTCTGACGGCCTTCAGGAGATGATCTACACACCGTGAATCGTACGCTCGTCAACATCAGGAAATGCTACGGTGTCGGTAAAACGGCGTGGGGGCAAGAAGGCAACACTGAGTTCCTTGGTGATCCCCTTTTCCCATGCAAGCCCACGGGGGATCTTGAGAGGAGGAGGAGGAGCTGTAGGAATCTTGGTGGGAGAAGGAGGAGCTGGTGGATCTGAGAGGGAAACCTCCTTCTCTTTCGAGCCTTCATCGGGAGGTTGTAAAGTCGGGCCAAGAGGAGGGGAGGAGGAAGTTCCCTGTTGGGCCGAAGCCTTTGTTTTCTTGGTCGCAGCAGCCTGAGAGGCTGGCTTAGTCTTTCCCTTCTTGGACTCGATAGGGGCAGATCGTTTCCTGGTATTCCTCTTACTCGGGGCCCCCATATCCGAGTTCACGAAAGATAAGTAGCGCGTAAATCCCTTCATTCCTTGAGCTACAAAATAAACAAACACGAAAGTCAGAATTCCTACTAGACATAGTATAGGCAGAAGTATAAAAGCGAGTCTGTGACATGCAACAAAGGGATCATACTAGTTGCCGACCCCAACCCGGCACCAGCCTGGTTTATAAAGAAGGTCGTGCTTTTAACGCCGTACGCGATGGCGTAAGACATCAGCCGATCTACGGAGGAAACCTCTTCGGCTGGGAGATCATCCGACTCGACTTGATAAGAAGTGGAGGTCAATTTATGATGGTCATTGGTCTAATACAAAGGGAACCTCTATTCCACGGTTTTACACTCGGCCCCTTTTAGAAACCAAGGTTGTTCGCCAGGCTTGGCTACCACCTTGAAAAAGCTATTCTTAAAGTGTTTGAAGGACTCGGAATAGGTGGTCAAAAGTTTTTTATCGGGATCGCCCGGAGGGAAGTCAACCCTTTCAACTTGGCCGACTCCTTACCGGAACGAGGAGTAAATGGACAAAAGAAGTAAAAAAATAGAGTAGCCGTACAGGGTATGGGTTCCCTAAAGGAGCCACACAGATGCTCGAACGCTACCAGATAAGCCCACCCGTTCGGGTGAAGTTGAGAGGGCGCCAGGTGGAGGTGGTTCAGAGCAGCAATTTGGAACTCGGTAAACAGGAAACGAATACCGAGTCGGGACATGTAGTCCCTATAGAAAAAGAAGAAGTTAGTGCGTCCCCCCTCCCGGGTAGAACAAATGGGCTCGTTATCATCCGGAGGACTCACGAGGCATCTGTCCAAATCCCCCAAACCCAATCTGCCAACATCGGCAACGGTCATCAGCGAATGGGTCTTTAAAACTTCGTGCGTAACCAGGGGTATCACTCGAGTAAAGCCCTGGGAGGGATGGAAGAGTCCGACTCTCTGGCGTCGGATCTGGCACTCTGGGGTGAGGATGACGACTCCATTCACCTATAACAAAAACAAAAAGTCTAAGATCAGCAAGGCGGGGTATACCTAACATATGCAAGCTACTGCGTGCAGAAGGAAAAATGGGTGGACCCAGAGAATACTGACTCCTAACAGCAGGGACAGGGACAGAGGACGACCTATGACGATAGGAACCTAGGATAGTGTCGGCCATGGAATCTTGGCCAATGGAGATGTAATGGGAGCTTGAGGCGATGCAATCCCAGCAGGGGCCAAGGTATCCGTCGGGATGGTTTCCCGACCTTGCACTGGGGCGAGTCTCGTAAAAATTGACGGGTTGTACTGGAATAGCATCAGAATCACCCCGGTTCCCGGGGAAAGGCAAAATACTAGCAGAACCCTCATTTGCAGACCTAGCAACGGTAAGGTGAGACCCCTCAACACTCCTCCCACCAGAACCACCTCGGAGTAAGGTGGCTAGCCTTTGCTCCTCAAAAAGAGAAGAGCCAAGCAACCAAAAACTGGTTCTAGGATAACAAATACGCGATGCTTCTTCCTCTTCTGGGGTTAGATTCTGACTCGAAGAGGGCAAACAGTTAACCCTACCCATCAACACCAGGAGCTGGAACCTAGATAGGCATAAAAGGCTTGATAAGGAAAGGAAGAAACCAAAGCGAACGAAACTAGACGACGAGTACTCCTACGAATAAGGGCATGCGGCTACGTGAATGAAACCAGAATCCAATGGGTACACAGAGATTCCTACTGAAAACTCAATCAGGAAACACAAAAACTAGCTTATATGGGGATGTGGAGGAAGTAATGATCTCACGCTCTCCTGGATATCTGCCTCATAGATATTTAGGCAGTGCCTATAAATCCAATAGCAACCTACTAGCCCATCAGACTAGAAATCTGTGTTCTAACATGTGGTATCATAATCGATCAGGAGAGTTGCACAAATCTTCAAGATGCGGGAGAGGGCAAATGGCAGGCAAAGGCACGGGCCATTGAGCAACGAGAGGATAGAGGGAAGTAGAGAAATTATTATAAAATAAAATCCTTGAGGCCGAGGTGACAACATTTGTAGGCATGCAGCATTGTTTCCCTTAAAATGTGGCTTCACCCGACTATGATCTTTATCTTGCTCGGTGTGTAATCTCCTGCATTTCTTAAACTTGTGTTGCTCGCTTCAACACCCGTGATCGAAAACCTTGCAAACTTCTAGGAAAACCATGTTCGAATTTCTTACCCTCCAATTTTGGGGTGAAATGAGTGTTCCCTTGTTTATATGACTGGCAAAAACGGTTAGGTCGTTGTATCTAATTGATAAAACGGTTAGAAAGTCGTTGATCTGCTGGATTTGTTTTTTTACTTATTTCGTTCCATCAATGTTGTTTTGACCATCTGTGGCCCCTTTTCCCCTTTTCTTTTTCAAGCAGAAAAAATTCGTTTCTGTCTTCAATTCTTCATGTTTCTGGTTTATGGGGATGTTTTAATTTCGATACATGCGATATTTGGAAATGCATTGCTTCGGTTTATTTAATTCACAAAGAACAATATAGTTTAACTCACATTGTTGTCTGAAGCATTTTCACTCCATGCATGAACATATTTACTAGTCTCTTTCTGGGAAAAGGATAGAAGGAAATTGTGTGAAGGCAGTTCTGTTCAGCACTGAGGCCTTAAGGTCGAGTTTACTAATACTTTCTCTTTTAGCATTTATGCATATATTTTAGGCCATAGCCATTCTTTGCCTTAGACACACACACACACCCCCACCCCCAGGCATTTATATTATTTTTAAATTCGGGTTGGTATTGACAAATTATATATGCAGCACTCATTTGGTTTTGCCCTTGTTGCATCATTCAGTTTACTTCACTTGCTTGAAATAGCCTCTGACACTTTTTGTTACAGAGTTTTTATTTTATTTATTTATTTGTGATTGAATAAAAGATTCTCCTTAAAGATGAAGCTAATCAAATCATGGAGGTTTCTGATGAGAAAAAAGAGCAGCTTGTTTGATCGGGTGTGTGCGCTTATACTTAAATTACTTGTAACCATTTTTCATTACAGTGACCCATTTTTTAACTTGACATGTTTTAATGTGTATTTTGTTGGAGCAGGGAAAATCTTGTTTGAAGATGAAACCACTTCCTTTTACAGCAGTTGCATGTACAGTCATGTAGTTCATTCTTTATAGAACTACAAGCTACCAGTATCATGAAACAGAGGTATGCCACCACTAGAATTCTATTAAGTTTTACATAGATAATGCTAAATTCCTGCTGTAATGTCAGAGTTCTATTTAAAAAAAAAATTGTAATTACTTTCCTAACATATCAGAAAGTGTTATTGACAAATTACCTCGTCATGGAAACCAATTTGATTTTTCCCTCATCTGCAAGGATGGTGTATAAAAAATTAAAAGCACATGTTGTTTGGGCAACAAAGTACACATTATGTTTTTTTGTGTTAAAAGAGCTAATTATTTTCTTTCTTCTTTGTTTTCTACCTACAAGTTCAGATTGACAAAAAGTGGAGTATCTAGGAAGGAGAAGAGGTAAATAATCTTCAAATTTGTGCGATGGGGTGCTATTATCTTGTATAAGAGGTCCAACCACTTCTTTTGCTATTTGAAGAAGTACCCAACAAATTTGGATTCATTTGAGATTGTTACTAATTTAAACATTCCTTACTGCTTATGGTACTTGTTATGCCCATCATCATGCAGCGAATTCCTGAATATTCTGGGAAATTAAGAGGCTTGCCACATGGTATGATACACGCTACTTCAAATGTCGAGTTAAGACCTTTATGGTCTAGAAGGAGCCCAAGTTCAAAGGTACGATGTTTTTGAATTGTTCTTTTAAAAAGTTTAGTTCTATGGAAAAAGGATTGATCATGGGTGGAATATTGAGTGGCCATGTCAGCAATTGTTTGCAAAACTGTGTCACTAGAGCTACCACAATGATTTTCTATTGTGAGTCAGATGGAATTTCAGGTTCCAGTTTACACCAACCATAACTTACTAGCCGTGCCAGTTGGTATGAGACAAAAGGATAATGTCAATAACATGGTGCTAAAGGTATTTTTCAATGATTCATTAGATAATTGAAGCAATTATAAACAACACTCTGGTAATAATTTCAAGAATTTCAGTTTCTACCAGATAATTTTACAATAATGTTATTCCACTATGATGGCAATGTTGATGGATGGCGGGATCTTGACTGGAGTAGCAATGCCATACACTTAGTTGCTCAGAACCAAACAAAATGGTAAGGATGGACTGATCAATGGAGACTGCAATTTTCAGTTTGTGAAACTTTTTTGTGTGTGTGAATGTTATGGACAGTGAGACTAGATCACTTCGATTTGTTAAAGGGTGGAGCTGATGGAGCAAATTAATTCTTCCTTTGGACATAATGTATCAAGACTTAAAAGCCTCTTTTAGATTCAGAAGCGGAGGGAAAAATTTTATGAATTGGATTTTTTTTTTTAAACAAAAAAATAGAGAAGTGGGGTCGAAAGTTTTTAACTAATTTTTTTACTCTTTTATTGTACATCTTATTTTTATTAAAATTTTATAACCCTAGTTGTTTGGTATGATGGATTTGGAGCGGAGGGGAAAATTTTTTGAATTGGATTTTTTTTTTTTTAAAAAAAATAGAGAAGTGGGGTCGAAAGTATTTAATTAATTTTTTTTACTTTTTTATTGTACATCTTATTTTTATTAAAATTTTATAACCCCACTTTTCCAATTTTCTTAAATCCAACTCATGAAAATGCCCCTGATATGTAAGGTGTAGAAAAAGAGTTAGTTAGTTAGTAATTAGTTGTTATGGTTGTTATTTCTGTTATGACTAGTTAGTTACCGTTGGGAAATTGGCTTATGGAGTCTATATTCAATGGCCTATAAATAAGAAGGCTTAGACTACAGTAGAGATGTTCAGTGAATTGTTATGATGAATGAATAAAGGAATTCCAGATTGGATTCTGCTCTCTCCCTCTCTTGTTTCTCTTCTCAACCCCTCTGATTTCTGTCCTTACCCTCTGATTTCTTAATTTATCTACACCCTAGCTATCAGCCCCCCTCCCATATGCCAAACAGACCCTAGGGAATGGAATGAAACGAAACGTCTGTTAAAATTACAATGACTCAGTCAAACTATGGCAGTATTATCATATATGCTGTCTAAATAGCTCCGCCATGTGTCGCTTAATTTTGCCTTTCATTATTTGTATCCCTTATGTTGCATTTATTCTACCCTGTCCCCGTCTAAAAGTTTTTGCACCAGTTCGAATTATTGGACTGTTGGTCCTCCTATTCTAGTTGCCTAAGAAGTGTAACTTTAAGATGATAACATATATATATATATATATATATATATATATATATATATAATGTGAACATATTTTTCAATCATGCATTTGTATGTCTCAAGTCATACATATTGATTTATGTCTTTTATTATGCCAGGTGGTTTGCAAAAAGATTTCTACATCCTGATATAGTTTATATTTATGATTACATTTTTCTATGGGATGAGGAATTAGGGGTGGAACATTTTTCTCCAGCAAGGTACCAATGTCTACATCAAGCCTTTTACAGAATGCTATTTTTAGTAATTTACTGTTTTATATTGTCTGCATGTTTTGTTTGATCAAGCTTACACATACTTTAAGATCTATTCTTTAGTTGGCTCTTGTATTGATTAAAGGAGGAAAATGATCAAATATAGTATTCTGCTTTTTCAAAATTGCAGATACATTGAAATTGTAAAACAAAAAGGATTGGAAATATCCCAACCCGCTCTTGACCCAAATTCGATAGAGATACATCACAGAATTACTGTTCGGGCTAGAAACAAGAAATTTCACAGGTAACTTGTTAATAGAGAATGCTGATACAAACTGAAAATCAGTGCTTCTCATACTCACATTGTATAGTTTCATTTCATGCATGCAGACGGGTTTATGACAGCAGGGGCAAAACAAGGTGTTCAGATGCAAATCAAGGGCTACCTTGCACTGGGTAACTCTTACTTCAAGTTGGTAACATATACATGTGTGTGTGTGTACACATTGTAGTGTAATTGTTATGAAGTCATTCTTGATGGATCTTGTTCTTCTGATAGTGTGCTAGCATCAAGATGACAGTAGGGATCCTGGTATCTTCTCACTTATGATGTTTGGTGAAGCCTAAGATTATGCATTTTAAAAAGGAAGCCTAATTTGATCATCAACTTATATGAGATAACATCTTTTCTTCTATACACTAGAGAAAATGATTTCTTGTTAGCCTCACAAAATGTAACAGAGGTTTCGACTGAAAGACAGAAAGTAAAAAATGATAGGAAATCACAGGTATGCTAGTTATTCCATTTGCATATTGGGGGTAATGTATCATAAATTGAGAAGCCAGCCAAATAGCAGATTTAGATTCATTGCCCTTATGATTCCCAATGCAATGAATTTGATTGGAGTCATATATTAAATTGGTATATATATTATTAGCAAAATATGGAGTGTTAATACAAGCTTTCAGAGTGCGAAATGTTCAACACAAACTGAGCATGCATATAACTCTTTTCATTTAAAGTTTATGTGCTTTACGGATAGAGTTGTCTCCAACATCTTGATACCAGATCTCTAAGCAAGATAAGATTTTTGAATCTACGACTGTGGTATTGTTTGAAACTGGACCTTCACAGATTTTACAGTGTCTCCTGGTCTTATCTTTCGGATGACTCAATCAACAGAAAGAGGAAATTATAAAAGCTCCTAATTCTATCAATCATGATAAATCTTGACATGATCTCATATAATCATGAATGTTATAAGTAAGCCATTGATCCCATTGCAAACCATGCTTCTGCTAACATATAAAAATACTCCCTCTCGTCCTTGATATAGAACCTATTTGGGAAGTTGATCTTGGTTCTAAATATAAATATGAATTGTGGCACACATGTTTTGTAATCGATCATGTTATGAATGCACAACCTTGTGTATATATTTTGTAGCTTAGTGGAAGGCATGGCTCCTATTTTCTCGCAATCTGCCTGGTATTGTGCTTGGCATCTTATACAGGTAATACTATTTCCACAATTCATCTGGATTTTGGATATTATTCTATCAGAAGTGAAGCCGTGATTTTTGTCTTCCTAATTTACTCATTTTCCTGCTATACTTTGCATAACGGGCATCTGTTATTATGAGTTATGATTTTCCATGTTTTATTTTGTTCACTAATCCTGTTATTTTGTCTTCAGAATGACCTTGTCCACAGATGGGGAATGGATATGAAACTAGGGTACTGTGCACAGGTAAGGTTTAATCTTGCTTTTTTGGAGAGCTCCTTCTTTTGGGCAAACTAGAAAAGTTGGAGTTGTTGATGGGGAATACATTGTTTATAAGGGAATACAAACTTTGGGTGGGAGTGGTAATGCATAAACTAAAGTACTTTTCCTCCCTTTTCATTTATTTTGTATTCAATTACCTTTCTTATGATTGCACTAACTTGATCATCATATTTTCGGAAAATTCATGGCACTATCTGCAGTCAGTTTATTTCCAATAGCCACCAACATTTTCTAAAGCTGAACTACAGCCCCTTTGGACCAAAATAAAAAATTTTGTGGGTGAAAATACATTGTTACCCCTGCTTTATTGGCGTTTTAAAAAAGGGTCCACAGTCGCCGGAGCTCCGATGCTCCTACCATCATCAAGCACCCGGTCTCTAGCAGTGACACTGACGCCAGCACCGGAGAATTATTTGCAAAGAAGGTGGTCAAGGAGGGATTTGGACCCATGATCCCTTGGCTTCCTAAAAGTATGATGGCCTCCAAGCTATTCAACCCATTTAGTTATATAGGGGAAAGCAATTATGTAACAACCTAATGTCCCTACTTATTAATTCCTTTATAGTAACATGTAAGGAAATTAACATGTAAGACAATTTACAACAGATAAGCGAATTAAGATGTAAAGTAGGGACCTAAGTTTGTTACACACACATATATATAATGCCTTGTATAACTATATGGGTTGGATGGCTTGGTGGGCACCAAACTTTAGAAAGCCAAGGGGGTGGCCAGAGCTCCGGCAATGGTTGACAATTTTTGTTTTTTGAAAATAATAATGGGTTAAGGTCTTGTGGCCTATTAGCTTAATTATAACATTTTTAAAAATATAGGCCGCCTTAATAGAGCATAAAATTTGAAAAAATGGCCTCTAACAGTAGTGAAAAGTTTCGGGCCACTTTATTGTCGAACAAGTCTGACTTGTTAAGGGTGAAGTCTGACCTGTTTCCACCCCTAGATATTATATAAATAAGAATTAAAAATATATGATACCATAAATAACATTTTTAACATTTTTTTTGGGTTAAATAGTAATTTTGCCCCGGAAGTTTTTTTGGGGAGCAATTTTGCCCCTCCGTTAACGGTCAACTAACCGTTGACTGTTAGTTGACCGTTGACGGAGGGGCAACATTGCTACTAAAAAAAACTTCCGGGGCAACATTGCTCCTGAAGAAACTTCCAAGGCAAAATTGGTCCCCAGCGTATATTTTTGGGGCAAAAATGGTACTTAACCCAATAATAATCAACGGCACCAATGTTTGTTCGCCCACAAAATTTAATTTAAATTTTGTCTATTGGGGTGCAATGAGATTTTAGAATATTTTGGGGGCGATTGGATATTAATTGTTTACGGTGATCCTCAATTGAAATTTTCCTATATATTTTCCCAGCAATGGTGTAGGCATTTCAGTTTTCAATCCCTCCTGAATTATGTTTGCTGATGTAAAACAAATGAAAGAAAGAACATTTGATTTCTTGAATTTAAGTTATTACGGAATTCATTGAAAGACCCAATTAAATCTGGCTTCTTGTTAGAAGTAGGCACTGTAGTTTTGTTGTTGAATCATCTAATAATTTACGTATCTCCTTGTGATTTGTTTATTTTGTCAACTACAAGTCTTTTTTTAGGCAAATTGCATGAGATGAGGTTATGATGGATCAGTTATTTTTATGAAAACTATATGAAATTGATACAAGTTTATTCTTTCTGAAGGCTGTGTTTATTCTTGCATGAATGCAGAGGTTTTCAAACCCAGACCGGTCATTGAACCGGTGGGGGTAGTGAGTTAAGGGTTAGTAGGTCGGGATTTGGAAGTCGACCGTAGGTATTAATTAAAAATATAATATAATTAAAATAGGAAATATATATATTTTTTAGTAATAAAAAATAATGATGGATGTGCAATATTATATATATATATATATATTTTTTGAACAAAGAGATGAGGGTAGCATCTGCCAAATGATATGATATATCAGAGAGGCAGTGAACGTTGGGAAGCAATGTGACTTGTCTCTGCTGCTTTTCATTATTGTACTTTCTTTTCTTAAAAAAAAAAAAAAAGATAAGAAAATGATGTTAAAGGCCAAAGCGTTAACTTGTTCTTTTTTGTTCCTCTTCAGCTCTTCCTCTCCGAATGTGAAACTGAAACTAAAACGCCTCTCTCTCTCTCTCTACCAACCCACTCAAAGATCATTACTCTCTCTTCCTTTCCAGCAGCGCTCCACCATCCGTCTTCATTCTTCTGATCTCCATCGCCGGCGTCTTCCTTACTGGTGGAGAGCCTCAATGTTGAGAAGCATTTTAGATCTCTTTCTCTCTTCCCCCCTTCTCGTTCTGTATCTGGGCCATAGAGAAGGTGGAGGCCGAACGTTGCTCCTCCTTCGGCCTCCACAGCACGCCGGCGTCTTCCTCACATGTGGAGAGGCGAGGCTCGATTTTTATTTTTTATTTTTAAGAAAAAAAAAACCAACGAACTGTGACTCGGCCGGGTTAGGCCGAGTCAATCATGGGTCAACTCGAAACCCCGGTCTCTCCCTTGACTCGGACCGGTTTCCCAGCCGGTCCGGGTTTCAGAACCTTTATCCCAGAATAAGTATACTATTCACAAATTTTTCAATTTAAGGTGCCTCATTGCTTCTTGTAACATTAATCATTTCTTTCAGTTTGCAGCTTTCAAATCACAAGCTAGCTAAGGTATGGTCTTGAATGGATCACGTGTAAAATCCTACTTCAATATTTCAAATATTCTATCATTCTCTTGTTGATTTTCATTCCAAATCAGAGGCGAAGAGCTGCTGCTGGTGATGTGAGAATTGAAGTGAGGCATGTGAGCTTGTACCGTTGGCTAGTTTAACTCCAAGGAACATTTGAACATTAATCTTTCGGGGAAGCCTCAGAAACTTAGTTTATTCTATGGACTGAGCAGATCAGAAGGCAGTCTACGCGGAAACTTGAAATTTTCAAAACGCGATGGAATGAAGCTGTAGCTGAGGACAAAAACTGGGTTGATTTCCAGGAAGACACCCGTGAGAGGTTTCACTAATCTGCTCATGAAAAAAGATAATAACAACATTCCTAGCACATAGGACAAATTAATTTAAATATTTTCCAAAAAAGTTTAGTGCTCCAAGTGGACCGATGAAGAGAATACCTCATAAGTACGTACATAGGAGTCCTCCGAGATGTTGAAGGCAATTCAAGATTTTGGCAAGTTCCTTGGACAGACACCCGAGAAAAGCATGAAAAAGAGGTTCGAACGTATGCTTTTGTCAGTTTAACTTTTTTATTTTCAATATTTATCGTCAATAATTTTCAATAAATATTTTCAGGATAACATACCAATAGTAAGGAAAATATGGCTTGGACGATAAAAAAAAAAAAAAGGAGAATGACTTAGGTCTTAATTAATGAAAATAATATCAAAAAAATCTTCATACAAGTGAGCTCATGAAATTAACAAATGAATTATTTATCATTAATAATTTATAGGGTTTGTGAATGTATTATTTCTTTTAATTGGAACCTCTAGATCATTCTCCCTAACGTAAGTGTAAGTTTGGAGTTTGGTTCGAGGGGATGAGAAAAATGTGATGGAGAGGAAAATTTTGTGGACCCCACAACACTAAATTTTGATATAATTTTTTCCTCTTCTCATTTTTTTTTTTCTCTCCCCTCCCCTCAAACCAAACTTACCAAAAAAAAAATAAAATCGCATAGGCTTCGTTTAAGCCAACTTAAACATTAATGATGTCTGGGGCTTGGGGAAAACTTTGGGCTTTGTGAGACACTAATAAAATATAACATTTAAAATTCAAAATACATTATTTTCTTTTTTATATTCTTGACTCACATTCTCCACCCAACATTTTATCTCTCTCTGCCACCTACCCTCAGATCAATTCGTCTTTCCGCACTCTCTCTCATGGGACTCATCATATATCTTTGCCATGAATCAGACTCTCTCTCTCTCATTGGTCTCTCCCCCTCATCGCAATTTAGCTACTCTTCTCTGATCTCCCTCTATTTCTCATCATCTCTTTGGCACTCTCTCACTGTCGCTTCTGCTCCTTCCTTTCTCCACATTCAAAATGGAGATCCATGCCTTTATAATCTTATGCCTCCTAATCGGTGCGATTTTGTGAAATATATATGCTTTTCCCTCTAGCTTGCGAGTCTATCATGCTCACTTGAGGAGCCTTTATTAATTCCCAAGTTAACTAAGTGAAACTATGATATTGACATTGAGGAATTTGGTTGGTTTTGAAATCATTTTTAGTATAATCAATGAAATGTAATGTGGTTAATCCTTAGATTTTTTTTTTTGGGATGTTTTATGTGTAATGATGAATGGTCTTCGGCTATCCTAGTTCACTTAATTAATATATTAGGGAGTTAATGCAATACAACTTGGATGAATTCAATATTGCTCGTTCTTCTAGTGGAAAGTACTCAATTAGACCACTAACCAACAAGCAAGTAATGAACAATCTTATTATCAATAATATTACAAGCTATACTGCCACGCAATCATCAATAACTCAAGCTTTTTTTTTTTTTTTTGACCAATCCGGAGTGCAAAAAGTGATGCAGTAGTGTAATATAAAAAACTCAACTCTCAACATTGAAAAACAAAGATTGAAACTCAATTACTACCCTTTGAAGCCCTACAACTCAAGCCCTCATCCATCTTCGTTGATAGTCGAACCTTCTAGTCACGCGTAGGAGCTCTCATGGCAGAAAGATGGAAGAAAGTCAAAGAAATGGTTGATGAGAGGTGCTGTGCGATGAAATGATGAGAGAATCGATGAATATAATGGAGAGCCAAGGGATGGTGTATGAAGTGGTCATGTGTTGAATCTCCAAGAGGGATGTCGCGTCAAGCACTTCCCAATTGCTTCCAAGGCCACCTGCAGTACAAATTTAACAAATCAATGGTTTAAGAGTAATTACAATTTAATGACAAAATTACCCTTTTTATCCTACTTTTCATTCGATTGCCCTCTTACCACAGTTAGGCACAAATGATGCATTAATGCCCAAGTACAAGTTTTTTTTTTTTTTTTTTTTTTTGGGGGGAAAATCACGTTTTGGGTATAGAAAAGTTTCATAAACTTGTTAATAACAAGTGAAACAACAATCATTAACAAGTGATCAACTACTATTAACAAGTTGTGTGATTTTTCTAATATTATTTGTCTTGGTTAAGACCAAAACATGATTTTCCTTATTTTTTGCTACAAAACCATTTAGGTGAGTTGGATCACAAATACAAGTTAAATACACCCCCAAAATGGCATAAAAAATGTTATATAAACTTTAAACATATCAGCAAGACAATTGGCTACAAATCATATGAGATATAGGAATAGAGTTCAGAGTATGATTATAAAGGTTCCTAAACAAAAATTACAAGTCAAACAGCAGAAGATTAGCCATCCCATTAGGATTAGAAGTTTAGGCACAACTTTCTCATGTGGTAGATAGTCTGACCCTAAATTTTGTCTTGACACCAAAGAATTGCTGCAAATAGAGCTTTGGCTTCACATTTAAAGGTCAACGACGCTTCACCTGATTGGTAGAATAGATTAATTACCAATCCTTGTGGATCACGCAATATGTACCCAAATCCACTCTTACTTTTAGACGTTAGAGTTAATGGTCTAACGATAACAAAACTAGAAAAGTAGTTTGTTTTACCAGACAATTTATTATGGAAAGCTTAAGAAATACCCGGATCGTTATATGATCTGTGGGGTATGATCATCTTCATAATTTATCTGATTTTAAGCATAAAATGAATGAGTTAAAACATATTCGCTCAAGGATCATTATTTAAACATAAACCTGGAAAAAGGAAAAGGCTTTTGAAATTCAAATATAAGGATAATATTCTGAGTGAGAATCACAAAATATCCAAGTATAAGGTGTTGATCAATTAAAGTTCTGAAGCTATTTATATGAAAACAATATTTAGATAAAAGGCTAAAAATTAGAAAGTAAAAATTTTATTTTGAATATCAATCTTATTCTAATATTATATTCAGAAAGAAGCTCATCGCACCAGAATCCGTGCCATATTTCTCACAAAATAATAATAATAATACTTAATGTATATACATATATCTCTCTCTCTCTCTAAATTTTTCTTTCTTTCTTAGCTTATTGTGCAAATTTGAATATATCCATAAATCTTGTACAGGGATGCAAAAAGAATTTAGAGGCCCAAAACATGGTGTGGAGAACTCAAGAATACTTTTCTTTTGTTGCATTAATGCTCTCACTTGCCAAGCTTCAACAAGAAGACCCTGTATCCAACGGTGAGGAGAATGTGACTATCTATAAAAGGATCCATTCTCAAGAAGACAAAAAATGCAAGGAAGAGAAATACGAGAAATCCATTATTTGATTCAACTACAAGCTGAAAAGTGAGCTTATTTACTGTACCTAAGTGCATAGATCAACATTCCTCTGTTTTGAGAGAGATCTAATCTGTATTTTTACTATCTTAATTGAGTAGCTTAAGATTATGATATCTTAAATGGTGTGCACCCTTACTGGTGGTGGGCCGAGTGTGCTTATTTCCAAACTCTTTCTTCTATGATGATATGTTTGTTAACTCTGAACTTAAATTCAGTTTAAATAATTTTGAGTTATTAATCACCCAAAATATGCGACTTTAATCCTTAATAATTTGCCGCTAACTCCACATATGCGACTTTAAGGGGATGGCGGTGCAGCTCAGAGAGGGGGCTATGACAGAACTGAGACAATAGTTGAGCCTGGCCCAGATTACAGGATTTGAGGAGATGCGCACCATGCTTTGGGTGGCTACTAAAAGAGCGTGAGACACGGAGGAAGCTCGACGGAGAGATGTTCAAGGATTGTTCTTTGCTCCCTAAGTCCCACAGGAGGTATTGGCAAGGGAGCCAACTCTGGTGCTTGAAATCCAAGGCACTTCGAAAGAAACATGAACCTTCAGAATCATTTAACGGGTTTTGTTTTAGAGGAACCAAGCCCCAGTAAATCAAGCTAACATGAATCTGAACTCACATCAAGAATCTGTGATGGCTGCACTCACTATCATCGGATCATGTCTTCAGTGTGGAAAAGAACCATTTTGGGAATTGCTAGGTGAAGCGACCTTCCTCATAACACTAACAATTAGCTGCTTACATCACTCAAACACTATCATAACGAATGAGGAAAACTCATTTAGAAGACTTTATAAACTTAATCATGGTAGAAAAGACTTTAACTACACCAAAAAAAGACTCTACCTTAGTTAAAAGAAGTGGCATAACTACCTGCAAACATTATTTATGATGGAAAAGAAATAAACTACACATTCTTCAGCACTATCATGATTATAGAAAAGAGTAAAACTAATACAAAGTGCTATCATGGTTAGAAAAAAATTTAACCAAAATTTTCTCTTTATCACAGAACACACATTTAACCTAACACAATGACCAACATGGGGATCAAGGCACAAAAGAGAATGCCCACAAGCCCAACAACAATAAGCACTAGATAGATTTAGGAGAAGGGATAGACGATCACAAATGAGGGAACTGATAAATGGCTGAATGAATAGTCCTGGGGCCTCAATGCTTCCATATATAGCAAGATATACAACAGAATCGCACAGGAGTTTGTTATAGATGAATATAAACCAGACGCGTGGCAGGGGCGAATCTTATACCAGCTGTCATACAATCTACAATAAATACGTATATGTAGAAAACACTAATCACACTAATTATTCATTTGTCTTAACATGCCCCCCCTCAAACGAGAGGGTGTGGGACACAGACCAAGTTTGAACCTCAAGAAGGAAAATTGAGTATGAGTCAAAGCTTTTGTGAGACAGTCGGCCACTTGATGTTGAGATGGAACATGAGCTATAGTAATATCACCAGCTAACACTTGATCTCGAATGAAATGCACATCAATGTCAATATGTTTGCTTCTTGCATGATGAACTGGGTTAGATGCAAGAGCTTGAGCACTCAGGTTATCGCACCATATAACAGAAGGTTTCTCTAAAAACAACCCTAGCTAGTTCAGAAATTAGAGTACACATCCATTTAAGCTCAGTAGCGCTATCAGCCAGGGCTTTGTATTCAGATTCTGAGCTTGCCCTGACACAACTCTTTGTTTCCTGGAGGCCTAAGAAACTAAAGTATCTCCTAAGTAGACACATAGACCTCCTATAAACCTTCGATAATCTAAATCAGTGGCCCAATCAGCATCAGTGAAGGCCATTAATCGAAGAGATTTAAAAGGTTTAAGGTGCAAAGCATAATGGTAGGTGGCTTTAAGGTACCGAAAAATCCTCTTAACTCCTTGAAAATGAATATCAGGGGGCAGGATAAAAATTGACTAAGTTTATTAATTGAATAGGAAATATCAAGTCTGGTGGTTGTGACATTGCAGAGAACCAATAGCTTGGCGTTATAAGGAGGCATCGACATAGGCCGACTATCGTACGAGAGATGGTGCGTCCAGTCACCATGGGAGTAGGAACAAGAGCACAATCGAACATATTGAACTTTTTAAGCAAATCCAAAATGTATTTTCCTTGGTTTAGATAAAGCCCAAACTCATCTAGATAAACTTCGAAGCCAAGAAAATAAAAAAGATCCCATGTCCTTGAGTGAGAAAGTATTATTTAGCAGGACTATGAAGCTTTTAATGAACTTAGAATTATTGCCAGTAATTAATATGTTATCGACATATACTAAAATAAAGATTATCAGAGACTTTGTCCTTAGAAAAAACAGAGAAGTATCACTCTTTGAATTCTGAAATCCCCACTGAGACAACGTATGTCATAGCCGATCAAACCAAGCATGAGGTGCTTGTTTAAGGCCATAGATTGCCTTAATTAATTTGCACACATGAGTAGGTTTCTTAGGGTCACTGAAACCATCAGGTTGACACATATATACATGTTCTTGGAGAAAACCATTAAGAAAGGCATTGTTTACATCCAATTTCCTAATATCCCAGCGGAAAGTCACAGCAAGAGTTAAAAGTACTCGTATAGTAGTTGGATTGACAACAGGGCTGAAAGTCTTGAAGTAATCAACACCAGTAGTCTACTGAAAACCCTTTGCAACCAATCGTGCCTTGTGCTTAAGGATCAACCCATCAGTGCAAAATTTGGTTTTGAAAACCCAGCGACTATCAACAACTTTTTGAGCATGATCGAAAGGTACTAGAACACAGGTGCCATTCCAAACGAGAGCGTTATATTCGTCTTGCATTGCTTGCTTCCATTAGGGAGAAGAAAGAGCATCATCCATGGTTCTCGATGGACTTGCCTGAGACAGGGAAGACGGTGACTCCAATGCAAGCAAACCAACAAAAGGATGTCGGGGCTTCATGATGCCATCCTTAGCCCTAGTAATCATATGGTATTGATTATGAAGGGAACGAGCTGGAGACTCTAAAGGAGATTGGGCCTCAGTATGGGCTGAAACTAAGACAAGAGGGCCTTCATTGATGGAGATAGGAGGAGATGGTCCAGAAGAGCTACCAGAAGGACTAAAGGACGGAGGCAAAATTGGGCTAGGGGACTAAAAATCCTGTCATGAAGAATTGACTGAGAATGGCACTGAGCATGACGACAGAACAATAATAAACGGAATAGGGGTGTGCTCTAATCAGCCGAAGAAGAACGTCGTGCAAGAAAACCTGATACACAAGGAAACACAGAATCATCAAATACCACATGCCTGGAAATGTAAATTTGTCCAAAGGGACTCAAGCACTATAGCCTTTTGACTGAGAGGCTAGACCAAGGAAAACTCATTGTTGGCTATGATACTAGAGCTTGTGAGTATTGTATGGGTGAAGATAGGGATAATAGGCGCACCCAAATGGTTTTAGCAGCAAATATTCAGGATCAACATCATAGAGACAAAACAGAGGTGAGACACCACTAATGGTAGCTGTTGGCAAACAATTGATAAGGTACACAGCCATCTAAAAAGCTTCAACTCAATAATTTAATGGCAGATGAGCTTGAGCTAATAAGGTTAAACCAGTTTCAACAATGTGTTGGTGTTTCCATTCAGCTAAACCATTCTGAGAAGAAGTGTAGGGACAAGTAAAACGCATGACAATCCCAACATCATTAGCAATTGGCTTAAATTCAGTGCCATATCACATTGAACGGACTTAATGGTTGTGTTGAATTGATTTTCAACATAATGACATAAGTGATTAAATGCAATTACGACTTCACCTTTGTGTTTGAGGGGGTATAACCATGTATATCGGCTATAATCATCAACAAAATGAATGTAATACTTATGACCATTGATTGATTCCCATAAATCAGTGTGAATGAGAGCAAGAGGAGAAGAGGCTCGAGACCAAAAAAGGGAAAATGGTAATTTCTTAGATTTGCCATATTAGCAAAAAGCACAGACAAAATTCTCACTATCTCTAACATTCACATTACAGAGCTCTAGAAGTTGTTTTAAAATTATATTACTAGAATGGCCTAATTTTTTATGCCATTTGAAGAGCAGAACATCGGCCTTGGAGGGAATAGCCGCCATGTGAACTTACTCACGGGATAGAGTCCATGTCTTGGAGGTCCCTACATCAATAGCCGACATGTCTCCCATTCCTTCACAACGCAGCCATGATTAGAAAAATTGATAGCAACAGGGTTATCTTCAACGAGCTTATGCACACTGATTAAGTTCTTCATTGCTGATGGGACAACAAGAACATCTCGAAGATTAAGTGTAGAGTTAGAACAGTGAAGAAAGGTATAACCAGTGCCCTAAATTCGGGTATTAGCTTCGGTGCAAGTATATAGAAAAGGATTACATACAGGGGAGATAGAGTCAAGTTGAGTAGACGTGGGATTCACATGATGACTTGCGACGCTGTCAATATACCAGTCCAGGTCAGTGATGACATGACGCATAATAAACTAAGGAGAGCCACTAGACTTCGGACGCTGATAGCATGTTTCAAAGTATTGTCCATACCAGTCATAGTAGCTACAGTGAGGATGGCCACCGTTGCCACTGCGAGAACCAGATTGACCTCCTCGGCAACCACGACGGCCACGAGAACCTCTCCACGAGCTATAAGCAGAAGAAAATGGTTGAGTTGGAGAAAATTTTTTAGATGAAGGAGAGGAGTTGTGAGTGGTGACATTGGCCGACGGTTGAATGGACAGAGATGCAAACTGGTTGAGTTGCTCCAAACGGCTCTCGAAGGCCAGCAAGGAGGCTTGAGCATCAACCCAAGTCAAACCAACTTGATCAATAAGTTTGACGACAATAGCATTGTATTCGGCGTCTAATCCATTGAGTGGGTGGAGGATTAGATCATCGATGGAGATAGGAGCACTGACGAGGACAAGCTAATTAGAGACATTTTTCATTTTTGCTAAATATTCATCCATTTTCATACCATTCATACTTGTTTGATGAAGCTCTGATTGATATTTCATGACTCTTGACCGTGAGAATGCACTGGTGAGTGCTTGAGCACTAGTCCAAAGTTCTAGTGCAGTCTTTTACTTATTATTTGTTACTTTTCTTTTTGCCATCCATTATTTGTTACTATTTGCTTATTATCTTTTATTTGTAATATTTATTTTTAAAAAATATTATCTATGTAACAATTGTTTTAGTGTTCTACTTTTTCCGCTTCTAGATTAAGTTGTTTCTTATTTTTGTTTTAATTTTATCATTTACATGTTTACCCGGAAAAAAAATAAGAAATAAAAATTGGTTGCCTCTAAATTTTGTTTGTTTGATTTTTTCATTTACATATTTTTTTGATACATTTATTCACTAAAAGTTATCATTCTCACTTTGTACTCCTCCTACTATTTCTGTTATTTATATTATTTTTTTAATCATTAATCCTTCTTTAACTGAACATTTCCTTATTTGTTAATAATTTATCATTCAGTTAATTGCCTCTATTTAGTTGTGTTGTTTCTTTTATTGTTCTACAGATTATTCTACTCTTTATCATTCGCACTTGTATTAATTTGATTAGTTGTTTATTTCTTTTTTTTTCTCTGATAATTTGTTTCTATTTTTTTATTTAATGTATTGAGCCATTTCTCCTTTATGATTAGATCTCATCCTCCCTTTATTATTTTTTATTTACATTTATATTTTCACATGAATTTGTTATTCATTAATCAAACAAAATTTAGAGGCAACCAATTTTTATTTCTTATTTTTTCCGAGTAAACATGTAAAGGATAAAATTATTAATGAATATTACAATATTTGAAGGCATAAATAATACGTACTTTATTTAGAAACAAAAAATTAAAATTAAAATTAAAATGAAAAGATAAATATAAATATAAATAACAATAAATAATTTGTATTTTATTTGTACACATTAGACTTCAATTATACATACAAGATACAGAAATATACAAGTAAACAGAAATAAATACAGTTAGTTAAAAAGACAACTGAAAATGATAAAATATTAACAATAAAAAAAACTAAATGCATTATAAATAATATGTATTTTCTTCATCAAAAAAATAATATATACTTTATTATAAGAAAAAAAATAAGCATTATTTATATGTGTGTTTTTTCCTATCCCAATTTTCTTGTGAAAAATATCAATACTAAAGCAAATTTATATGTGTGTATTTTGTAGTTGATTATTGGTTTGTTTGCTTGTTTTAAATTTGCTTCAATATTGATATTTTTCACAAGAAAATTGGGATAGGAAAAAACACACATATAAATAATGCTTATTTTTTTCTTATTATATATAATTATTATTTTACCCATTAAGAATTACTTATGAATGAAGATACAGGTTCATCCGAAACCACAAACTTCAACAGGATTCCTGAATATCATGCCTCATACATACCTAGGCCAAATTTCAGAAACCAACTACAGACCCCTCTTATGAGTATATTAGTACTCTTCCTCGAGCTAATGTTAATGATGGCTCAATGTTAGTCCTTGTAGGAACACCCCCACAACTTTGGGAAGAAGTAATGTTAATGATGGGAGTCGTCGACTATCCTATTTATGATTTAGAATTATTACCTATGACCACTAATATTTATTTTCTTATTCTATTTTTTCCCCACTTAGAGTTGTTGAATAGGTTTGTATTATTTAAATTACTTGAATTATTATGATCAGTTGAAAATTTTTGGCGAAATCAACTATTGACATCTGCATTTTTGGTGCCATATATATTATGCCACTATTTCTAGCCATGTCAACCTCCATTGTTCCTATGATGGCCTTCTGGATGTTGTTACTAAACCTGGTATCTACAAGATTTAACATAAAGACAGAACATAGCCATCACCAAAATCCTCACAGCCAGGCTAAGTAATAATACTAACAATAACTTCAAATTGCAGATTGACAGGGTTATGCAGTATTTAGGAAGTCAAGGCATAAAAGCCATTGAAGGAAAAGCCTTCACAAAGGAGTTGGCGGGTAAAGAATGGAACATCACTTTACCAACCACACAGTCGTTAGTACCTGCTCGATCAAGCTTTTGGGAAAATAACAACAAATCAGTAGGTATTCGTTTTTTCGATTATACAATAGAAGGGATAACTGAACCGGAATCTGATGATGAACATGGTAACCCCATGTTAGTCATCCTAGAATCAAAACCGGATCCTTTACAGGTATTATATGATTATTACCCTGATTATGATTGGTCACAGGATTTTGACCAAATACCTCACCCAGATGATTGTTCTTTGTTAATTCATTGTAAATATGGAGGTGATTACCCTAAAATTTTTACTAACCCCTTTGCATCAGAATGTCAGCAAAGCGTGGTGGGTAGTATAGACTTTGAAACTTTTTCTTCCGCCTTTGCAATGTTCAATGTAAATACCCTAATGGAGGATGATGAGTATGATCTTCCATACCCTCAACAGTCTTTACCCTCTAAATGGGATGAAGAAATCCCTATACTTATGAATGAAGATACAGGTTCATCCGGAACCACAAACTTCAACAGGATTCATGAACATCATGCCTCATACATACCTAGGCCAAATTTCGGAAACCAACAACAGACCCCTCTTCCAACAGCAGGACAACAACAAGGAAGGCAACGTGGTAGAAATTACCCTTATGAGTATGTTAGTACTCTTCCTTGAGCTAATGTTAATGATAGCTCAATGTTAGTCCTTGCAGGAACACCCCCAAAACTTTGGGAAGAAGTAATAGGACGATGGGAGTCGTCGACTATCCTACACTGTTCAAACATTGCTTTTGCCAACAATCAGGAGAAGGTCAGTTACATTGAAAACCTTCTAGGTAAGACATCTAAATTCTATTATTTAAATTGGACTGCTGCATTCCCCACAGAATACAATAGGTTAATTGCTTCAACAAACAACACACAAAATGTGACAGGACAGATTAGGCAACTTATCATAGGTTATGATCCTTTGAGAGGAAGTAATGAAATGCAGGAGAAGGCCTTACAAGATATAGAAAGGCTTATCATAGAAAATATGAAAGATATAGATAACTATTCCAATGCTTTCCTAAATTTAGCGTCAAAATCTGGATAGGCTTTTACCCAGAACATGAGTTATAAGTATTTTAGTAAATTGCCACCACCCTTTAACAGTATCATAAAGGATGAATGGTATAAGGCTTACCCGACAGTAACTCAAGGGATAGCCCCTAGGATAGTCTTTACCAAAGAATACCTCAAGAAGAAATGTATAGAAAATGAGGTAGCCAAACAGGTTAATACAGAAAGGTGTATATACCAGGCTATTTTCCTAAAGACAAGAAGAGGATTAGGAGAGCCACCAACTATAGGAATGGAATACCTCGCAAAAATCACATCAGGAAGTTTAAAAAAGGCATAAACCTCCTACTAAGAAGTGTAGATGTTATGTTTGTGGTGAAGAAGGACATTTCGCCAAAGAATGTCGAAACAAAAGCGGTAATACAGAAAGGTTTGCGCTTTATCACTCACTTGACTTACCTCAAGAATTTGATGTTGTTAGCATTGATCAAGATGATCCTGATAATGACAACGATATTTGTTCAGTTATAGATGATGACCTTGACAACAATTTCTTTGATTCCTAGTTTTCCCATTATGGTGCTTTCAGAAGAATGGAATGTTTCTAGGGGATTAAAAACCCTGACATCATCACAGAATATTTGCAACCATGACTTTGAAAACTATTTTGAAAAGATTGGGCAACCCCAAAATTTTTTTTTTGTGATTTACTTTTGAACCGAGAGGATAAGAACAAGATGTAGATTTTGTGACTTAACCCTTTGTTATTTGTGTGCTGAAAATAAGATAGGATTCGGTTTCCCAAAGCGCTACCGAGCCGTCGAGATCTACCACAGATTATCCCACATTGGTGAAAGAACTCATCAACAGAAACAGGGATCTAGAAGAACAGGTAGAACAGCTACAATGACAGCTTCAATAGATAAAAGGAAAAAACAAAGACCCTAAGGAAAACCAGGAAATAGGAGGAATCCTTAGACAGAGAAATTTGGTAATAAAAGAGAGCATTCCGTGCACCTCTGAACCAATAATAGAGGATTGTGAAGAATGTAACAGCATTCTCCATTACCAAGGTACATCGCCAGAAAAGGGTATAGTTAAAAATAATCTGCTAAATTGTTTTGCTACAATCTATGTGTGCAACGAATCTCTTGTTGTTAGTTGTATCATAGATACAGGAGCCAGTAGGAGCTGCATCACCCCTAATGCGATTCCCAGACATTTCTATGAAGAAATGTATGGATAGGTTCATGTCACAGCCCTTAAATCAAACCTCTTTGTAAAATATAAGTTAAAAGGTGCACATATCCGATTTAACAAAGAAAGGTATACTCTTCCTATGACTTATGTAATGAATTTTGCCCTCGAAGATAGAACACAGCTTATCATAGGAAAGAATTTTTTAGATAATGTAGGAGGAGGATATTTGTGTTTAGGTAACGAATTCATAATCATAAAACATACAGACAGAATAATCACTTCTCCAATCAATAAAAGTGTAGATTTTCAAGTTTTAGAAGAAGAATTAGAAGATGATGAACTCATACAGGATTGGCTATGTTTCAGTGAAGGAAAACTCACAGACTTTAAAAGTTAGATGACCCCACTTTTAAATAAACTCCAACAGTTACAGGTGATAGGAGATAATCCCACAGCATTATGGGAAAAGAATAGGATCACTTGTAAATTAGAGATTATTAACCCATATCTAACCATACAAGACAAACCCATTATCCCCTCACTTGCAGAACAAGAAGCATACCAGAAACACATAGATTCTCTGCTACAGATAGGAGTAATCAGACCCAGTCAAAGCAGACACAGAACAACCACTTTTATTGTACATTTAGGAACAACAGTCAACCCATATGGTTCCACAGTTAGAGGTAAAAGTAGATTAGTTTTTAATTACAAACGGTTGAATGATAACACATATAAGAATCAATACAGCCTCCCAGGAATTTACTCCTTGCTCCAGAAGATCAAATCCAAAAGGATTTACAGTAAGTTTGATTTAAAATATGGTTTTCACCAAGTAGCGATGCATCCGAAATCAATTACTTGGACATCCTTTTGTGTCCCACAAGGACTTTTTGAATGGCTTGTAATGCCATTTGGTCTGAAAAATGCACCAGCCGTCTTTCAGCGAAAGATGGATAACATTTTTAAGAAATACAGTTTCATTGTTTGTTACATTGATGACATTTTGATATATTTTGATAATATATCACAACATGTGCAGCATCTCAAGGTATTTTTTGACGAATGTGTTACTCATGGTTTGGTTTTGTCAAAAAACCAAGTACAAACTAGGAGTGACCAAGGTAGAATTTTTAGGATTATAAATAGGAGAAGGGAAAGTGAGACTTCAACCGCACATTGTAAAGAGCATAGTTGAATATCTAGAAGAATCCCTAACAGATTTAAAAGGATTATAGAGATTTCTAGGAATACTTAATTATGCCAGAAATTACATCCCTAACCTCACAAAGTAGACAGGACCCTTGTACTCCAAACTCACCCCTCGAGGTGAAAGGAAATTCAATAAACAAGATTTGAAGAAGATCACAGAATTAAAGAATATAATTAGGAATCTCCCAGATTTAGAACTTCCTCCGGAAGATAGTTATATTATTATAGAATGTGATGGATCTCTTAATGGATGGGGAGGAGTCCTTAAATGGAAACCTCACAAAGGAGATTTAGCATCCGCAGAAAGGGTTGCGAGATATGCTTCAGGAAAATACAAGACAGCAATCTCCAATATAGATGCAGAAATCATGGCTTGCATCTACAGTTTAGAAAAATTTAAAATATTTATTATTGATAAAAAATAATTTACCCTTAGGACTGATTGTGAAGCCATAATTAGTTTCTACAATAAACTTGCCACAACACGCAAGTTAAGTAGAAACAGATGGGTAAGATTTTGTGATTATCTTACTTGTACAGGAGTAATTGTTAATATAGAACACATCAAAGGTAAGGATAACACAGGAGCAGACAAATTATCTAGGATTATTTCTAACAGTGTATCCTTTGCTTTTGCAGAGATTCGAAATGAACAAGGGGAAAACGCCAGTAAAAACTGAGCATAGAGCAGAGTCATCAGAACCAGTTAAAGAAATGATGACATTTGGAGGATCCGTTCTGGCTAAATACCCACCAGGACACAGCAAATCCTTCAAACCTTTACCTCATCTACCCCTCCTGATGAGTCACAACAATGTTTATTAGATGCTTTTGGAATGCTTCTACAAGCAAGACAAAAGCACACAGCTTTAAACGCACTCAATTATTATTTTTCAAAGATACGAGAAAAGCTCCTCAGCAAGAATTTCTCATTTTATGTCTTGTTTCGTGGGGATAGACTTGGAATTTATATAAATTACCCCGAACTAGTCAGCTATTGGAAACAATCCCAGGCCCCTCTGGCAGGGATACTATGATTTCCAAGAAGCTTGGAAACAGGCCACAACCACTTTACCACCACCTATTTTTGTGAGAGGAAGATCTCCAGGAGAATTACCCCCACATATCATAGGTACAGATTTCCTTATGGAAAACAGGCTAAAACAGTATGAATTTACTAACGTTTCACTTTTTCAGTGTAATTTAAATTTACAGCAGGAACTGGAGGATGAGCGCAAGGAGAATCAGAGTATGAGAGAACACTTTAAGAAGCTCAATCTTCGAAGCCAAGATCTCCAGATACAGAATAATCATCTGAAAAACTTGCTCTTGGGATCACAGTCTTATAACAGGCTATAGATATTTTGTCTAAATCCTCACAAAAGGAGAGTTATACAGGAACATTTGACTAATCTTATCCCTTTCCTTGAGATTCAACCACTCATAGAAGATCGACATGTCCAAAAGTTGATAAATCTCCAGTTGCAGTTATTAGATCTCCATCACAGATTACCTTCAGATGGAAGATACATGATTGACCAGGAAGTTACTAGTTGGTTCAACACAGAAGGAGAATATGTATATAGTGGTTTACTCAAATTAATAATTGATTTGGATAGACCAACCTAGAACCTTAATGGGGAGGAATATCCAATTGATTATATGGAGTTCCTTGCTTATGGAATGATGGGAGCCTTCATCATATCCGAAGATTTTAAAGAACTTCCTTTCGGAGAAGCTTTAAATGAAGAAATAAGGAAACAACAGAAGTTTGGCACAGTTTTTGTTAAAGTCCAATCTCAAATTCCTTATTACATAAATGGCAGATACCGCCAAAGTTTTCATCATTTCTTAGTAACACCAGTTATTGAACAGACTGAGGAAGGATTAACAGAACCATAGTGTGATAAATTCGTAAAGGATCATCGTTTATATGAAAAACTTGGTAATCAAGGAGCAGAAGACTACAATTCATTGTCTTTTAACACAGTTGTTCGCAAATCTTGTTACCAAGTATGGATCCCTAAGAATTGTGAACACCTCTGTCTAGTTCAAGCAGGGGTATTAGATCCAAATCCAGAAAATTATAGTGATGATGGAATGTTTGATGACGAGTACATGGCCGACACAGATTAAAGTTCGACATGACAGAAAGGCATCCACCATAGTACAATAATGATCTGCTTTTCTGAAAAGGAGATTCCTTTATGTTAAAGTTGATGCCAATTTGCATACTGGAGCTTTATCTTTTGCCGACTATGTATGAATAAAACTTTTCGGATTTGTAACACCCTTAAGTCCGCAAATTCAAGATAGTGTGAAATACGCACAGTAGTATCAGTTTGTATATAAATTCGTGGGTTCACAGCCTATAGACACCACGAATAACCATCCTCAGAAATCAATAGAAAAGATTTCACAGAGAAAACTCTGATATTCCCTCTCTTCCAAATTTTCTTTAGCTTCCAGCTTATCTGCGTTTAAGTCCTACCTCTATACATATAAGTAGGCACAGGAGATGGAAAAGAGGAGGCCCCCTCCCAATCTGCAATCTAACTTGAGCAATTTAAATAATACAAACCTATTCAGCAACTCCAAGTGGGGAATAAAAAGAATAAGAAAATAAATATTCGTGGTCATAGGTAATAATTCCATAAATATCTATTAACTATTTGAATTATTTGATTTTGAGTTATTTATTATTTAATAGGTAGTTGATATTTATAATTTAGAACTATTAGCTATGACCACTAATATTTATTTTTCATATTCTATTTCTTCCCTGCTTGGAGTTGCTTTGAATAGGTTTGTATTATTTAAATTACTTAAGTTAAATGGCGTATTTTGTTTATATGTAAATTTGTGTTCGATGATTTTCTTATCTTTTTTCTTATTATTTATAATTATTATTTTACCCATTAAGAATTAACCATTCTTCATTTTGTATCACTTTAGGAGTTTCCCCTTTTGCATAATTGGGCTTATGGGCTTTTGCGATAAATTATTTAAATGGGCTTCGTTATCATATTTGTTTTTAATATTAGTCCTCCCCCTCCCCTTTTTATCTCTTTCTTTCTTTCACTATGATGAGCTTTTCAAACTGTTCTATTTGTTGTCTTTTATTTACTTATTTTTGTTTTCATGCTAATTCGGTATTCGTCATTTGGTGTTATGCGTTTTTATTTGTTTTCTCCTTTTTTTTTTCCCGTAACTTTCGGAGTTTCGAATGTTTGCATTATTTAAATTTCGATGTTCTATTTTGTTAGAGGACAATTAATTTTTCTATTTCTTGTGTGACTTGGAGTTGCTTAATATGGTTGCATTATTTATTATTATATATTTTTTTGCCAAGGTTTGCATTTTTTAAATTATTGTAGTTAAATGGACTAATTTATTTATATTTAGATTTTCAAATTGTTCTTTTTGTTGTCTTTTATTTATTATTTGTTACTTTTCTTTTTGCCATCCATTATTTGTTACTATTTGCTTATTATCTTTTATTTGTAAAAATCTCGATGTTCTATTTTGTTAGAGGACAATTAATTTTTCTATTTCTTGTGTGACTTGGAGTTGCTTAATATGGTTGCATTATTTATTATTATAATTTTTTTGCCAATGTTTGCATTTTTAAAATTATTGTAGTTAAATGGACTGTTTTATTTATATTTAGATTTTCAAACTTTTCTTTTTGTTGTCTTTTATTTATTATTTGTTACTTTTCTTTTTGTCATCCATTATTTGTTACTATTTGCTTATTATCTTTTATTAGTAATATTTATTTTTCAAAAATATTATCTATTGCAATACTTCTAATTTATCATATGTGTGAATAAATCCTCTCTTTTTATTTGTGACTCTCTTCCTTTTTTTGGCATTCTCATGTTACCGACTTGGATTTTCTATTTTTTCTGTCGTATTTGACTTAAATTATTTGTTACTATTTTTTATTACCACTATTGATGTTCACTCAACAATAATCAAGAAGGAGAGAGATAAAGGGAATTAAAGAATATAATTAGGATGTTTTAGAAAAAACTTGTGATATTAACTAACTTCTTTAATCAAATAAATTAGGTAAATAAGTTTACAAAGTTCCAACACTGATATCTTTATTATGATAAAGGACAAGAGGTCTTATTTAGAAGAGGACAACAAGCAAAAAAAATCAGACACACACACACACGTAATAATGCTTTAACCGTGGCACTATTTATTTATATCATAGTAGTGTGTGTAGAAAGGGAAGTCAATTCAGAGATGAAGTTTGATCAGTTTTAACAATTGTAGTCGCAGAAGCAAGCCAATTCAAATCCACGAAAGAGACATCTTCCGGTAAAAGCACCCTCGGTTATGCAAATATTTTCACACGGAACACCGTCTACGCAATTCCCTTCAAATTTGCCACTAAGTCTCTCACAAGTTGTTGCTTCCACATTCTCTACGTATATTAACGAAAACAAATGCAAAAAAAGAAAAATAATATTAGAGTTCTATGGCCTCAAAAAGTTATACACACACACACACATTCGATTTATGACCAAAACCAGCCCCTAACTAGCTAATTTACACATTTAGGACTTCTGGATAAGTAGGGTTATATATGCAAAAATTTAGATAATGGTTGTTAATATATATTGGTAAAAAATGTTGTTAGTTATTACTGAAAATTTTGAAAAGAGGAAATGGAAAAAATTGAAGTGGATGTTTGGACAGGGGTAAAAACTAACCGTAGGGAGAGGAAACCAAGAGAATACAACAAAAATATTGAGATAGGAAAAAAAGAAAAGATAAATGAATAAATGCATATGTAAATAAATTAACAAATTAGTTATGAAACGAACAATATCAACACAGAAGCAAATGTAAAACAAGCAAACAAATCAATAATCAACTACAAAACAAACTACTACAACAAAAATATTGACATAGGAAAAATGAAAAAATAAATGAAGAAATACTATGGCGCACACACACACACAATTATTAATTACAACAAAAATATTGACATAGAAAAAAAAGGAAAAGATAAATGAATAAATACATATGTCTCTCACACACACACACACAATAATAATTACAACAAGAAAATTAAGATAAGAAAAAAGGAAATGATAAATGAATAAATGCAATTGTAAATAAATTAAATAATTAGTTATGAAACGAACAATATAAACACTGAACCAAATTTAAAACAATCAAACAAACCAATAATCAACTAAAACACAAACTATTACAAAAAAAAAAAAAAATTGAGATAGAAAAAAAGGAAAGAATAAATGAATAAATACATATGTCACACACACACACGCAATAATGAATTACAACAAAAATAATGAGAGAAGAAAAAAGGAAATGATAAATGAACAAATGCATATTTCATACACACACACACAAAAGATAATCAATTACAACAAGAAAATTGAGATAGGAAAAACGAAAAAGATAAATGAATAAATACATATGTCACACACACACACACAACAATCAATTACCACAAGAAAATTAAGATAAGAAAAAAACGAAAAGGTAAATGAATAAATACATATGTCACACACACACACACACACACAATAATCAATTACCACAAGAAAATTATAACAAGAAAAAACGAAAAGATAAATGAATAATTGCATATGTAAATAAACTAAATAATTAGTTATGAAACGGACAATATAAACACTAAAACAAATTTAAAACAAGCAAACAAACCAATAATCACCTACAACACAAACTCTAACAAAAAAAAAATATTGAGAAAGGAAAAAAAAAAAAAAAATGAATAAATAAATAAATAAATAGGTCATACACACACACACACAATAATGAATTACAACAAGAAAATTGAGAAAGAAAAAAGGGAAAAGATAAATGAATGAATGCATATGTAACTAAATTAAATAATTAGTTATAAAACAAACAATATCAACACTGAAGCAAATTTAAAACAAGCTAACAAAACAATAATCAACTAAAAAACAAACTATTGAGATAGGAAAAAACGGAAAAAAATAAATGAATAAGTAAATATGTCACACACACACACACACACACAATAATGAATTACAACAAGAATAATGAGATAGGAAAAAAAAAGAAAAGATAAATGAATAAATACATATGACACACCCACACACAATAACCAATTACAACAATAAAATTGAGATAGGAAAAATGGAAAAGATAAATGAATAAATACATATGTCACACACACACACACACAATAATCAATTACAACAAGAAAATTGAGATAGGAAAAACGAAAAAGATAAATGAAAAAATACATATGTCACACACAAACACACACAAGAATGAATTACAAAGAGAAAATTAAGATAAGAAAAAGGGAAATGATAAATGAATAAATGCATATGTAAATAAATTAAATAATTAGTTATGAAACGAACAATATCAACACTGAAGCAAATCTAAAACAACCAAACAAACCAATAATCAACTACAAAACAAACTATTACAACAAAAATATTGAGAGAGGAAAAAATGAAAAAATAAATGAAGAAATACATATGGCACACAAACACACAAAATAATTAATTACAACAAAAATATTGAGATAGGAAAAAAGGAAAAGATAAATGAATCAATACATATGTCACACACACACACACACAATAATCAATTACAACAAGAAAATATAAAGATAAGAAAACAAGGAAAAGAAAAATGAATAAATGCATATGTAAATAAATTAAAAAAATTAGTTATGAAACGAACAATATCAACATTGAAGTAAATTTAAAACAAGAAAATAAACCAATAATCAACAACAACACAAACTATTACAAACTAAAATATTGAGATAGGAATAAACGAAAAAATAAATGAAAAAATACATATGGCGCTCACACACAAAATAACTAATTACAACAAAAATATTGAGATAGGAAAAAGGGAAAAGATAAATGAATAAACACATATGTCACACACACCCACACAATAATCAATTGCAACAAGAAAATTGAGATAGGAAAAATGGAAAAGATAAATAAATCAATACATATGTCACACACGCACACACAATAATCAATTACAACAAGAAAATAAAGAAAAGAAAAAAGGGGAAAACATAAATGAAAAAATACATATGTAAATAAATTAAAATTTTAGTTATGAAACGAACAAAATCAACACATAAGCAAATGTAAAACGAGCAAACAAACGAATAATCAACTACAAAACAAACTATTACAACAAAAATATTGAGATAGGAAAAAACGAAAAAAAATAAAAGAAGAAATACATATGGCACACACACACACACAAAATAATTAGTTACAACAAAAATATTGAGATAGGAAAAAAGGAAAAGATAAATGAATAAATATATATGTCATACACACACACAATAATCAATTACAACAAAAAAATTAATATATGAAAAAACTAAAAAAATAAATGAATAAATGCATATGTAAATAAATTAAATAATTAGTTAAGAAACGAACAATATCAAGACCGAAGCAAATTTAAAACAAGCAAACAAACCAATAATCAACTACAAAACAAACTATTAACACAAAAATATTGAGATAGGAAAAAAAATGAAAAAATAAATCAAGAAATACATATGTTACACACACACACACAAAATAATTAATTACAACAAAAATATTGAGATAGGGAAAAAGTAAAACATAAATAAATAGATGCATATGTAAATAAATTTAAAAATTAGTTATGAAATGAACAATATCAACACTGAAGAAAATTTGAAACAAGCAAACAAACCAATAATTAACTACAAAACAAACTATTACAACAAAAATATTGAGATAGGAAAAAATAAAACAATAAAGGAAAAAATACATATGGCTCACACACACACACAAAATAATTAATTACAACAAAAATATTGAGATTGGAAAAAAGTGAAACATAAATGAATAAATGCATATGTAAATAAATTTAAAAATTAGTTATGAAATAAACAATATCAACACTGAAGAAAATTTGAAACAAGCAAACAAACCAATAATCAACTACAAAACAAACTATTGCAACAAAAATATTGAGATAGGAAAAAATGAAAAAATAAAGGAAAAAATACATATGGCTCACACACACACAAAATAATTAATTACAACAAAAATATTGAGAAAGGAAAAAAGGAAAAGATAAATGGATAAATACATATGTCACACACACACACACACAATAATCAATTATAACAAGAAATTTAGATATGAAAAAAGCAAAAGATAGGAAAAAAATATTGAGATAGAAAAAAAAAAGAAAAAAAAAAAGAAGAAATACATATGTCACACACACACACAAAATAATTAATTACAACAAAAATATTGAGATAGGGAAAAAGTGAAACATAAATGAATAAATGCATATGTAAATAAATTTAAAAATTAGTTATGAAATAAACAATATCAACACCGAAGAAAATTTGAAACAAGCAAACAAACCAATAATCAACTACAAAACAAACTATTACAACAAAAATATTGAGATAGAAAAAAAGGAAAGAATAAACGAATAAATACATATGTAACACACACACACAAAATAATTAATTACAACAAAAATATTGAGATAGGAAAAAAGGAAAAGATAAATGAAGAAATACATTTGTCACACACACACACACAAAATAATCAATTACAACAAGAAAATTTAGATATGAAAAAAGTAAAAGATAAATGTATAAATGCATAAGTAAATAAATTAAATAAATAGTTATGAAACGAACAATATAACACCAAAGCAAATATAAAACAAGCAAGCAAACCAATAATCAACTACAAAAAAAACTTTTGAGATAGGAAAAAAAGGAAAAAATAAATGAAGAAGTAAATATGTCTCTCACACACACAATAATAGTTTACCACAAGAATATTAAGATAGGAAAAAGGGAAACGATAAATGAACAAATACATATGTCACACACACACACACACACAAATTACAACACAAATATTGGGATAGGAAAAAAGGAAATGATAAATGAATAAATTCATATGTAGATAAATTAAATAATTAGTTATGAAACGAACAATATAAACACTAAAGCGAATTTAAAACAAGCAAACAAACCAATAATCAACTACAACACAAACTATTAAAACCAAAATATTGAGATACAAAAAAGGAAAGAATAAACGAATAAATACATATGTCACACACACACATACACACACAAAATAATTAATTAAAGCAAAAATATTGAGATAGGAAAAAAGGAAAAGATAAATGAATAAATACATATGTCACACACACACACACACACTAATCAATTATAACAAGAAAATTTGGATATGAAAAAAAGAAAAAGATAAATGAATAAATGCATATGTAAATAATTAAAGAATTAGTTATGAAACGAACAATATAAGACCGAAGCAAATTTAAAACAAGAAAGCAAACCAATAATCAACTACACAATAGAGCCCGGGGCCGTGCCCTGGCCTTGGTGGGGGACTGATGTCGAACCCCTCCAAAACCTTTTATATACCAAAAAAATATGTCACACACAAACACACAATAATCATTTACAACAAGAAAATTAAGATAGGAAAAACGGAAATTATAAACGAATAAATACATATGTCGCGCACACACACACACACACACACACACACAAAAAATAATTAATTACAACAAAAATGTTGAGATGGGAAAAAAGGAAAAGATAAATGAATAAATACATATGACTCACATACACACACACACAATAATCAATTACAACAAGAAAATTTAGATATGAAAAAACTAAAAGATAAATGAATAAATGCATATGTAAATAAATTAAATAATTAGTTATGAAAGGAACAATTTCAACACCAAAGCAAATGTAAAACAAGCAAACAAACTAATAATCAACTACAAAAAAAAAACTATTGAGATAGGAAAAAATGAATAAGTAAATAAGTCACACACACAAACAATAATCATTTACAATAAGAAAATTAAGATAGGAAAAACAGAAAAGATAAATGAATAAATACAAGTCACACACACACACACAATAATCAATTATAACTAGAAAATTGAGAAAAGAAAAACAGAAAAGATAAATGAATAAATACATATGTCACACACCCACAAACACAATAATCAATTACAACAAGAAAGTTAAGATAAGAAAAAAGGAAATGAATAAATGCATATGTAAATAAATTAAATAATTAGTTATGAAACGAACAATATCAATACTGAAGCAAACTTAAAACAAGCAAAAAAACCAATAATCAACTATAAAACAAACTATTACAAAAACAATATTGAGATAGAAAAAAGGAAAGAACAAATGAATAAATATATATGTCACACACACTCACAATAATGAATTACAACAAGAATAATGAGATAGGAAAAAAGGAAATGATAAATGAATAAATGCATATGTGACACACAGACACACATATTAATTCAATACAACAAGCAAATTGAGATAGGAAAAAGGGAAAAGATAAATGAATAAATACATATGTCACACACACACACACACACACAATAATCAATTACCACAAGAAAATAAAGATAAGAAAAAATGAAAAGATAAATGAATAAATACATATGTCGCACACACACACACACACAATAATCAATTACAACAAGAAATTTGAGATAGGAAAAAAGGAAAAGATAAATGAATAAATACATTTGTCATACACACACAAAACACAAAAATTAATTACAACCAAAATAATGAGATAGGAAAAAAGGAAAGGATAAATGAATAAATACATATGTAAATAAATTAAATAATTAGTTATGAAACAAACAATATCAACAACGAAGAAAATTTAAAAAAGCAAGAAAACCAATAATCAACAACAAAACAAACTATTGAGATAGGAAAAAATGAAAAAAATAAATGAATATGTAAATATGTCACACACACACAATAATCATTTACAACAAGAAAATTAAGATAGGAAAAATGGAAAAGATAAATGAATAAATATATATGTCATACACACACACAATAATCAATTACAACAAGAAAATTGTGATAGGAAAAACGGAAAAGATAAATGAATAAATACATAAGTCACACACCCACACACACAATAATCAATTACAACAAGGAAATTAAGATAAGAAAAAAAGAAATGAATAAATGCATATGTAAATAAATTAAATAATTAGTTATGAAACGAACAATATCAATACTGAAGCAAACTTAAAACAAGCAAACAAACTAATAATCAACTATAAAACAAACTATTACAAAAAAAATATTGAGATAGAAAAAAGGAAAGAACAAATGAATAAATATATATGTCACACACATTCACAATAATGATTTACAACAAGAATAATGAGATAGGAAAAAAGGAAATGATAAATGAATAAATGCATATGTCAAACACACACACATATTAATTCAATACAACAAGCAAATTGAGATAGGAAAAAGGGAAAAGATAAATGAATAAATACATATGTCACACACACACACACAATAATCAATTACCACAAGAAAATAAAGATAAGAAAAAACAAAAAAGATAAATGAATAAATACCTATGTCGCGCGCACACACACACACAATAATCAATTACTACAAGAAAATTGATGTAATACAGGATTTTAGCAATCTGAATTCTTGAGATAAGAGAAATTAATGAATATTTTGATGAAGCAAATTCATGAGTTTAAAACTATTATAGAAAATTGTTATAATTGTCGAGTAAATTTTCGAAAAAGTTACGAGAAAAATCAGATGAAACGAGAATCACTAAAAATGCAATAATGGAGATAAAAATAGTCTAAAAACATTATGATAAATATTTGAAAGATCATGAAAGATTATGAGAAAATTATGGGAGTATTATATTTAATTATAAGAATTTAATAAATTGTTCCAGAGGAAATAACATGAAGAAATGTTTAAAAAGCATTCGAGAACCATAAAGTAACTTTATGGTGTAAACATTTTTAATATTTTACATAGGATATAAAATGACAATGTCAAGTATAAAGTTTGTAAGATAATAATATGCTGTAAATTATAAAATTATCAATCATTGGTAAGAGAATGATTAGATAATTACTAGCTAATTGATTCAAGAAACAAGAGAAAGATAGAAAGTTAAATTTATGGTAAAATCCTTAATTAAGAGATTAAGGTGGTAATTAGCATAAAATATACTTACTAATTATGATAAAAAGGATTAAGGAAAAAAATTAGTAAAGATAAATGTATGAAGAAATCTAATCCTAAAAAGATCACTAAACGAAGAATTTAGACTTGATTAAGCCTTAACGAAGGCAGGGGTAAAACGAGAATTTTTGGTAAAACATTATATTTTTTAAAAATGGAAAAAATTATGAAAAAATAATTAAAACTGAATTTTAAAATGAAGGGGCCGAAATTCTTGGTATTTTTAATTAAAATGAATTGTTTAAATAATTAAAATGATAATTAGAATAAAATAATAATATAATGCGGTGAGTCAGCTTATAGGCAGACCGAGGGGAAAAGTTAGAAATAAATCCTACACCAAGGTATAGGGATTTAGTTTAAGTCATCAGGACTTTTTATAAATCAGTGAAATTCTACCTCGGAATGACCTGTCTCCGAGGTTAGTTCTGAAACCAACAGGGTATTTAAGACACCGGGTAGGAGAGAGAAAATGCAGATAGAGGATTTAGAGTTTATCTTTGAAACAAGTAGTTGCCGTGAATTAGGTACCTAGTGACTTAGGTCGATCATATTACAAACCGGTGGATTTTTGCCTAAACGCGACGCTTTCGGAATTCAATTCCGTAAGTGTAGGGGCGTCGACCTAAAATCTTCAAACAGATAACGGAATGCTCTTAATGGGATTAAGAATTTAGGCAACCCAGATATTATGATTAAGGAAGTTTAAACCTTCGAAACACCGTTGTCAGAATTTTGAGTTTCGACAAGATTACGAAATCGGGTACCGATCAGGGGAGACGATCGGGGAGTCAGCTAGGGTGACATCATCAATGATGATGTCACAAGGGAGGGAGATGTCGACCAAGTCATCCAAGGGCCAAGGGAGTGCCATGTGGCAAAGTGCGATCCGACGGCCGAAATCCGATCTGGAAACAAATTTGGAAATTCCCACCTTGTCCCTATTTTTCCCTATAAATAGCAAGCTCTCTTGCTCTTCATTTCCATCCCAAAATCCGAAACCTAGAGAGAGGTTCTAGAGAGAGAAGCTCGGAAAAATTCTGAGCAAAAGTCCGGGTAAGTTCTTTCGTCCTTAGCTTTTAGTTTCCGTAGTTCTTTCGGTAGTTATAGTAGAACCGTTGTTTTGATCTAGGAAGTTTGAGAATATATTCCTATACTTGTTTTTAAGCCTCATTGCATTGAAAGATGCCTGACGAGGTAAAAAAACTAGTGGGGATAATTTTGAAATGGAATAAGGTCAAAGTAACGAAGTTCTGGCGAAATTCCGCCAAATAGGGGTAGTAGGGGCAAAATGGTCTTTTTCACCTAAAATGCCTGTTATGCTGCCAAATATTCATAAGTGTGTTATTATTCTGATTAGAATACTTCGACGTCGAACCGCTGTCGAAATTCCATCGTTCATTGTTTCTTGCATTGTTGAGCATTGTTTATTTGTTTACGTACGCCGTCAAAAAGTACCGTTTTTAGCCGGAAGAGCCGGATATCTCGCAACTAAGGTACGGACGCGTCGTAACCCTAACTCTATGCTGCTTATATACTTTTGCGTTATAGATACGTTCATAGGCCGAGGTTCGTTGAGAATCGTCGGAGATACTTATAGCTTTACCCACGGATTATAGTATTGGTAATGCCGTTTGAGTTATTCTAGCGCGAGGACATGTTAGTGGCGTGGCCTTTGGATATGTGCAGAACTAGTCGAGAGAGACTTTACATCGCTTTGTCATTATGTTCGTCCATGTTATTGATCATACATCCGTTGTTTGCTTTTGTGATGATATCTTTGTATTGAAATGAATATCATTTGTACGTATCTTGTTTCATTTGAGCATAAGGTTAACCGTTACACGAGATCCATATGTGGAATGGATCTCGAGCATCGTGGTATCAGTGCGGGAGGACCGATATTTGGCGATCGAGGCAAGCGGTGGAGTAGGCCAAGACGTGTCTACGTTATTTATCGTTTTCTTTAGTTTCTTTAACTTTTGAGAATTCCCGAATGATTTGTAATCCGATACATTTACACTATGGTCCATCTTTTGAATGTAATGTAAATTACTTACTCGCTCCAATGCTCTACTCGATTACTCGCTTGAAATATTTGGAAACGTTTAAAAAAAAAAATTGCGCCTTTTTCAAATGGGATGTTAAAATTGAGATAGGAAAAAAGGAAAAGATAAATGAATAAATACATTTTTCATACACACACAAACACACAAAAATTAATTACAACAAAAAGATTGAGATAGGAAAAAATGAAATGATAAATGAATAAATTAAACAATTAGTTATGAAACCAACAATATCAACAAAGAAGCAAATTTAAAACAAGCAAGAAAACCAATAATAAACAACACAAAAAACTATTGAGATAGGAAAAAAATGAAAAAATAAATGAATATGTAAATATGTCACACACACACACACAATAAAAATTTACAACAAGAAAATTAAGATAGAAAAACGGAAAAGATAAATGAATAAATATATATGTCATACACACACACAATAATAAATTACAACAAGAAAATTGTAATAGGAAAAACGGAAAAGATAAATGAATAAATACATATGTCACACACACACCCACACACACAATAATCAATTACAACAAGGAAATTAAGATAAGAAACAAAAAGAAAAGATAAATGAATAAATGCATATGTAAATAGATTAAATAATTAGTTATGAAACGAATAATATCAATACTTGAAGCAAACCTAAAACAAACAAACAAACAAATATTCAAAAATAAAACAAAATATTGAGAAAGAAAAACGGAAAGAACAAATGAATAAATATATATGTCACACACACACAATAATGAATTACAACAAGAAGAATCAGATAGGTAAAAAGGAAATGATAAATGAATAAATGCATATGTCATACACACACACATATTAATTAATTACAACAAGCAAATTGAGATAGGAAAAACGGAAAAGATAAATAAATAAATACATATGTCACACACACACAGAATAATCTATTACCACAAGAAAATTGAGATAGGAAAAATGGAAAAGATAAATGAATAAATACATATGTCGCACACACACACACAATAATCAATTACAACAAGAAAATTGAGATAGGAAAAAAGGAAAAAAAATGAATAAATACATATGTCACACACACACTCACACAAAATTAATTACAACAAAAATATTGAGATAAGAAAAAAGGAAAAGATAAATGAATAAATGCATATGTAAATAGATTAAATAATTAGCTATGAAACGAACAATATAAACACTGAAGCAAATTTAAAATAAGCAAACAAACCAATAATCAACTATTACAACAAAAATATTGAGACCGAAAAAAGGAAAGAATAAACGAATAAATACATGTCTCACACACACACACACACAAATAATCAATTACAAAAACAATATTGAGATAGGAAAAAAGGAAAAGATAAATGAATAAATACATATGTCACACACACACACAGTCACAATAATCAATTACAACCAAAAAAATTTAGATATGAAAAAACTAAAAGATAAATGAATAAATGCATATGTAAATAAATCAAAAAAGTAGTTATGAAACGAACAATATCAACACTGAAGCAAATTTGAAACAAGCAAACAAACCAATAATCAAGTACAAAACAAATTATTGAGATAGGAAAGAAAGGAAAAAAAATGAATAAATACAAATGTCACACACACACACACACAATAATGAGATAGGAAAAAAGGAAAATATAAATGAATAAATACATATGTCACACACACACACACACAATAATCAATTACAACAAGAAAATTGAGAAAGGAAAAATGGAAAAGATAAATGAATAAATATATATGTCTACACACACAAGAATGAATGACACACACACAGAGAATAATCAATTACAACAAGAAAATTAAGATAGGAAAAACGGAAAAGATAAATGAATAAATACATATGTCACACACACACACACAATAATCAATTACAACACGAAAATTGAGATAGGAAAAACGAAAAAGATAAATGAATAAATACATATGTCACACACACACACACAATAATCAATTACAACACGAAAATTGAGATAGGAAAAACGAAAAAGATAAATGAATAAATACATATGTCACACACACACACACAATAATCAATTACAACAAGAAAATTGAGATAGGAAAAAAGGAACAGATAAATGAATAAATACATATGTCATACACACACACACACATACACAAATTAATTAAAACAAAAATATTGACATAGGAAAAAAGGGAAAGATAAATGAATAAATGCATATGTAAATAGATTAAATAATTAGCTATGAAACGAACAATATAAACACTGAAGCAAATTTAAAACAAGCAAACAAACCAATAATCAACAACAACACAAACTTTTACACCAAAAATATTGAGATAGAAAAAAGGAAAGAATAAACGAATAAATACATATGTCACAGGCACACACACACAAAAATCAATTACAAAAAAATATTGAGATAGGAAAAAACTCAAAGATAAATGAATAAATGCATATGTAAATAAATTAAATAATTAGTTATGAAACGAACAATATCAACACCAAAGCAAATGTAAAGCAAGCAAACAAACTAATAATCAACTACAAAACAAATTATTTAAACAATAATATTGAGAAAGGAAAAAATGAAAAAATAAATGAAGAAATATATCTGGCGCACACACACACAAAATAATTAATTACAACAAAAATATTGAGATAGGAAAAAAGGAAAAGATAAATGAATATGTAAATATGTGACACACACACACAATAACAATTTACAACAAGAAAATTAAGATAGGAAAAACGGAAAAGATGTATGAATAAATATATATGTCATACACACAAAAAATAATCAATTACAACAAGAAAATTGTGATAGGAAAAACGGAAAAGATAAATGAATAAATACATATGTCACACACCCACACACACAATAATCAATTACAACAAGGAAATTAAGATAAGAAAAAAAAGATAAATGAATAAATGCATATGTAAATAGATTAAATAATTAGTTATGAAACGAACAATATCAATACTTTGAAGCAAACCTAAAACAAGTAAACAAACCAATAATCAACTATAAAACAAATTATTACAAAAAAATATTGAGATAGAGAAACGGAAAGAACAAATGAATAAATACATATGTCACACACACACACACACAATAATGAATTACAACAAGAAGAATCAGATAGGTAAAAATGAAATGATAAATGAATAAATGCTTATGTCTCACACACACACACACACATATTAATTAATTACAACAAGCAAATTGAGATAGGAAAAACGGAAAAGATAAATAAATAAATACATATGTCACACACACACACACACACAATAGTCAATTACAACAAGAAAATTAAGATAGGAAAACGTAAAAGATAAATGAATAAATACATATGTCACACACACACACACACAATAATCAATTAAAACGAGAAAATTGAGATAGGAAAAAACTAAAAGATAAATGAATAAATGCATATGTAAATAAATTAAATAATTAGTTATGAAACGAACAATATCAACACCAAAGCAAATGTAAAACAAGCAAACAAACTAATAATCAACTACAAAACAAACTATTACAACAATAATATTGAGATAGGAAAAAACGAAAAATAAATAAATGAAGAAATACATATGGCGCACACACACAAACAAAATAATTAATTACAACAAAATTATTGAGATAGGAAAAAAGGAAAACATAAATGAATTAATACATATGTCACACACACACACACAACAATCAATTACAACAAGAAAATTTAGATATGAAAAAACTAAAAGATTAATGAATAAATGCTTATGTAAATAAATTAAATAAATAGTTATGAAACGAACAATATCAACTCCGAAGCAAATTTTAAACAAGAAAGCAAACCAATAATCAACTACAAAACAAACATTGAGATAGGAAAAAATGAAAAAAATAAATGAATAAGTAAATATGTCACACACAAACACACAATAATCGAAAATTAAGATAGGAAAAACGGAAAAGGTAAATGAATAAAGACATATGTCACACACACACACAATAATCAATTACAACAAGAAAATTGAGATAGGAAAAAATGGAAAAGATAAATGAATAAATACATATGTCACACACCCACACACACAACAATCAATTACAACAAGAAAATTAAGATAAGAAAAAAGGAAATGAATTAATGCATATGTAAATAAATTAAATAATTAGTTATGAAACGAACAATATTAATACTGAAGCAAACCTAAAACAAGCAAACAATCCAATAATCAACTATAAAACAAACATTGAGATAGAAAAAAATGAAAAAAATAAATGAATAAGTAAATATGTCACACACAAACACACAATAATCATTTACAACAAGAAAATTAAGATAGGAAAAACGGAAAAGATAAATGAATAAATACATATGTCACACACACACACACACAATAATCAATTACAACAAGAAAATTGAGAAAGGAAAAACGGAAAAGATAAATGAATAAATACATATGTCACACACAAACACACACACAAGAATGAATTACAAAGAGAAAATTAAGATAAGAAAAAAGAAAAAGAATAATGCATAAATGCATATGTAAATAAATTAAATAATTAGTTATGAAACGAACAATATCAATACTGAAGCAAATCTTGAAGGTGGGATATCACCTAGAGGGGGGGTGAATAGGTGATCTCAAATTCTTTTCTCGAATCACACGAGCACAAATAAAACAGAGACAAGAAAAGCAAACAGACACAGAGCAATTTATACTGGTTCGGTCTAATACTTTGACCTACGTCCAGTCCCCAGAACACCTGGGATTTTCACTATCTTTCAAGGACAATTACACTGTACTCGGATGATCCTCTCACTAGGACTCACTTCCCCTTACAAGTTGTAATTGTATACCCACTTAAGGTTCAACAACCTTAATATTTTACAACACAATAATCAAATAAGTTTTTGAAACTCCTCACGAGTAAATAAGGATAAACACTGAGGTACACGATATCCGAAGATATTAATGGAATAGATAAAACAGTTGAATACAATAAGAATAGAGTGCACAGTGTTTTTCAGTGATTGTGGTGAATTCAAAACTTCAGGTATATATAGTTGATCTCATGACCGTTGAGAAGTTTGAAGAAAATATCCGTTCAAAAACTTGAAAATGACCGTTTAGAGATGAAGCAGAAGGGTCGAAACAATCATCGTCATTATTCTCGTAATTGTGATTATGACCGTTGAGACCAGCAAAGAAATGAAATATTCTTGCCCAGAACGTTGCAGAGGTATGTTTGTTGGTTGAGTTTCTCGAATAGGCAAGTTTAATAAATGCCGGATTGCTTTAGTCAAACATCCTGTGTTGATCCTCATTCTAATAATCTGTAACTCATTAACAAATTGATTAAATGCAATTAAGAATAGTAATGAATGAAGATACGAAGTTATGAAATCACAAGCATTGACTTTCAGTTTACGCAGACGGTGATTTTCAAATCTGATGAAGTTAACTTCAAGTTAAAAACAATGTTAACTTGAAATAAAAAGTTAACTTGATATTCATTTGAAAGTTAACTTGATATAGAGAAAGTCAAACACAATAGATATGAGAGGAGAACAATGTTTAACTTCAATTTAAAATAATGTTAACTTGATATATGAGTAGAAAGTTAACTTGAAGTATGGAGAAAGTTAAACCCGATAAGTGTAAAAGGAATGATACACTCAGTTGTTGACTGGAGGCAATAAGTAGCAAACTTCAAGTTTATACTTTAAAAGACAAAGTTAACTTGAAATAAGAAGTTAACTTTATATTGGATTGGCAAGTCAAAAACGATAACTTCGCATTTTTTTGGTTCAAAGAGAAAATTAACTTGAAATAAGAAGTTAACTTGATATTGGCCAAAGTTAAAATCGATAAGACAAAGTTTAACTTGAAATAAGAAGCTAACTTGATAAGTTCAAAGACAAAGTTAACTTGAAATAAGAAGTTAACTTGATATTCCGCCAAAGTCAAAATCGATAAGACAAACTTAACTTGATAAGTTCAAAGACAAAGTTAACTTGAAATAAGAAGTTAACTTGATATTGGTTGCAAGTCAAAAACGATAACTTAGTTTAAAAACAATGTTAACTTGAAATAAGAAGTTAACTTGATATTGTAAAAACGATAACTTCAAGTCTTTAAATAAAAGTTGCCTTGAGTCATTTAATATCTAACTTCAAGTTAAAAACGTGAAACACATAATTTAAAACGTTGGGCACAGATAACTTGAGGCAAACCATAAGGACAGAAACTTCAAAACATTATAGATTCAAGTTGGCTATATGAAACATGATTTAACCTTGAATCTATTAACTTATTTACATTATATTTGTTATAATCAAAACATCAAAAAAAACAGCGAGAACTAACAAATCTAAAACAAGCAAACAAGCCAATAATAAACTACAAAAAAAAACTATTAACACAAAAATATTGAGATAGGAAAAAATGACAAAATAAATGAAGAAATACATATGGCGCACACACACAAAATAATTAATTACAACAAAAATATTGAGATAGGAAAAAAGGAAAAGATAAATGAATAAATGCATATGTAAATAAATTGAAAAATTAGTTATGAAACGAACAATATCAACACGGAAGCAAATTTAAAACAAGGAAACAAACCAATAATCAACTACAAAACAAACTATTGAGATAGGAAAAAAATGAATAGATAAATGAATAAATACATATGTCACACACACACACACACAACAATCAATTACAACAAGAAAATTTAGATATGAAAAAACTAAAAGATAAATGAATAAATGCATATGTAATAAATTAAATAATTAGTTATGAAACGAACAATATCAACACCGAAGTAAATTTAAAACAAGCAAGCAAACCAATAATCAACAACAAAACAAACTATTGAGATAGGAAAAAATAAATGAATAAGTAAATATGTCACACACACACACACAATAATCATTTAATACAAGAAAATTAAGATAGGAAAAACGGAAAAGATAAATGAATAAATACATATGTCATAAACACAAACACACAATAATCAATTACAACAAGAAAATTGAGATAGGAAAAATGGAAAAGATAAATGAATAAATACTTATGTCACACACCCACACACACACTAATCAATTACAACAAGAAAATTAAGATAAGAAAAAAGGAAATGAAAAATGAATAAATGCATATGTAAATAAATTAAATAATTAGTTATGAAACGAACAATATCAATACTGAAGCAAACCTAAAACAAGCAAACAAACCAATAATCAACGATAAAACAAACTATTACAACAAAAATGTTGAGATTGAAAAAAAGGAAAGAACAAATGAATAAATACATATGTCACACACACACACACAAAATAATGAATTACAACAAGAATAATCAGATAGGAAAAAAGGAAATGATAAATGAATAAATGAATATGTCACACACACACACACATATTAATTAATTACAACAAGCAAATTGAGATAGGAAAAACGGAAAAGATAAATGAATAAATATATATGTCACACACACACACACACACACACACAATAATCAATTACCACAAGAAAATAAAGATAAGAAAAAACGAAAAAGATAAATGAATAAATACATATGTCGCACCACACACACACACAATAATCAATTACAACAAGAACATTGAGATAGGAAAAAAGGAAAAGATAAATGAATAAATACATATGTCACGCGCGCGCGCGTACACACACACACAAAAAATTAATTACAACAAAAATATTGAGATAGGAAAAAAAGGAAAACATAAATGAATAAATGCATATGTAAATAGATTAAATAATTAGCAATGAAACAAACAATATAAACACTGAAGCAAATTTAAAACAAGCAAACAAACAAATAATCAACTACAACACAAACTATTACAACAAAAATATTGAGATCGAAAAAAAGGAAAGAACAAACGAATAAATACATATGTCACACACACAGACACAAAATAATCAATTACAAAAAAAATATTGAGATAGGAAAAAAGGAAAAGATAAATGAATAAATACATATGTCTCACACACACACACACAATAATCAATTACAACAAGAAAATTGAGATAAAAAAAAAACGGAAAAGATAAATGAATAAATACATATGTCAAACACACACACAAAATAATCAATTACCACAAGAAAATAAAGATAAGAAAAAACGAAAAAGGTAAATGAATAAATATATATGTCGCACAGACACACACAATAATCAATTACAACAAGAAAATTGAGATAGGAAAAAAGGAAAAGATAAATGAATAAATACACATGTCAAACACACACAAAAATTAATTACAACAAAAATATTGAGATAGGAGGAATGGAAAAGATAAATGAATAAATGCATATGTAAATAGATTAAATAATTAGCTATGAAACGAACAATATCAAAACTGAAGCAAATCTAAAACAAGCAAACAAACCAATAATAAACTACAACACAAACTATTACAACAAAAATATTGAGATCGAAAAAAGGAAAGAATAAATGAAAAAATACATATGTCACACACACACAAAATAATCAATTAATAAAAAAATATTGAGATAGGTAAAAAGGAAAAGATAAATGAATAAATACATATGTCACACACACACAATAATCAATTACAACAAAAATATTGAGATAGGAAAAAAGGAAAAGATAAATGAATATGTAAATAAATTAAAAATTATATCTAAAACGAACAATATCAACACTGAAGCAAATTTAAAACAAGCAAACAAACTAATAATCAACTACAAAACAAACTATTAAGATAGGAAAAACGAAAATGATAAATGAATAAATACATATGTCACACACGCACACACACACAATAATCAATTACAACAAGAAAATTGAGATAAGAAAAATTGAAATAAATAAATGCATATGTAAATAAATTAAATAATTAGTTATGCAACGAACAATATCAATACTGAAGCAAACATAAAACAAGCAAACAAACCAATAATCAACTATAAAACAAACTATTACAACAAAAATATTGAGATAGAAAAAAGGAAAGAACAAATGAATAAATACATATGTCACACACACACACATAATAATGAATTGCAAAGAGAATAATGAGATAGAAACAATGGAATTGATAAATGAATAAATGCATATGTCACACACGCACACACATTAATTAATTACAACAAGCAAATTGAGATAGGAAAAACGGAAAAGAAAAATGAATAAATACATATATTACACACACACAAACACAAAATAATCAATTACAAAAAAAATGAGATAGGTGTTAGTTATAATTAGTTTTGATGATGTCTTATATTGATGTCATTATCTAGAGCAAAAAGTTTATATCATATACATTGACTAACTACTTTGTGTATTATAGGTTAGTCCAAATTAAATTATAGAGAATGATCAAGAATGGAGTTTGAAGAAAGAAGAACTTGTTAAATATCATGAGAATATCAATATTCAAGTCTCGTGATCAAATAGAAGTTGGAACGACTCAATTCGGAGTTAAAACAAGCAAGTTCAAGCTTGGGATGAATACTGGTTTGTTGGAGGGCATTTATGTAATTTCAGCTATTTTTTCACTTGAACAGTGTCTTGCTCGAGCAAATTGAGTTTCTGAAGTCATGCTCGAGCAACAACAAAGTTCTTGCCCGAGCAAGGTGCATTTTCTCCCAAAATCGCTCAAAATCCGTTCTTGCTCGAGCAAGAAATAAGGCCTTGCCTGAGCAAGGTCTTGGCATCAGCATACTCTGTTCAGCTCTGTTTCAGGCGACCTTCAGTAATTCAACAATATCTCTCAAACCAAGAATCAGATTGACATGAAATCAGTGGCATATGAAACTAGACTCCCAATTCGTCATTTTGATATAAAATTCAAGCCAAAATGAGGTCATATGAATTATCTATGAATTTTACAAGTTGCCCTAAATATCACCGTCACAATCAGGAACAAGCTTCGGTGTTTTGAGCATATCTCACAAACGAAAAATCCGATTGAGCTGAAATCGTGGCATATGAAAGTAGACTCACAAGGCTTTCTATGAAGACTTAAACCAACCAAAGAGGAGTTAAGACCAAGGAGATATGACCTTCAAAAGTTGATGGTTAGTTTAGGATGTTGCAAAAACGCTGGATAAGATCAACCTCCACTCATCTGATGTTAATGAACGAAATACAACTAGTTTGGAGTTGATTCTTATTGAAATGGAAGGAATATTTGAAGATCTTTCTGAGATGGGATGATTTGCTAAATTTGGATTTTTACCGAAGACGTTATGCTCGCTGGAAATTGCTGTCAAAGTGATGTACAAGTGATCATGCCCAAGCAACATGTACAAGTGATCATGCCCAAGCAACATCTGAAAGCATCAGAAAGCATGACCTTGCCCGAGCAAGGTCATAGTCTTGCCCGAGCAACATCGGAGTTCGAAGAAAGTCAAAGTGAAGCACAAAGTGAACATGCCCGAGCAATCTTCGAAAGTGTCAAAAAGCATGACCTTGCCCGAGCAAGATAATGATCGTGCCCGAGCAACATCGAGACAGAAGCAAAAGATCACAAGTCAAGTAAACTTGCCCGAGCAAGGAAGATAGCTTGCCCGAGCAAAGACCAAAAGGTTGCTCGAGCATCATCAAGCTTTCAACTTTGTCTGAGTTTTGCCCGAGCAAGAAAGTTAGTTTGCTCGAGCAACATCATGAAGAAGCATTTAATCCCTTCACGAAGAAGAGCTTGCCCGAGAATGAAGAAATGCTTGCCCGAGCATCATGCTCGAGTAAAGGAAAAAGCCTGCCCGAGCAAATATGTGTCTTCTTCCTTATGTCGCTTCTGCCTGGAGTTTGCCCGAGCAACATTATAAGCTTGCTCGAGCAATTTCGAATGGAAGCATCTTCTCTAGCTCACTAAACTAGCATGCCCGAGCATCATGCCCAAGCAAGGAATTTTCCTTGCCCGAGCATCAGCGAGTAGGAAATCTTTATAACTGAATTTTAAGAAGCTTGCTCGAGCAAGCTTGGATTATTGCTCGAGCAAAGATATCTCTGTTTTGAAATTCGTTTTTCGCATAATTTACGAAATCATTGGTTTTATCTTATTACTTCGATTATCACTTATTGAGATTACCAAATGCTTTTAACCAAAGTGTGTTGATAAGTTTGAACACAAATTACAAAGCAGATTTGGATAAAGTAACTTCGTCGACGAAGCATTAAATGAAGTTACCTAAACCGAGCTAAATTGTTCGATCAAGTAAAGCTTCTCGACATTCCAACCGCACACTTAATGCTATCTCACAACGGGAAGAATCAAAAGGATTGAAGTGAATGTCGGAACTGAAGGCACAGAAGTTTAAACACCTTCAACGGACATATTCAAACAGACATATTCAAAATCCTTCAACGGTCCTCAATCTTCAAATAGTATAAATATCCGAAGGTTTGAATTTCTCGAGAGAAAAACAGACGCATACACAGACAAAACATTCAAAGTGTTCAATTTCTACTCTGTATATATCTTAGGATACTACTGAGCTTCAGTGCTTATCATTTATCTACTATGTGAGAGAGTCTTATCATTTGTATTACAATTCGTTCAAATCTCAAGATAAAGGTATCTTGAGTGTGGGTGTATTAATTACAACTTGTAAGGGGAGTGAGTCCGAGAGTGAAAGGATCATCCTTCGTTTACGAGTGTGTAATTGTGTCCACGGTTATTTGGTTACAACTTGTAAAGAGGAGTAAGTCCTAGTGAGAGGATTACTCGAGATTCTGAGTCCGTAATCAAGTTGGGAGATAGTGAAATCCCGAGTGTTTCGAAATTTGGGACGTAGGTCAAGAGTTAGACCGAACTAGTATAATCTCTTGTGTTCATTGCTCTTCTCTCTATCTCTGTTTTAAGTGTTCTTGAGCAATTAGCGAAAGAATTTCATAATCACCTATTCACCCCCCTCTAGGAGATATTCCACTTTCAATAGGAAAACAGGAAAAGATAAATGAATAAATACATATGTCACACACACACACACATACACACAACAATCAATTACAACAAGAAAATTTTGATATGAAAAAACTAAAAGATAAATGAATAAATGCATATGTAAATAAATTAAATAATTAGTTATGAAACGAACAATATCAACACCAAAGCAAATGTAAAAAAAGCAAACAAACCAATAATCAACTACAAAACAAACTATTACAACAATAATATTGAGATAGGGAAAAACGAAAAAATAAATGAAGAAATACATATCGCGCACACACACAAAAATAATTAGTTACAACAAAAATATTAAGATAGGAAAAAAGGAAAAGATAAATGAATAATTACATATGTCACACACCCACAAACAAAATAATCAATTACAACAAGAAAATTGAGATAGGAAAAACAAAAAAGATAAATGAAAAAATACATATGTAATACACACACACAATAATCAATTACAACAAGAAAATTTAGATAGGAAAAACGAAAAAAGATAAATGAATAAATACATAAGTAACACACACACAAAAATCAATTACAAAAAGAAAATTGAGATAGGAAAAACGGAAAAGATAAATAAATAAATACATATGTCACAGACCCCCACACACAATAATCAATTACAACAAGAAAATTTAGATATGAAAAAACTAAAAGATAAATGAATAAATGCATATGTAAATAGATTAAATAATTAGCTATGAGACGAAGAAAATAGACACTGAAGCAAATTTTAAACAAGCAAACAAACCAATAATCAACAACAACACAAACTATAACAACAAAAATATTGAGATCGAAAAAATGAAAGAAAAAACGAATAAATACATATGTCACACACACACACACAAAATAATCAATTACAAAAAAAAAAACATTGAGATAGGAAAAAAAGGAAAATATAAATGAATAAATACATATTGTCACACACACACAATAATCAATTACAACAAAAAAATTTAGATATGAAAAAACAAAAAGATAAATGAATAAATGCATATGTAAATAAATTAAATAATTAGTTATGAAACGAACAATATCAACACCAAAGCAAATGTTAAACAAGCAAACAAACTAATAATCAACTACAAAACAAACTATTACAACAATAATATTGAGATAGGAAAAAACGAAAAAATAAATGAAGAAATACATATCGCGCGCACACACACAAAATAATTAGTTACAAATAAAATATTGAGATAGGAAAAAAGGAAAAGATAAATGAATAAATACATATGTCACACACACACACACACACACACAATAATGAATTACAACAAGAAAATTGAGATAGGAAAAACGAAAAAGATGAATGAATAATTACATATGTCACACACACACACACACACAATAATAAATTACAACAAGAAAATTTAGATAGGAAAAATGAAAAATATAAATGAATAAATACAAATGTCACACACACACAATAATCAATTACAACAAGAAAATTGAGATACAAAGAAAGGAAATGACAAATGAATAAATGCATATATAAATAAATTAAATAACTAGTTATGAAACGAACAATATCAACACTGAAGCAAACCTAAAACATGCAAACAAACCAATAAGCAACTATAAAACAAACTATAACAACAAAAATATTGAGATAGAAAAAAAGGAAAGAACAAATGAATAAATACATATGTCACACACACACACACACACACACACACACACACACAATAATGAATTACAACAAGAATAATGAGATAAGAAAAAAGAAATGATAAATGAAGAAATGCATATGTCACACACACACACATTAATTAATTACAACAAGCAAATTGAGATAGGAAAACGAAAAAAGATGAATGAATAAATACATATGACTCACACACACACACACAAAATAATTAATTACAAAACAATATTGAGATAGGAAAAAAAGAAACGATAAATGTGAAGGTGGAATATCACCTAGAGGGGGGTGAATAAGTGATTTAAAAAAAATCTTTCTGAAAACTCACGCGATGATACAGAATACACGAATGAGACAGAGAAGAGAAGATGAACACAGAACAATTTATACTGGTTCGGTCTCAAATTATTGACCTACGTCCAGTCCCCAGAACACCTGGGATTCCACTACTCTTTCAAATAACTACACACTCTGTAAACGAAGGATGGTCACTCCACTCCCCTTTACAAGTTGTAATTAGTACACCCTCACTTAAGGTTCCTCAACCTTAAGTATAACTTTACTGAATGAAATAAGTAAGTGTTTAAAGACTCTCACGAGCGAGATAATAATGAGCACCGAAGAAAACTTCGAATTTAATGAGACAGTTGAATCAACGAATGAATGCGGAATCAAATTAATTGCTCGGCGTTTGGTAGGTATCAAATTCAATGCTCCTTCTATTTATAGTTGATGTCATTAATGACCGTTGGAGAAGATTTGATAATCTGCCGTTGTGACTCATTAAGGTATCCGTTAGAGAGATGAATCACTCCGCCTTAGTTTCGTCTCTGTTTGAAAATTATGTTGGGAAACATTCTCTTACATTCCTTTTGCATATCCGTTGTCTAATAGCATTTAATGTTCAATGAGAATGTCGAGAAGCTTTACTTCGGTCGAACAATTTCACTCGGTTTAGGTAGCTTCATTTAATGCTTCGTCAGACCACAATGCTTTATTCTAATCAGGTAATTTGTGTCTAATTAGTCCGAAACTCATCAATACACTTGGTTAAAAGCATTTGGTATTCTCAATATATGATAATCCGAAGTAATAAGATAAAATCAATGATTTCGTAAATTGTTCGAAAACGAGTTTCAAAACAGAGGCGATTATGCTCGGGCAATAGCTCGGGCTTGCTCGAGCAAGCACTTTAGGATTTAGTTATAAAGGCCTCATACTCGCTGATGCTCGGGCAGTATTATTTTACTTGCTTGGGCATAGTGCTCGAGCATGATGATATATATGCTCGGGCAAGCTTTTCTATTTATAGCAAAAGTCACTTTCCTTCGATATTGCTCGGGCAAGCCTGAAAGCGTGCTCGGGCAACCTCCACACAGAGGCAATTTTGAGAAGCGAATATAAATCTGCTCGGGCAGGCATTTTTCTTTTGCTTGGGCATAATGCTCGGGAAAGCAGTTTTCCATGCTCGGGCAAGATTACTTTGAGTGGGAGCAAGCTTCTTGCTTGGGCAAGCTTTTCTGTTTGCTCGGTCAGCTTGCTCGGGCAAGCATTCTTCTCTGCTTGGGCAAGACTTCCTAGTTGGAACATTTTTGCTTCTGTCTCGATTTTGCTCGGGCAAGACTGTGATCTTGCTCGGGCAAGATCATGCTTTCTAACGCTTTCGGTGTATTGCTTGAGCAAGCTTCATTTTGCCGGGCACGACGTTGCTCGGGCAAGACTATGACCTTGCTCGGGCAAGGTCATGCTTTCTGATGCTTTCAGGTGTTGCTTGGGCATGATCACGTGAATCTTTATTTTTCCTTCAGAGGGCCCGATGTTGCTCGGGCATGATTATAACCTTGCTCGGGCAGGGTCATACTTTCTGTCATTTTCGAAGGTTGCTTGGGCAAGTTTACTTGAGCTACTTTCTGCTTTTCTTCTGAGTCCGACGTTGCTCGAGCAAGCTCATTACCTTGCTCGGGCAAGGGCATGCTTTTCGACCTTTTCGAAGACTGCTCAGGCATATTTTCCTATGCTTTCCTTCTCTTTTTCAATGAAGGGATGTTGCTCGAGCAAGCTTACTGTCTTGCTCGGGCAATATTACTTATAGCTTAAAAATACTTAATTCAATATTCTGGAAATTGTGATCATCAAAATACAGGAATTAACAAAATGAATAAATACATATGTCACACACACACACACACACAACAATCAATTACAACAGGAAAATTTAGATATGAAAAATCTAAAAGATAAATGAATAAATGCATATGTAAATAAATTAAATAATTAGTTATGAAACGAACAATATCAACACCGAAGCAAATGTAAGACAAGCAAACAAACCAATAATCAACTACAAAAAAAAACTATTACAACAATAATATTGAGATAGGAAGAAAAGAAAAAATAAATGAAGAAATACATATGGCTCACACACTCACAAAATAATTAAATGCAACAAAAATATTGAGATAGGAAAAAAGGAAAAGATAAATGAATAAATACATATGTCACACACAAACACACAATCAATTACAACAAGAAAATTGAGATCGGAAAAACGGAAAAGATAAATGAATAAATACATATGTCACACACACACACACAAATAAATTACAACAAGAAAATTGAGATAGGAAAAAAATGAGAATAGATAAAGGAATAAATACATATGTCACACACACACAATAACCAATTACAATAAGAAAATTGAGATCGGAAAAATGGAAAAGATAAAGGAATGAATACATGTCACACACAAACAATAATCACTTAAACCAACAAAATTGAGATCGGAAAAACGGAAAAGATAAATGAATAAATACATGTCACCGACCCACACACACAATAATCAATTACAAAAAGAGAATTTAGATATGAAAAAACTAAAAGATAAATGAATAAATCCATATGTAAATAGATTAAATAATTAGTTATGAAAAACAATATAAACAAGCAAACAAACGAATAATCAACTACAAAACGTTATTACAACAATAATATTGAGATTGGGAAAAATGAAAAAATAAACCCAAGAAATACATATGGCGCGCACACACACAAAATAATTAATTACAACAAAAATATTGAGAAAGGAAAAAAAGAAAAGATAAATGAATCAATACATATGTCACACACACACAATAATCAATTAATACAAGAAAATTAACATAGGAAAAACGGAAAAGATAAATGAGTAAATACATATGTCTCTCTCTCTCTCTCACACACACACACACAATAATCAATGACAACAAGAAAATTGAGATAGGAAAACTGAAAAAGATAAATGAATAAATACATATGTCACACACACACTATAATCAATTACAACAAGAAAATTGAGAAAGGAAAAACAAAAAAGATAAATGAATAAATACATATGTCATAGATCCACACACACAATAATCAAGTAGAACTGGAAAATTTAGATATGAAAAAACTAAAAGATAAATGAATAAAGGCATATGTAAATACATTAAATAATTATCTACGAAACAAACAATATAAACAATGAAGCAAATTTAGAACAAGCAAACAAACCAATAATCAACTACAACACAAACTGTTACAATAAATATAATGAGATCGAAAAAAGGAAAGAACAAACGAATAAATACATATGTCACACACACACACAAAATAATCAATCACAAAAAAAATATAGAGATAGGAAAAAAGGAAAAGATAAATGAATAAATAAATACATATGTCACACACACACACACTAATCAATTACAACAACAAAATTTAGAGATGAAAAAACAAAAAGATAAATGAATAAATGCATATACAAATAAATTAAATAATTAGTTATGAAACGATTTTTTTTTTTAACACCAAAGCAAAGGTAAAACAAGCAAACTAACTAATAATCAACTAAAAAAAAACTATTACAAAAATAATATTGAGATAGGAAAAATGAAAAAAATAAATAAATGAAGAAATACATATGGCGCGCACACACAAAAAATAATCAATTACAACAAAAATATTGAGATAGGAAAAAAGGAAAAGATAAATGAATAAATACATATGTCACACACACACACACAATAATCAATTACAACAAAAAAATTAAGATAGGAAAAACGGAAAAGGTAAATGAATAAATACATATGTCACATACACACACTAATCAATTACAACAAGAAAATTGAGATAGGAAAAACGAAAAAGATAAATAAATAAATACATATGTCACACACACATAATATTCAATTACAACGAGAAAATTGAGATAGGAAAAACGGAAAAGATAATTGAATAAATACATATTTCAAAGACCCACACACACAATAATCAATTACAACAAGAAAATTTAATAATGAAAAAACTAAAAGATAAATGAATAAATGCATATGTAAATAAATTAAATAATTAGTTATGAAACGAACAATATCAACACCAAAGGAAATTTAAAACAAGCAAGCAAACCAATAATCAACTAGAAACAAACTATTGAGATTGGAAAAAAATGAAAAAAAAAAAACTAACTGAATAAGTAAATATGTCTCAAACACACACACAATAATCATTTACACCAAGAAAATTAAGATAGGAAAAACGGAAAAAATAAATGAATAAATACATATGTCACACACTAATCAAATAAAACAAGAAAATTGAGATAGGAAAAACGAAAAACATAAATGCATAAATAAATACATATGTCACACATTCACACACACACTAATCAATTACAACTAGAAAATTGAGATAGGAAAAACGAAAAAAGATAAATAAATAAATACATATGTCACACACACACAGACAATAATCAATTACAAAAAAAAAATTAGATATGAAAAAACTTAAACGTAAAGATAAATGAATAAATGAATATGTAAATAAATTAAATAATTAGTTATGAAACAAACAATATCAACACCGAAGCAAATGTAAAACAAGCAAACATACTAATAATCAACTACAAAACAAACTATTACAACAATAATATTGAGATAGGAAAAAACTAAAAAATAAATGAAGAAATACATATGTCACACACACACACAATAACAAATTACAACAAGAAAATTAAGATAGGAAAAACGGAAAAGATAAATGAATAAATACATATGTCACACACACACACACACACAAAAATATATGACAACAAGAAAATTGAGATAGGAAAAACGAAAATAATAAATGAATAAATACATATGTCACACACACACACAATAATCAATTACAACAAGAAAATTGAGATAGGAACAACGGAAAAGATAAATGAATAAATACATATGTCACAGACCCACACACACAATAATCAATTACGACAAGAAAATTTAGATATCAAAAAACTAAAAGATAAATAAATAAATGCATATGTAAATACATTAAATAAATAGTTATTAAACGAACAAAATCAACACCGAAGAAAATTTAAAACTAGAAAGCAAACCAATAATAAACTAGAAACAAACTAGTGAGATAGGAAAAAATGAAAAAAAAAAAAAAAAAAAAACTGAATAAGTAAATATGTCACACACACACACACACATAATACTCATTTACATCAAGAAAATTAAGATAGGAAAAATGGAAAAGATAAATGAATAAACACATATGTCACAAACTCACACACACACTAATCAATTACAGCAAGAAAATTGAGAAAGGAAAAAAAAAAGAGATAAATAAATAAACATATATGTCACACACACACACACACAATAATCAATTACAAAAAAAAATATTTAGATATGAAAAAACATAAACATAAAGATAAATAAATAAATGCATATGTAAATAAATTAAATAATTAGTTATGAAATGAACAATATCAACACCGAAAAAAATGTAAAACAAGAAACCATACTAATAATAAACTCTAAAACAAACTATTACAACAATAGTATTGAGATAGGAAAAAACGAAAAAATAAATGAAGAAATACATATGTCACACACACACACACACAATAATCAATTACAACAAGAAAATTGAGATAGGAACAACGAAAAAGATAAATGAATAAATACATATGTCAAAGACCAACACACATAATAATCAATTACGATAAGAAAATTTAGATATCAAAAAAATAAAACATAAATAAATAAATGCATATGTAAATACATTAAATAAATAGTTATTAAACAAACAAAATCAACACCGAAGCAAATTTAAAACTAGAAAGCAAACAAATAATCAACTAGAAACAAACTACTGAGATAGGAAAAATATCGAAAAAGTAACTGAATAAGTAAATATGTGACATACACACACACAATAATCATTTACAGCAAGAAAATTAAGATAGGAAAAACGGAAAAGATAAATGAATAAATAGATATGTCATACACACACACAAACACAATAATCAATTACAACAAGAAAATTGAGATAGGAACAACGGAAAAGATAAATGAATAAATACATATGTCACGAGACCCACGACACAATAATGAATTACGACAAGAAAATTTAGATATCAAAAAACTAAAAGATAAATAAATAAATGCATATGTAAATACATTAAATAAATAGTTATTAAACGAACAAAATCAACACCGAAGAAAATTTAAAACTAGAAAGCAAACCAATAATCAACTAGAAACAAACTATTGAGATAGGAAAAAATGAAAAAAGTAACTGAATAAGTAAATATGTCTCACACACACACACACACACACACACAAATCATTTACATCAAGAAAAATAAGATAGGAAAAACACATAATCAATTTAATTTACATCAAGTAAATACATTAAATAAAAATAAACGAACAAAAAGATAGGCAAACCAAAATCAACTAGAAACAAAATTGAGATAGGAAAAAATGAATAAATAAATATGTCACACACACACACACACACACACACACACAAATCATTTACATCAAGAAAAATAAGACACAATTTAATCAATTACGACAAGAAAATTTAGATACCAAAAAACTAAAAGATAAATAAATAAATGCATATGTAAATACATTAAATAAATAGTTATTAAACGAACAAAATCAACACCGAAGCAAATTTAAAACTAGAAAGCAAACCAATAATCAACTAGAAACAAACTATTGAGATAGGAAAAAATGAAAAAAGTAACTGAATAAGTAAATATATCACACACACACAAGAAAATCATTTACAAAGCAAGAAAAATAAGATAGGAAAAACGGAAAAGATAAATGAATAAATACATATGTCACACACACACACACACAATTTAATCAATTACAACAAAAAAATTTAGATATGAAAAAACTTAAAGATAAATGAATAAATGCATATGTAAATAAATTAAATAATTAGTTATCAAACTAACAATATCAAAACCGAAGCAAATGTAAAACAAGCAAACATACTAATAATAAACTACAAAACAAACTAATACAACAATAATATTGAGATAGGAAAAATTGAAAAAATACACGAAGAAATACATATGGCGCGCACACACACACACAAAATAATTAATTCCAAAAAAAATATTAAGATAGGAAAAACGGAAAAGATAAATGAATAAACACATATGTCACACACTCACACACACACTAATCAATTACAACAAGAAAATTGATAAAGGAAAAATGAAAAAGATAAATGAATAAATACATATGTCACACACACACACAATAATATATTACAACAAGAAAATTAAGATAGGAAAAACGAAAAAGAAAAATGAATAAATAAATATGTCACACACCCACACACACAATAATCAATTACAACCAGAAAAGTAATATATGAAAAAAGAAAATAAAAAATGAATAAGTAAATATGTCACACACACACACAAACAAAAATCAATTACAACAAGAAAATTGAGATATGAACAACGAAAAAGATAAATGAATAAATACATATGTCACATACACACACAATAATCAATTACAACAACAAAATTTAGATATGAAAAAACATAAAGATAAATAAATAAATGCATATGTAAATAAATTAAATAATTAGTTATCAAACGAACAATATCAACACCGAAGCAAATGTAAAATAAGCAAACATACTAATAATAAACTACAAAACAAACTATTACAACAATAATATTGAGATAGGAAAAAATGAAAAAATAAACGAAGAAATACATATGGCGCATACACACACAAAATAATTAATTACAAAAAAAATATTGAGATAGGAAAAACGGAAAAGATAAATGAATTAACACATATGTAACACACTCACACACACACTAATCAAGTACAACAAGAAAATTGATAAAGGAAAAATGAAAAAGATAAATGAATAAATACATATGTCACACACACACACACACAATAATCAATTACAACAAAAAAATTTAGATATGAAAAAACATAAAAATAAAGATAAATGAATAAATGCATATGTAAATAAATCAAATAATTAGTTATGAAACGAACAATATCAACACCGAAGCAAATGTAAAACAAGCAAACATACTAATAATCAACTACAAAACAATAATAATGAGATAGGAAAAAAAAAAAAATAAAAATAAATGAAGAAATACATATGTCACACACACACACACAAAATAATTAATTACAACAAAAATATTGAGATTGGAAAAAAAGAAAAGATAAAAGAATAAATACATATGACACACACACACAATAATCAAGGACAAAAAGAAAATTGTGATAGGCAAAACGAAAAAACGAAAAATGATAAATGAATAAATACATATGTCACACACACACACACAATAATCAATTACAACAAGAAAATTGAGATAGGAACAACGGAAAAGATAAATGAATAAATACATATATCAAAGACTCACACACACAATAATCAATTACGACAAGAAAATTTAGATATCAAAAAACAAAAAGATAAATAAATAAATGCATATGTAAATACATTAAATAAATAGTTATTAAACGAACAAAATCAACACCGAAGCAAATTTAAAACTAGAAAGCAAACCAATAATCAACTAGAAACAAACCATTGAGATAGGAAAAAATGAAAAAAGTAACTGAATAAGTAAATATGTCACACACACACACAATAATCATTTACAGCAAGAAAATTAAGATTGGAAAAACGGAAAAGATAAATGAATAAATACATATGTCATACACACACACACAAAATAATATATTACCAAAAAAAAATTGAGATAGGAAAAATGAAAAAGATAAATGAATACATCCATATGTCACACACAAACAAACACACACAATAATCAATTACAGCAAAAAAAAATTACAAAGGAAAAACGAAAAAAGATACATGAATAAATACATATGTCGCAAAAACACACACAATAATCAATTACAACAAGAAAATTAAGATAGGAAAAATGGAAAAGATAAATGAATAAAGACATGTCACACACACACAAAAATCAATTACAACAAGAAAATTAAGATAGGAAAAACGGAAAAGATAAATGATTAAATACGTATGTCACACACACACACACAAAATAATCAATTACCAAAAGAAAATTGAGATAGGAAAAACGAAAAAGATAAATGAATAAATCCATATGTCACACACACAATAATCAATTACAAAAAAAAAATATAGAGATAAGAAAAAAAGGAAAAGATAAATGAATAAATACATATGTCACACACACACACACAATAATCAATTACAACAACAAAAATTTAGATATGAAAAAACTAAAAGATAAATGAATAAATGCATATATAAATAAATTAAATAATTAGTTATGAAACGATTTTTTTTTTTTTTTTTTTTTATCACCAAAGCAAAGGTAAAACAAGCAAACAAACTAATAATAACCTACAAAAAAAAAATAACTATTACAATAAAAATATTGAGATAGGAAAAAAAATGAAAAAAAAAATGAAGAAATACATATGGCGCGCATACACACAAAATAATTAATTACTAGAAATATATTGAGATAGGAAAAAAGGAAAAGATAAAAGAATAAATACATATGACACACACACACAATAATTAATTACAACAACAAAATTAAGATAGGAAAAAAGAAAAAGATAAATGAATAAATACATATGTCACACACACACACACTAATCAATTACAACAAGAAAATTGAGATAGGAAAAACGAAAAAGATAAATAAATAAATACATATGTCAAACACACATAATAATCAATTACAACAAGAAAATTGAGATAGGAAAAACAGAAAAGATAATTGAATAAATACATATTTCACGAGACCCACACACACAATAATCAATTACAAAAAAAAAAATTAATAATGAAAAAACTAAAAGATAAATTAATAAATGCATATGTAAATAAATTAAATTATTAGTTATGAAACGAACAATATCAACACCGAAGGAAATTAAAAACAAGCAAGCAAACCAATAATCAACTAGAAACAAACTATTGAGATTGGAAAAAATGAAAAAAAAAAAAAACAAAATTAACTGAATAAGTGAATGTCTCACACACACACACAATAATCAATTACAACAAGAAAATTAAGATAGGAAAAACGGAAAAGATAAATGAATAAATACATATGTCACACACTAAACAAATACAAAAAGAAAATTGAGATAGGAAAAACGAAAAAGATAAATGAATAAATACATATGTCACACACACACAATAATCAATTACAACAAGAAAATTGAGATAGGAAAAACGGAGAAGATAAATGAATACATACATATGTCATAGACCCACACACACAATAATCAATTAGAACAAGAAAATTTAGAAATGAAAAAACTAAAAGATAAATGAATAAAGGCATATGTAAATATATTAAATAATTAGCTATTAAACAAACAATATAAACACTGAAGCAAATTTAAAACAAGCAAACAAACCAATAATCAACTACAACACAAACTATTACAACAAAAATAATAAGATTGAAAAAAGGAAAGAATAAAAGAATAAATACAAATGTCTCACACACACACACACAAAAAATAATCAATTACAAAAAAAATATAGAGATAGGAAGAAAGGAAAAGATAAATGATTAAATACATATTTCACAGACCCACACACACAATAATCACTTACAACAAGAAAATTTAATAATGAAAAAACTAAAAGATAAATGAATAAATGTATATGTAAATAAATTAAATAATTAGTTATGAAACAAACAATATCAACACCAAAGGAAATCTAAAACAAGAAAACAAATAATCAATTAGAAACAAACTACGAGATACGAAAAAATGAAAAAAAAAAAAAAACGGAATAATTACATATATCACACACAAACATAAAAATCAATTACAACAAGAAAATAAAGATTAGAAAAACGGAAAAGATAAATGAATAAATACATATGTCACACACTCACACACACACTAATCAATTACAACATGAAAATTGAGATAGGAAAAACGAAAAAGATAAATGAATAAATACATATGTCACACAAACACACACACAATAATCAATTACAACAAAAAAATCTAGATATGAAAAAACATAAACATAAAGATAAAGGAATAAATGCATATGTAAATAAATTAAATAATTAGTTATGAAATGAACAATATCAACACCGAAAAAAATGTAAAACAAGCAAACATACTAATAATCAACTACAAAACAAACTATTACAACAATAATATTGAGAAAGGAAAAAACGAAAAAATAAATGAAGAAATACATATGTCACACACACACACACAATAATAAATTACAACAAGAAAATTAACCTAGGAAAAACGGAAAAGATAAAAGAATAAATACATATGTCATACACACACACACACACAAGAATCAAGGACAACAAGAAAATTGAGATAGGAAAAACGAAAAACGAAAAATGATAAATGAATAAATACATATGTCACACACACACACACAATAATCAATTACACCAAGAAAATTGAAATCGGAACAACGGAAAAGATAAATGAATAAATCCATATGTCTAAGACCCACACACACAATAATCAATTACGACAAGAAAATTTAGATATCAAAAAACTAAAAGATAAATAAAAAAATGCATATGTAAATACATTAAATAAATAGTTATTAAACGAACAAAATCAAAACCGAAGCAAATTTAAAACTAGAAAGCAAACCAATAATCAACTAGAAACAAACTATTGAGATAGGAAAAAATGAAAAAAAAAATAATGAATAAATATGTCACACACACACAATAATCAATTACAACAAGAAAATTGAGATAGGAACAACGGAAAAGATAAATGAATAATCATTTACAATAATCAATTAACAAGAAAATTTAGAATCAAAAAACAAAAAGATAAATAAATAAATGCATTTGGAACAAAAAAATTTAAAACTAGAAAGCAAACCAATAATCAACTAGGAAAAAGACGTCAAATGAATAAATACGAAAAAATAAATATGTCACACACACACACAATAATAAATTACAATAAGAAAATTAACCTAGGAAAAATAAAAAAGATAAATGAATAAATATAAATTAATCAAACAAGACAAGAAAATTGAGATGACAAATGATAAATGAAGGAACAAGAAAATTGAGATAGGAACAACGGGATAAATGAATAAAGACGACAAGAAAATTTAACTAAAAGATAAATAAATAAATGCGTATGTAAATACATTAAATAAATAGTTATTAAACGAACAAAATCAACACCGAAGAAATTTAAAACTAGAAAGCAAACCAATAATCAACTAGAAACAAACTATTGAGATAGGAAAAAATGAAAAAAGTGTAGAATAAGTAAATATGTCACACATACACACAAAAATCATTTACGGAAGAAAAATAAGATAGGAAAAACGGAAAAGATAAATGAATAAATAATAATCAATTTAATCAATTACAAAATTTAGATACCAAAAAACTAAAAGATAAATAAATAAATGAATATGTAAATACATTAAATAAATAGTTATTAAACGAACAAAATCAACAGAAGCAAATTTAAAACTAGAAAGCAAACCAATAATCAACTAGAAACAAACAATTGAGATAGGAAAAAATGAAAAAAAGTAATCGAATAAGTAAATATGTCACACACACACACACACAAAATCATTTACACAAGAAAAATAAGATAGGAAAAACGGAAAAGATAAATGAATAAAAACATATGTCACACACCACACACACAATAATCAATTAAAACAAAAAAATTTAAGATAAAAAAAAGAAAATGAATAAATGAATAAATACATATATCACACACACACACAAACAATAATAATATTACAATAATATTGAGATAGGAAAAAGAAAATTGAGATAGGAACAACGAAAAAGATAAATGAATAAATAAATATGTCACACACACACACAATAATCAATTACAACAAAAAAAACTAGATATGAAAAAACATAAACATAAAGATAAATGAATAAATGCATAAACTTACAACAAGAAAATTTAATAATGAAAAAACTAAAAGATAAATGAATAAATGTATATGTAAATAAATTAAATAAATTAAATAATTAGAAAACAAATAATCAATTATCAAACGAACAATATCAACACCGAAGCAAATGTAAAACAAGCAAACATTCTAATAATCAACTACAAAACAAACTATTACAACAATAATATTGAGATAGGAAAAAACTAAAAAATAAATGAAGAAATACATATGTCACACACACACACACAATAATAAATTACAACAAGAAAATTAACCTAGGAAAAACGGAAAAGATAAAAGAAGAAAATTAACCTAGGAAAAAGGAAAAGATAAATGAATAAATAAATGAATAATCAAAAAAAGATAAATGAATAAATACATATGTCACAAACCACACACACACAATAATCAATTACGACAAGAAAATTTAGATATCAAAAAACAAAAAGATAAATAAATAAATGCATTTGTAAATACATTAAATAAATAGTTATTAAACGAACAAAATCAACACCGAAGCAAATTTAAAACTAGAAACAAACCAATAATCAACTAGGAACAAACTATTGAGATAGGAAAAAAATGAAAAAAAAAAAGTCACACACACACACACACACAAAAATAATTTACATCAAGAAAAATAAGATAGGAAAAACGGAAAAGATAAAAATAAATACAATGTCATACACACACACACAATTTAATCAATTACAACAAAAAAATTTAGAACAAACTATTACAACAATAAATTGAGATAGGAAAAAACGAAAAAATAAATGAAGAAATACATATGTCACACACACACACAATAATAAATTACAATAAGAAAATTAACCTAGGAAAAATAAAAAAGATAAATGAATAAATAAATACAATAATGTCAAGAAAATTGAGATAGGAAAAACGAAATACATATGTCATACACACACACACAAAAAAATCAATTACGACAAGAAAATTTAGATATCAAAAAACTAAAAGATAAATAAATAAATGCATATGTAAATACATTAAATAAATAGTTATTAAACGAACAAAATCAAAACCGAAGCAAATTTAAAACTAGAAAGCAAACCAATAATCAACTAGCAACAAACTATTGAGATAGAAAAAATGAAAAAAAAAATGTAAAAAAAAGTAATTACGACAAGAAAATTTAGATACCAAAAAACTAAAAGAATAAGTAAATATGTCACACACACACACACACAATAATCATTTACAACAAGAAAATTAAGATAAGAAAAACGTAAAAGATAAATGAATAATTACATATGTCACACACCCACACACACAATAATCAATTAAAACCAGAAAAGTAAGATAAAAAAAAAGAAAATGAATAAATGAATAAATACATATATCACACACACACACAAACAAACATACATATGTCATAGACCCACACACACAATAATCAATTAGAACAAGAAAATTTAGAAATGAAAAAATAAAAGATAAATGAATAAAGGCATATGTAAATATATTAAATAATTAGCTATTAAACAAACAATATAAACAACGAAGCAAATTTAAAACAAGCAAACAAACCAATAATCAACTACAACACAAACTATTACAACAAAAATAATAAGATTAGGAAAGAATAAAAGAATAAATACAAATGTCTCACACACACACACAAAAAATAAAATTACAAAAAAAATATAGAGATAGGAAGAAAGGAAAAGATAAATGATTAAATACATATTTCACACACCACACACACAATAATCACTTACAACAAGAAAATTTAATAATGAAAAAACTAAAAGATAAATGAATAAATGTATATGTAAATAAATTAAATAATTAGTTATGAAACAAACAATATCAACACCAAAGGAAATCTAAAACAAGAAAACAAATAATCAATTAGAAACAAACTACTGAGATACGAAAAAATGAAAAAAAAAACGGAATAATTACATATATCACACACAAACATAAAAATCAATTACAACAAGAAAATAAAGATTAGAAAAACGGAAAAGATAAATGAATAAATACATATGTCACACACTCACACACACACTAATCAATTACAACATGAAAATTGAGATAGGAAAAACGAAAAAGATAAATGAATAAATAAATATGTCACACACACACAATAATCAATTACAACAAAAAAATCTAGATATGAAAAAACATAAACATAAAGATAAAGGAATAAATGCATATGTAAATAAATTAAATAATTAGTTATGAAATGAACAATATCAACACCGAAAAAAATGTAAAACAAGCAAACATACTAATAATCAACTACAAAACAAACTATTACAACAATAATATTGAGAAAGGAAAAAACGAAAAAATAAATGAAGAAATACATATGTCACACACACACACACAATAATAAATTACAACAAGAAAATTAACCTAGGAAAAACGGAAAAGATAAAAGAATAAATACATATGTCATACACACACACACACACAAGAATCAAGGACAACAAGAAAATTGAGATAGGAAAAACGAAAAACGAAAAATGATAAATGAATAAATACATATGTCACACACACACACACAATAATCAATTACACCAAGAAAATTGAAATCGGAACAACGGAAAAGATAAATGAATAAATCCATATGTCTAAGACCCACACACACAATAATCAATTACGACAAGAAAATTTAGATATCAAAAAACTAAAAGATAAATAAAAAAATGCATATGTAAATACATTAAATAAATAGTTATTAAACGAACAAAATCAAAACCGAAGCAAATTTAAAACTAGAAAGCAAACCAATAATCAACTAGAAACAAACTATTGAGATAGGAAAAAATGAAAAAAGTAACTGAATAAGTAAATATGTCACACACACACACACACAATAATCATTTACAGCAAGAAAATTAAGATAAGAAAAACGTAAAAGATAAATGAATAAAAACATATGTCACACACCCACACACACAATAATCAATTAAAACCAGAAAAGTAAGATAAGAAAAAAGAAAATGAATAAATGAATAAATACATATATCACACACACACACAAACAATAATCAATTACGTCAAGAAAATTGAGATAGGAACAACGAAAAAGATAAATGAATAAATAAATATGTCACACACACACACAATAATCAATTACAACAAAAAAAACTAGATATGAAAAAACATAAACATAAAGATAAATGAATAAATGCATATGTAAATAAATTAAATAATTAGTTATCAAACGAACAATATCAACACCGAAGCAAATGTAAAACAAGCAAACATTCTAATAATCAACTACAAAACAAACTATTACAACAATAATATTGAGATAGGAAAAAACTAAAAAATAAATGAAGAAATACATATGTCACACACACACACAATAATAAATTACAACAAGAAAATTAACCTAGGAAAAACAGAAAATATAAATGAATAAATACATATGTCACAAACACACACACAATAATCAGTTACAACAAGAAAATTGAGATAGGAACAACGGAAAAGATAAATGAATAAATAAATATGTCACAGACCCACACACACAAAAATCAATTACGACAAGAAAATTTAGATATCAAAAAACTAAAAGATAAATAAATAAATGCATATGTAAATACATTAAATAAATAGTTATTAAACGAACAAAATCAAAACCGAAGCAAATTTAAAACTAGAAAGCAAACCAATAATCAACTAGCAACAAACTATTGAGATAGGAAAAAATGAAAAAAGTAACTGAATAAGTAAATATGTCACACACACACACACACAATAATCATTTACAACAAGAAAATTAAGATAAGAAAAACGTAAAAGATAAATGAATAATTACATATGTCACACACCCACACACACAATAATCAATTAAAACCAGAAAAGTAAGATAAGAAAAAAGAAAATGAATAAATGAATAAATACATATATCACACACACACACAAACAATAATCAATTACGTCAAGAAAATTGAGATAGGAACAACGAAAAAGATAAATGAATAAATAAATATGTCACACACACACAATAATCAATTACAACAACAAAATTAGATATGAAAAAACATAAACATAAAGATAAATGAATAAATGCATATGTAAATAAATTAAATAATTAGTTATCAAACGAACAATATCAACACCGAAGCAAATGTAAAACAAGCAAACATACTAATAATCAACTACAAAACAAACTATTACAACAATAATATAGAGATAGGAAAAAACTAAAAAATAAATGAAGAAATACATATGTCACACACACACACACAATAATAAATTACAACAAGAAAATTAACCTAGGAAAAAAGGAAAAGATAAATGAATAAATACATATGTCACACACACACACAATAATCAATTACAACAAGAAAATTGAGATAGGAACAACGGAAAAGATAAATGAATAAATACATATGTCACAGACCCACACACACAATAATCAATTACGACAAGAAAATTTAGATATCAAAAAACAAAAAGATAAATAAATAAATGCATTTGTAAATACATTAAATAAATAGTTATTAAACGAACAAAATCAACACCGAAGCAAATTTAAAACTAGAAAGCAAACCAATAATCAACTAGGAACAAACTATTGAGATAGGAAAAAAATGAAAAAAGTAACTGAATAAGTAAATACGTCACACACACACACACACACACACAAAAATAATTTACATCAAGAAAAATAAGATAGGAAAAACGGAAAAGATAAATGAATAAATACATATGTCATACACACACACACAATTTAATCAATTACAACAAAAAAATTTAGAACAAACTATTACAACAATAATATTGAGATAGGAAAAAACGAAAAAATAAATGAAGAAATACATATGTCACACACACACACACAATAATAAATTACAATAAGAAAATTAACCTAGGAAAAATAAAAAAGATAAATGAATAAATATAAATGTCTCACACACACACACACACACACACACACAATAATCAATGACAGCAAGAAAATTGAGATAGGAAAAACGACAAATGATAAATGAAGAAATACATATGTCACACACACACACAATAATCAATTACAACAAGAAAATTGAGATAGGAACAACGGAAAAGATAAATGAATAAATACATATGTCACAGACCCACACACACAATAATGAATTACGACAAGAAAATTTAGATATCAAAAAACTAAAAGATAAATAAATAAATGCGTATGTAAATACATTAAATAAATAGTTATTAAACGAACAAAATCAACACCGAAGAAATTTAAAACTAGAAAGCAAACCAATAATCAACTAGAAACAAACTATTGAGATAGGAAAAAATGAAAAAAGTAACCGAATAAGTAAATATGTCACACATACACACAAAAATCATTTACAGGAAGAAAAATAAGATAGGAAAAACGGAAAAGATAAATGAATAAATACATATGTCATACACACACACACAATTTAATCAATTACGACAAGAAAATTTAGATACCAAAAAACTAAAAGATAAATAAATAAATGAATATGTAAATACATTAAATAAATAGTTATTAAACGAACAAAATCAACACCGAAGCAAATTTAAAACTAGAAAGCAAACCAATAATCAACTAGAAACAAACAATTGAGATAGGAAAAAATGAAAAACGTAATCGAATAAGTAAATATGTCACACACACACACACACACACAAATCATTTGACAAGAAAAATAAGATAGGAAAAACGGAAAAAGATAAATGAATAAATACATATGTCATACACACACACACAATTTAATCAATTACAACAAAAAAATTTAGATATGAAAAAACTTAAAGATAAATGAATAAATGCATATGTAAATAAATTAAATAATTAGTTATCAAACGAACAATATCAAAACCGAAGAAAATGTAAAAGAAGCAAACATACTAATAATAAACTACAAAACAAACTAATACGACAATAATATTGAGATAGGAAAAAACGAAAAAATAAATGAAGAAATACATATGTCACACACACACACAATAATAAATTACAACAAGAAAATTAACCTAGGAAAAACGGAAAAGATAAATGAATAAATATATATGTCTCTCACACACACACACACAATAATCAATGACAGCAAGAAAATTGAGATAGGAAAAACGAAAAACGAATAAATACATATGTCACACACACACACAATAATCAATTACAACAAGAAAATTGAGATAGGAACAACGGAAAAGATAAATGAATAAATACATGTCACAGAGACCCACACACACAATAATCAATTACGACAAGAAAATTTACATATCAAAAAACTAAAAGATAAATAAATAAATGCATATGTAAATACATTAAATAAATAGTTATTAAACGAACAAAATCAACACCGAAGCAAATTTAAAACTAGAAAGCAAACCAATAATCAACTAGAAACAAACTATTGAGATAGGAAAAAATGAAAAAAGTAACTGAATAAGTAAATATGTCACACACACACACACAAAAATCATTTACAGCAAGAAAAATAAGATAGGAAAAACGGAAAAGATAAATGAATAAATACATATGTCATACACACACACACAATTTAATATATTACAACAAAAAAATTTAGATATGAAAAAACTTAAAGATAAATGAATAAATGCATATGTAAATAAATTAAATAATTAGTTATCAAACGAACAATATCAAAACCGAAGAAAATGTAAAACAAGCAAACATACTAATAATAAACTACAAAACAAACTAATACGACAATAATATTGAGATAGGAAAAAACGAAAAAATAAATGAAGAAATACATATGTCACACACACACACAATAATAAATTACAACAAGAAAATTAACCTAGGAAAAACAAAAAAGATAAATGAATAAATATATATGTCTCACACACACACACACACAATAATCATTGACAGCAAGAAAATTGAGATAGAAAAACGAAAAACGATAAATGAAGAAATACATATGTCACACACACACACAATAATCAATTACAACAAGAAAATTGAGATAGGAACAACGGAAAAGATAAATGAATAAATACATATGTCACAGACCCACACAATAATGAATTACGACAAGAAAATTTAGATATAAAAAAACTAAAAGATAAATAAATAAATGCATATGTAAATACATTAAATAAATAGTTATTAAACGAACAAAATCAACACCGAAGCAAATTTAAAACTAGAAAGCAAACATATAATCAACTAGGAACAAACTATTGAGATAGGAAAAAATGAAAAAAGTAACTGAATAAGTAAATATGTCACACACACACACACACAAAAATCATTTACAGCAAGAAAAATAAGATAGGAAAAACGGAAAAGATAAATGAATAAATACATGTTATACACACACACACAATAATCAATTACAACAAGAAAATTGAGATAGGAAAAATGGCAAAAGATAAATGAATAAATACATATGTCACACACACACACACAATAAAATATTACAACAAGAAAATTAAGATAAGAAAAACGTAAAAGATAAATGAATAAATACATATGTTAACACCCACACACACAATAATCAATTAAAACCGGAAAAGTAAGATAAGAAAAAAGAAAATGAACAAATACATACGTCACACACACACACACAAACAATAATCAATTACGACAAAAAAATTGAGATAGGAAAAACGCAAAAGATAAATGAATAAATAAATATGTCACACACACACAATAATCAATCACAACAACAAAATTCAGATATCAAAAAAATTAAATATAAATGAATAAATGCATATGTAAATAAATTAAATAATTAGTTATCAAACGAACAATATCAACACCGAAGCAAATGTAAAACAAGCAAACATACTAATAATAAACTACAAAACAACCTAATACAACAATAATATTGAGATAGGAACAATTGAAAAAATAAACGAAGAAATAAATATGGCGCACACACACACACAAAATAATTAATTACAAAAAAATTATTGAGATTGGAAAAACGGAAAAGATAAATGAATAAACACATATGTTACACACTCACACACACACTAATCAATTACAACAAGAAAATTGATAAAGGAAAAATGAAAAAGATAAATGAATAAATACATATGTCACACACACACACAATAATCAATTACAAAAAAAAATAGATATGAAAAAACATAAACAAAAAGATAAATGAATAAATGCTTATGTAAATAAATTAAATAATTAGTTATCAAACGAACAATATCAACACCGAAGCAAATGTAAAACAAGCAAACATACTAATAATCAACTACAAAAAAAAACCTATTACAACAATAATATTGAGATAGGAAAAAACTAAAAAATAAATGAAGAAATACATATGTCACACACACACACAATAATAAATTACAAGAAGAAAATTAACCTAGGAAAAACAGAAAAGATAAATGAATAAATACATATGTCACACACACACACAATAATCAATTACAACAAGAAAATTGAGATAGGAAAAACGGAAAAGATAAATGAATAAATACATGTCACAGACCCACACACACAATAATCAATTACGACAAGAAAATTTACATATCAAAAAACTAAAAGATAAATAAATAAATGCATATGTAAATACATTAAATAAATAGTTATTAAACGAACAAAATCAACACCGAAGCAAATTTAAAACTAGAAAGCAAACCAATACTCAACTAGAAACAAACTATTGAGATAGGAAAAAATGAAAAAAGTAACTGAATAAGTAAATATGTCACACACTAACACACAAAAATCATTTACAGGAAGAAAAATAAGATAGGAAAAACGGAAAAGATAAATGAATAAATACATATGTCATACACACACACACAATTTAATCAATTACAACAAAAAAATTTAGAACAAACTATTACAACAACAATATTGAGATAGGAAAAAACGAAAAAATAAATGAAGAAATACATATGTCACACAAACACACAATAATAAATTACAACAAGAAAATTAACCTAGGAAAAACAAAAAAGATAAATGAATAAATATATATATGTCTCACACACACACACACACACAATAATCATTGACAGCAAGAAAATTGAGATACGAAAAATGATAAATGAAGAAATACATATGTCACACACACACAATAATCAATTACAACAAGAAAATTGAGATAGGAACAACGGAAAAGATAAATGAATAAATACATATGACACAGACCCACACACACAATAATGAATTACGACAAGAAAATTTAGATATCAAAAAACTAAAAGATAAATAAATAAATGCATATGTAAATACATTAAATAAATAGTTATTAAACGAACAAAATCAACACCGAAGCAAATTTAAAACTAGAAAGCAAACCAATAATCAACTAGAAACAAACTATTGAGATAGGAAAAAATGAAAAGAGTAACTGAATAAGTAAATATGTCACACATACACACAAAAATCATTTACAGGAAGAAAAATAAGATAGGAAAAACGGAAAAGATAAATGAATAAATACATATGTCATACACACACACAATTTAATCAATTACGACAAGAAAATTTAGATACCAAAAAACTAAAAGATAAATAAATAAATGCATATGTAAATACATTAAATAAATAGTTATTAAACGAACAAAATCAACACCGAAGCAAATTTAAAACTAGAAAGCAAACCAATAATAAACTAGAAACAAACTATTGAGATAGGAAAAAAATGAAAAAAGTAACTGAATAAGTAAATATGTCACAAACACACACACAAAAATCATTTACAGCAAGAAAAATAAGATAGGAAAAACGGAAAAGAAAAATAAATAAATACATATGTCATACACACACACACAATTTAATCAATTACAACAAAAAAATTTAGATATGAAAAAACTTAACGATAAATGAATAAATGCATATGTAAATAAATTAAATAATTAGTTATCAAACCAACAATATCAAAACCGAAGAAAATGTAAAACAAGCAAACATACTAATAATAAACTACAAAACAAACTAATACAACAATAATATTGAGATAGGAAAAAACGAAAAAATAAATGAAGAAATACATATGTCACACACACACACAATAATAAATTACAACAAGAAATTAACCTAGGAAAAACAGAAAAGATAAATGAATAAATATATATGTCTCACACACACACACAATAATCAATGACAGCAAGAAAATTGAGATAGGAAAAACGAATAAATACATATGTCACACACACACACAATAATCAATTACAACAAGAAAATTGAGATAGGAACAACGGAAAAGATAAATGAATAAATACATGTCACAGACCCACACACACAATAATCAATTACGACAAGAAAATTTAGATATCAAAAAACTAAAAGATAAATAAATAAATGCATATGTAAATACATTAAATAAATAGTTATTAAACGAACAAAATCAACACCGAAGCAAATTTAAAACTAGAAAGCAAACCAATAATCAACTAGAAACAAACTATTGAGATAGTAAAAAAATGAAAAAAGTAACTGAATAAGTAAATATGTCACAAAAACACACAAAAATCAGCAAGAAAATTAAGATAGGAAAAACGGAAAAGATAAATAAATAAATACATATGTCATACACACAAACACAATTTAATCAATTACAACAAAAAATTTAGATATGAAAAAACTAATAAATAAATGCATATGTAAATAAATTAAATAATTAGTTATGAAATGATTTTTTTTTTCAACACCGAAGCAAATGTAAAAAGGAAAGAATAAATGAATAAATACATATGTGGCACACACATACAATAATCAATTACAACAAGAGATAGGAAAAACAGAAAAGATAAATGGATCAATACATATGTCACACACACACAATAATCAATTACAACTAGAAAATTAAGACAAGAGAAAAAGAAAAGATAAATGAATCAATGCATATGTAAATAAATTAATAATTAGAAAACAAACAATATCCACAATGAAGAAGCAAATGTAAAAAAACAAGCAAACAAACCAATAATCAACTACAAAACAAACTATTACAACAAAAATAGAGATAGGAAAAAATGAAGAAATACATATGGCACACACAAAAAATAATTAATTACAAGAAAAATATTGAGATAGCAAAAAAGGAAAAAATAAATGAATAAATGCATATGTCCCCCACACACACTATAATTAATTACAACAAGAAAATTTAGATATGAAAAAACTAAAAGAGAATTAATAAATGCATATGTAAATAAATTAAATAATTAGTTATGCAACGAAAAATATCAATCTTTGAAGCAAATTTAACACTAGCAAACAAACCAATAATCAACTACAACAAAAACTATTACAACAAAAATATTGAGATAGGAAAAAAGGAAAAAAATGAAGAAATACATATGTCATACACACACATAAAATAATTAATTACAACAAAAATATAGGAAAAAATTAAAAGATAAATGAATAAATACATGTCACACACAAAACAATCAATTAGAACAAGAAAATTAAGATAAGAAAAAAGGAAAAGATAAATGAATAAATGCATATGAAAGGAAATAAAATAATTAGTTATCAAACAAACAATATCAACACTGAAGCAAATTTAAAACAAAGAAACAAACCAATAATCAACTACAACACAAACTATTACAACAAAAATATTGAGATAGGGAAAAAGGAAAAAATAAATGAATAAATAAATATGTCACACACACACACAATAATGAATTACAACAAGAATATTGAGACAGGATAAAAGGAAAAAAAAAATACATATGTCTCACACACACAATAATCAATTACAAAAAGAAAATTGGGATAGAAAAAAAGGAAAAAGTAAATAAATAAATACATATGTAAATAAAATAATTAGTTATTAAACGAACAATATTGAAGCAAATTTAAAACAAGCCAACAAAGCAATAATCAACTACAACACAAACATTATTACAACGGAAAAAGAGGAAAAAATAAATGAATATATACATATGTCACACACACACACAATAATCAATTATAATAAAAATATTGAGATATGAAAAAGGAAAAGATAAATGAATAAATATATATGTAAATAAATTAAATAGTTAGTTATAAAAACGAATAATATCGACATTGAAACAAATTTAAAACAAGCAAACACACCAATAATCAACTACAATACAAACTATTACAACAAAAATATTGAGATAGGAAAAATGGAAAAAATAAATAAATGAATAAATACACATGTCGCACACACAATAATCACTTTAACAAGAAAATTGAGATAGGAAAAAAGAAAAAGATAAATGAATAAATGCATATGTAAATAAATTAAATAATTAGTAATAAAATGAAATAAAACTAACAATATCAACACCTGAAGGAAATTTAAAACAAAGAAACAAACCAATAATCAACTACAACACAAACTAATACAACAAAAATATTGAATGGAAAAAATAAATATGTAACACACACAATAATCAATTATAACGAGAAAATTAATATAGGAAAAAAGGAAAAGATAAATGAATAAATGCAAATGTAAATAAATTAAATAATTAGTTATAAAATGAAATAAAACTAACAATATCAACCCTGAAGGAAATTTAAAACAAGCAAACAAAACACAAACTATTACAACAAATATATTAAGATAGGAAAAAAGGTAAAAAAAATAAATGAATAAATACATATGTCACACACACACACAATAATCAATTACAACAAGAAAATTGAGATAGGAAAAAAAGAAAAAATAAATGATCATCAAATAATTTAAATAGCACGAACGTAACAACATATACATATAGTAACAAATAATTTAACTCAAATAGGACAAAACTAAAAAACCGACAACAAAACAGAAAATCAAAATCAAATAATTTAAATAGCACAAACATATTAAGTAAAAAAACACTTATCCCACTTAATGGGGTCAATTATATAAATCAGACCATACCATTGTGGACCAATTATAATATAAGATGAAAGAGTAAAAAAAATTATTATTATTTTAAATCATTATATTTATATGTTTTTTTATCTGAGCTAATTAGTTTGATAAATAAACTGACATATAATCTAAGAATATATGTATAATATGATTAAGAATTTATTTAGCCTTCCTTAATCTCTCCAAAAAAATTCCAACTTTGCCTTATATTTAGGGTGACCGAACAAACATATTAAGTGATTTCAAATACTCTAAAGTTCATTAAGTTATATAAAGTTATGGACAAAAGAGACCAAATTAACATAATAAGGATGAATTAGCATGACAATAAAAAGATCAAATAAACAAATGAATAATAAATAGATAGATAAATATCATAAATTAAAAAATTAACTAATTAAAGGAAAAAATTAACTGCTTATTAACGTAATCAAATAATAAGTCAAATATGACAACAAAAATAGCGATCTAAATCAAATACCACAAAAATATTAACTCAAATAATTAAAATAAGCACAAACATATTAAGCAACCTAAATTACTTGAAAATCCATTAAATTATAAAGTTACAGAAAAAAGAGAAAAAATTAATATATTAATGACGAATGATGAATTAGCATGGAAGAATAAAATAACTATGATGAATTAGCATGGAAGAATAAAATAACTATCGTTACATATAATGATAATTTATAAGTATTACAATAAATAAATAATAAATATTATAATAAATAAATAGTAACAAATAAGGAGTAGCACTCTTTTTTTATAGCTAATAATAAAGTAATAATCATGAACTACAAAACAAATAAAAAGAGAAGAGAAAATAAGAAAAACCAAAAAAACAAGAATAATAAAATCAAATATAACTGCCCGAAGTCCATTTAAATATTTTTAATATTAATATATACCCAACCCTAACCTTTAAAAGTTATAAAATTATTGAAAAAAGAGAAAATAATTAATATAATATAATACAAAATTAGAAATAGTGAAACAACATGAAGACATGAAAAAAGTAGAAGAAAAATAACTAATTAAATAGAAAAAATTATTTGGATTCATCAAATACAAATTTAAATATAAATAAAATAGCACATTTAACTCAAATAATTTAAACAATATAAACCTAGCAAGAAAATAATAATAATGCAAACATATTAAGCAACTCCAAGTCACGAAAGAAATAATTATTAATTGTCATCTAACAAGATGGTACATTTAAATTTAAATAGCACAAACTCGCGAAGCTCCATTAAGTTATAAAGTTATAGAAACAAGAGAAAACAAATAAAAATATAACACTAAATGAGGAATGCTGAATTAGCATACAGATCAAAATTAGAAAGAAATGGGAAGAAAGTCGTGGAAAAAGTCGAAGAGTAAAATAGTTATTTATTTTATATATATATATATATATATATATAAATTCATAAATATTATTAGTTATTAAATAATAGAAATATTTTTTAATAACAAGTATTACAAATAATAAGTAAATAGTAACAAATAATAAGTAAATAGTAACAAATAATATATGGCAAAAAAGAAGTAACAAATAATAAATGAAAGGCAATAAATGGAATAATTTGAAAATCTCATCATAGTGAAAGAAGAAGAAAAAAGAGAAAGAAAATAGGAGGATGAATATTAAAAACAAATATGACAAAAGTCCATTTAAATAATTTAAATATAAACACATTAAAACTTAAACCACTCAAAAGTTCAATTATACAAAGAGAAAACTACTAAAATGATACAAAATGAAGAAGGGTAAATTAGGAAGAAGCATAAGATAATAATTATTAATGGTTATAATAATAATTATAAATCATAAATAGATTATAGAAGAGGGGAAAAGGATCAGTTCACCATATCAAGCATATTAAGGAGTTGGGGCTTCACCATAGAGCGACCAATGCAGAATCAGTTCAGGCTTAATTGAAAAGCTGTTGTTTCCAAATCCCACTTCAATTTTCTCGCCTTTAAAATTGGGACAGACTGAAAATGCAAGTTTTATTCAAGAAGTGACATATATGTAGAGATACTGTGTAAAGGGACTACAATTTTGCAACTTTATAAAACAGCTTGAAAAATAAGGAAGCATAACATTTGAACTTGTAAAGAAAAATACCATATATTTGGGCGAACCAAGATTTCATAGAAAAGAAAGGGGTGAAGAGATTACTTGTGCTACTTGTGGGGTTTTTGACAAATTGGAGTGGGTAATGAAAAGCCGACAACTTAAATATGAATATGTCCCGTCCACCATCAAATTCGTTCATCCAAGACAATCAGATAGAAATCTATTGCCTACAAAGGGGATCTTATTTTACTAATATATTAGAAAAAGTAGTAGCCTAGCTAATAGACATAAGAGAAGGAGATTATTAAACAAAAAACAAATGGAGGAAGGAGACATTTTCGGCTTACCACACACACAAATGGTCGTTGAGCTTTGCTTGAGATGCTCATCTCGAACCTCATAAAAATCCAATACTTTAGAATGAAAGGTCTGCGAAAAAGTGTCAAACGCATTTCAAGTACTCTAGTGAAAAAGAGAAATTAAAATATCATTTATGGTCTAAGGCAACTTTAATTTAATAGTGTATGTTGCTTGGTTTAATCTTGCTCAATGCCTTATGCAACTACTGCTCTTTCACGGCATTGTCCAATATTTTAAGCATTTCCTTTGGGTTTGTATTTTTTTGACAACCAATAGTAACTGCAACCAATGAAGTTTGCACCGTCTAATTATTCCTTAAAATTGATGCATGGATTTTAAATATTTGTCCTACCTTGCAGTTATGGAACTCACAAGCATCTATCTTCTGTCAATGTCAGTGACACTCTGTCGACTATTTTCAATGCTCTTTCCATTTTCAATTGTCTCCACTCCTCTCCTATGTACTCGTTTAAGATCTTCAACTTACAAATGCAGTCAGGGTTATAGATAAATTCACAAAGTTTGAAACTGCAAGTCAACAGGAAGAAAAATACATAATTTAGTCAGCATCATTCTACACCAAGATATTTGTCATTATAATTCCGAATTTGTACAATCATCAAATCAATGGGATATTTTTTTAAAAAAAAAAATTATGTTCCAGAAATTTAGAGCGCATGACATATTCCAATGAAATTTTTAACTCATTCAACCCACATATACGCTAGTTGCAACCTTCTCCTAAAAGTGACTTGGAAATCTAATGGATTTAGGCATAACCATAAGAAAATGCCAACAAAAGGAAATTACCATGGTTACACCAAAACCCAAAACATCCCATCTTCCAGGCAACATGAAAGCTAAATGTTCTCTCCTATAAAAACCACAAAGCAAACAGAAGTAATGCAAACTGCAGTTCAAAAATAATTTCTTCTTGATTAAAATTACACCTTCATAATAGAACAGTTTCATTTCCTCCCTAGCTTCATAAATAATAATTTTTTTTTTAAAAAAAAACATATTAGGACTTCGGAGATGGCCTCCGAGGAGAGAAGGAAAAGGGGGACCAAAATAAAATTCCAAATCAGATCTTTGAAGAATTTGAGAACATTAAAATAGGGGGCTTGGTAAGAGCAACCATACCTGAGTAATCGACAGCATGCAGGCTATTCACAAATCAAGACGGGGAAGGCAGGGTAAGACTTGAAGGTTGCATATAGAAAGGAAAATTAAAAGAAGAAAGTAAAAATCCCAAGAAAATCAAGTAGGATGAACAAGTTACAGCATAGAGGATCACCAAATACGTCAATGCTCAACCATTCAAATCATGTCACTCACCTCAAGTCAACTAGTACCATGGTAAAAAAGTTGACAGGGATGCAATGCAACCTTGATTCCCTCACTCGGTAAAGTGTTTACTCTCATCTTGTAGGTTTGTGTTTGCGCTCCATCCTACCTATTCTCACTACCATAGGCTTGACCATAGTCCACATCTCCACCTAAAAATCACTTATCAAGCATATATCATGAGGACTTTTATTGGGATGTAATGTTGGCTTAAGTGACAAATAAAACAGGGGTAATGGAACGAATGGATAAGAAACAAAAGGGAAAGAATAAGAGGAGAGACAAATTCAATGGGTTGCAGATTGCAAATACCTCAAGAAATGCAACCTAGGAGCCAAGCATACAATCCAAGTCATCAATCACAAATAGAAAAACCATTTTTAGACACAAAGCTTAGCAAGATTGAATCCAAGCAGGATAGAGACACATAGGATATAAAGTGTATCACTCAGCTCACCTACATAGGGGTTCTTTTTAACTCAATTCACTTGCTCAGCTGCCCTACCATAAAGCAAGAATTAGAGTAGGAGCTGCATACTAGAAATGAACGTCACAGCGTGAAAGCACAAATACCTCACCAAACATAGAATCATCATCAAATTGCATCCAAGCTAAGCTAATTACCACTTAACTAGCATCATCAAAGCAAGATCAAGCCTTTTCAAGCCTAGGCATATCAATTACATAGCATCACCTCAAACTAGCAATGTGCACCAGAAAACAATGCATGCAACAATGTAGACACATTATTAAAAACCAAAGTCAAAACAAGAAAAATCCAAAATGCCCCTTCCCTAGACCTAGTAACAGGAACCGACCAAACAAATAAAAAAGGCAAAGAGCAAGGAATAAAATCAGTATTGTAATTGGAATATAGAAGGCACTTACAAAGACCTACGGATAAAGCCAGTCTAAAGATCTTCCATGATAAAACCAAAGGTCACAGCAATAGGAAGATTATGTACAATCAAAGGAAGTGGCTCCCGAACCTGTCAATTAATGCTCATTAATATAGTAAAAGGATTATAAAAGGAGATATGACTATCCAACTCCATTAAGTAGTGGAGGATAAAAATAGATTAAAAAATATGATATTAATTATTGGTAAGTTCAGAATTATAGATGAGTATAGAAGATAGGATTTTAAACAAGATCGTGATTATTTTTTTTATTTTATTAATTTTCTTGAAATTTATAATTTTAAGGGATTGAAAGATTTTGTCAATATTTCTCTACCATTTTACATTTTAAAAAAATTTATCCTTTGGACTCAAATAAGGTGCTTACTAATTAGGTATGAAGTATTATCAACACAAGAGTTCTATTGGTTCTCCCTCCTTCTATATCCACCACCCTCTCTTCTCTTCCTCCTTATTTCTCCTTTTCTCTCATTTTCATTATGCATACCACTAGACCTACACAATTAAGTTCTTTGACTCTACTGTAAATCATGATTATATAAGAAAGAATAGCAAAAAAATGTAGCAGTTGGAAATAAACTATGTTGAGCTGATTCAGTTAAACTACTAATGTGTAAAATAAGAAAAGGGGGAGAAACAAAGTGGACAATATACAAAGAAAAATAAACTAAAGCTTACCCTCCACTGTCTAGTATATGGATATCAATTCGAACAGCCCACACCAGCTTTCCAGAAAGAACAAAACAGTGATTCAGTGTCTCCCGCTCTGCTTTCCCTACAGATTCACTTTGAGCGTTCAGATAATTTTTTGTAAACAATAAGAACAGAAAGTGATCTATCATTTAAACGGCATATAAGTTTATTTCTCCACATTAGCTTCCACATCAGTAAAAATAGAACAAAACACCATTTATTCCTTTACTAGATGTTAGGACCACTTTTCAATACTTAGGAAGATACACGATAATGGAAAGGGGCACCTTTTGTTGGTCAGAACTGTGATTTGCTAACTAGGAGAAAGAAATAGAGAAGTAGGGTGGCTATAGGGTTGCTGTGGTCTAAGCCAGTCACTTTTGGGGTCTTTAATGTTGTTCCAAAGAAAGGGGCAGACAAGAATTTTGAATTGTGGCCTCTCGAAAGATTGGCAGCCTATGTGTTTATGTTAAGAGTTTATGTGTATTTGTGTTTATTGTTGTCTAGGTGTCTTGTAATCTTTAATTGTGTTTTTTAATCATTATCCTCCCTGTTTTAGTTCCATTTTAGTTCCATTGATATGTCTGCATGTGCAGCAGAATAGTGTTGTGCCTTTGAATGTATGGCGTTGTTCAATATAACTATACTATCAGTCGAAAGTTGTTTCACTCCCTCTTGTTTATTTCTATTTTCAGTTTTATTATTTCCTAGTTTAGAGGAGGATCCTAACATAAGACTAACAGATGAAGCAAATCAATTCCTCGTAACACTAGATATATTAAACAACAAAAGGAGAAAAGCTACAAAAACATTTAATTAAAATCAATAGTGTGGAGAACAACTAAGATAAATTTATGAAAAATAAACATGTAATGAATAAAGGAGAACACCTAGATATATTAAACGAAGCACCATCTTATTTTGGAATCTGCAACACTCATGATATAATAAAATAAATAGTTTGCTAGACAAGAATTAGAAGTACGAAAATACATTTTTATTAATTAAATAAAGGAAAAAAAAAAACCTAGTGGTGTCATTATTTGCACGAGTAACAGCAGGATGTTTGTAGTTTTCAGCTCCCACCAGCCCATTCTTTCTAGTTACACAGAGAGACTCTTACCTCCTCTTTTCTCCATGTCCAGTATTGGTCATTGATGTTCTCAATCTTTTCATTGGGAGGAAAGACCTGGACAAACACAATGCACGATGACATGAACATGTTTGCACTTTTTTTAATAGACTAATAGTCAACGACATCAGCAACAGAAGACATAAGATAACCACAGATTCTCCTATTAATTTTTATAATTACTATTATTAGTATTTCAAACCTATCTTGTAAGAGAAAACTTCTAGCATTAGAGATAACAACACCTGTAAAAATGTATAAATTACAAGCAGTAAATGGAGGGGAAATTGAAAATTATATGAAAGATCCTAAGCAAAACTCAAGATCCAAGATACTGCACAACAAAAATTAACAATTTCAAAGCAAAAGGAGGGAGGAGCCCTAGTTCATAATGTAGCAGTTTCAGCTCCAATAATTCACAACTCTTCACTAATTGGTTAATGAACAAGACACAAGCAAACGAAGGAGATAATTCAAATATTAAAAGGCAAAATAAATAAACAGAAAAAAAGAAAGGAATAATCTATCAAATAAAAGGAAGACAATGAATGGGATAAGAACTTATTCAGAATTATAGGAAACATAAATAAATATAAAAAAGACAGTAGCAACTGATGAATAAGGTACATATATGAATTGAAAAGATAAGTAACTTTACAAGTACTAAATTTAAAACTAACAAAACATCAACTACTCATTATAAAATAAATAACATGTCTCATGAAAAAGTAAATTAATCAATTAATAATTCATTGAGAATAACCAAATAAATTAATTAACAAGATAATAAATAAAACAAATAGACAACTTCGGGACAAAAAAATAATGAATGCTAAATTATTGATAAAGAAACCATACAGTATTTGAAAGAAGGCATTAATAACCAGCATGAATAATTAAGTATTATAAAAAAATATTTATAAAAAATAATAAATTCATGTGAAAAGACAAAAATAAATATAAATAACATAATAAGGGGGAGGATGAGAGCAAATAATAAAGGAGAAATAAGTCAATACATCAAACTATAAAGGGTTAAGATGCATCTTCAAGTATAAAGATAATTTGGTTCTGACATACATAATCAAACAAGAGGTGGTATAAGTTACGCCGTTTCTCTCTCATATTAAATAGCAGCCTCTTGCCTCCTCAATAATTAGGTGGAAGCCAAATTCCATTAGTAATGAAAATGAGTTCCTTTGGATTCAACTTTCCTCCCTGGTTGGAATTTCTTTCCAACCACACTAATTTCAGAATTACACCTGCAATACAAACAACAACCAAATAGCCCGTGTCCAAATCTGGAAATTCTACTAAATTGCTGCTAAAATAATCATTTTAATCAAAATCTCCACCTATATGCATTTATCTTATTCAAGCCTAATTATGCAAATAATACTCTATATTATTCATAAAATCCCACAAAAATGCTCACTTAACCATATAAAAATAATGGTTTATCAAATTCCCCCACACTTGCACTTTTGCACTCCCTAGAAAAAGATTCAATCAAGGAAATACAATACAAAACCGAATAGACATATAAGTGAGAATGTAGCAAGCTTAAATCAAAATATGCAAGCATTGTAGTATATCATACTTCAACTAATATCAAAAGCAAAGTGAGTGTACAAATGCAAATCAGATAGTCCATGTACTTAGCCTAGCCAATAGTGAGTAATGCTTTAGAATACAACTTGGTCCTGTTTTGCACTTCTCACATTCCTCTCTTAAGGTAATTGCACTCCTCTCCACTAGTCCAACCCCTACCATAGGCTTGTAATGTGTCTACCATCTCCACCGCTCATTATACACTAGAGTAATGAATCAAGAGGTCTTTGTTTTGGTTGTAATGTTGAAAAGGTCCAAGTGGAAATGGAAAAAACAATGGCACTTAATCTGAAATATAAGCAGGTGATGAGCGATAATTAGACAATCAATCAAGTGATTGAAACTTCAGCATTTGCTGTCATTTACAGCAATGTTTAACTGTTTAAGCATAGATCTATTGGTTCAAATTAGATTCATAAGCTGAAAGAGTTCTTTGGACAATTTGTTCTCTCCATTTCCTTTTCTCTATTTTTATCCTGTTCTTTTGAAGACATTTTTATTAAGCCTTCTTTACCTTTTTTTTTCCTTCTTTCTACACATGGCTTTTCCTTTCTCTTACTTGCCTTTTTCTCTTTTCTTTTCTTCATTTTTTTCCTTTCTGGCTTTTTCTGTTTTCTTTCTTTTTTTCTATACACCACATATATTTTCCTTTTCTCAGTCCAAGAACAACTAATCAGCCATATCAAACTCAATAAGTGACATCATCAATGTTGACCAAGTACCAAAATATACAAAAATGTACGAAAGTATCTTCATCTCAAAGGAAATTCTATCAAATACGAAGTCGAGTCTCATGTATAAATTCAGATTCAGTGCATATGTAAAGAAGAAATGAAAGTGAATGGCTCAATGGGGTTAGCAAGGGATTGATTAAAACGGCTTGTGTTTAGGAAAATGGGTGAAGAAATAGAATGCCTCAATCATATTCATGACTCTTGTGCAATTATGTGGCCTTGATTAAGACGCAAGACAAGTTCTAGAGGAAATTGAATCAAGTGGTGATGCACACTGAATTTATCAATGATAATAAGGCTCAAATCCTTCCATCAAGGTTTGTACATTCTAAACTAACTCACACAAGGCTAAACCATGCACATAACCAGTTTCAATGCATGAGAACATTCTACTTCCGGCATCAATATGTAAATGATACTTGCTTCATTCATTCATGATAAGTTCGGTTTTGCATGTGTATCTCAGAATTAGCAAAGTGCAATGCAGAAAAATTCATAAATCAAGCATTGTTCAGGAAAGATTCAGTTCCGGAACAGATTCTCAAAGAAGTGTGAGAAGTTAAAGTCAACAATCAATAATTCTAGCAAAGGTATTATCCAAAATTCCTGTCCAATCACCTAAAAACTAATCAGCTAAGCTCCCCCCACAGATACTTAGCATTGACCTCAATGCAAGCTTAGAACAACCAAAGAGGCCACAAAATCATCACCCTAAAACTACCTTTTCCTAATGATTTAGTCGCTCCCCCAACACTCATTTTAGGCAATCAAGTCCAACAAGTAATTTCACAAGCAATTCAATATAGTAAAGGGAGGAAAGGGACGACCATGTAGACGAAATTCTTTTAAGCTCTTGAAGCAAAAAATCTCATCACAGATGAGAATCATAAACCTCTTGAGCATAGGCCTTCCTCCTTGACAAATCCTTGTCGGTGGTGGTTCCAATTACATGACTAAAGGCTCCTCAATGTAAGGAGGAGAGAGATCCTTTTGGAGTGCCTCCACATCAAGTTCCTTCAAGAAAGAGAAGGTATCAATGTGAGCAGCAACCATACAGAAATGGGGATAAGATTTAAGAATGTCCAGAGGAAATTCACAAGAGTCTCATGAGTAGAAACCATGCATATGCTTAAAACTCCAAATCAAATTATGTTCATGATGTACTCTAGAGTCATGATGCAATGTAAAGAACTCATGCTCAACCACACAATCCAAGAGAATCCATTTTAAACGCCAGACCTTTAACCTTAACTAAAATGTCTTCTAAAAATCCAAAAGGTTGTCTAGTTGTCTTATCGACTAGTTGGAGTATTACAATAGTGGACTCAATGTTTTCGTATCCCTAATGAGTTATAAACTGAATGTGGCATAACATTAATGGCTACACCTAAGTCTAAAAGAGCATTATTGAAATTTAGCAACATTATGAGTTATTGTTTCATCAAATTGATAATCCCAGCCACATCAAAAAAAAAAAAAAAACAGTTTCCTCACAAGGAATAGATAAATTTCTGATATTCTCAACAAGAGGAAGACAATCAAATGTGAAAATTGCGCATACATGCAAGCTTTCAAGCATGCAACTACGGATCCCACATGCCTTTCTTTGCACCCCTACATCACTTATGTAGCCAGTGCGGACAGTAATTGCAAATCCTGAAGAATTAAAAGATGCAAAAAAACAGATACTAAACTAAAAGATACAAAAGCCCAAAGGAATGTTTCATTGTAAGAAAAGATTACTGCAAGCCCAAAACAACCAATTAAGTTCATCATCAAACATAATTTTCTAGGAACAGCATGTTCTTCCAAATATGGGGGCAAATTAAAACAAAACAAAACAAAAAAAAGTTAATTATAAGGATGTACATGTGTGGGAGAAATGGCAAAAGAGGAATAAAGTGAAAGTGACTAAAAACCTGCTATTGGTGATAATCCATCAGAGATAATTTCTCGATCATCCTCTTGTTGCCTTTGCAAAAACAAAAGGAATCAGGCTCTTGATTAAAAAAGGGAAAAAGAAAGAAACGATGACATGCATTACAAATTAAAAAAGCAAAGAATCAGTGAACATGTAAATTGACTACTTGATCAGTAATCAGATAGCTTATGCCCAACAATTTAAACCTCAAATATGAGCAGCCACATTTGCAAAAGCTTAATACAAATAACCTCTATCAAATGCAAACAAGCAACACGAGGGCTCTAAACTACTGGGATACAAAGAACGTAATTGAAGCCCGAGAGTATTTCTCCCTGATTATTTGCAACAATGTAACTTTTCCTTCATCAGAAAAGGGTCACTGATCATCCAGCGAATTTGAAACAAGAAAATACTGTTAGTACCAAGAGAAGTTTAAAAACATGGTACTGGAGGTATCAAACAACCATGATAATAGCTTTCTTTTCGGAAGGTTAAGCACAATTTGTCTTTTTTTTAAAAAAAAAAAAAAAAAAAAAAAGGTTGAAATCTTGTGAGGATGCTTAATCTAAGAGCAATAAGTAATGACATGTATATCATGGGGAGTAGAAGAAACCGCCATTAATGCCATGTGTAAGAACTCTCCTTCTTATTCCCAAAACAAACTCATTCATCCATGTGTTTTTCTTTGAGATCAAAGCCTCTGCTGCCTATGCATTCTGAAATTCTGATGTACAACTTGTAATTAATACAGGACTGGTAGTTATATTAGGTAGTATATGTGTAAAGAAGTTAGGAGTTAGAAGGTAGTTACGGTAGTTACAATAAATGCCCTACTAGCCGTTAGAGGTTAGCATAACCTTAGTTAGAAAGCACCACCCACACAAGGAATTAATAGGGCTGTTATGAAACACCCATCTCAGGAGGGAAACGAACAAAAAGATAAGGAAGGGCCTATGTTTATGGTGTCCTGAAAGTACACACTACACAATTGACCATGGGAAAACAGTCTTTGTTGTGGTTAGGAGCATTTGGTTGGAAAGGAAGCTAAAAACTGTAATAATACTTGGCAACTCTAGTGATTTGTTCGAATCTCTATGAATGATAGGAGTAAGGATTAAAGGGCTTCGATATTTTCTAAAGTTTATGCCCCCCGAAAAAGAGAAAAAAAAACACCACCTTGTCATCTTTTTCTGGGTTTTTACAAAAGGTTATCCCGCAGTCCTCTCTTGTAATTCCCTTCAAATCTAAAGAAGCTTGTTTCTCCGCCAACCAAAAAAAAAAAGGGGACAGTCAGAGATTGATGATCAGGGAAGTTGGCGGCTTGGCGCTCAATCAATGCCTACTCACGAGTTACATTCTGGGAATGTTAAGAGAAAACTAAGTAACAAGCCTCTCAGATAGTTCTCTTAGTCACTGGTGCACTAACAGACTTATTTTCAACGGAATATACTCAATAATTATAAAACAAAAGGAACTTTTGATAAATTAATGTCCTTTTGAAGGGTAAAATCTTCTGGTCTGGTAGATATGAAAGAAATGAAACAAATGCACATTGAAGAGCATCGTCTCCAATCAGCTACTATTACGCAAAGACGGATTTTTTTTCAGATCTCGTTAAGGGCATCATCACCAATCACCTACTGTTACATACACAAAAACAACTTTACTCCATTCTTTAATTGCTGCTACCATACAAATTAAAGGACAAAATGACAAACCATAAGGAATTAATTACACCCCTTCAACCTTATTGACTACCAATATTAAACCGACAGGGTAACAAACAAGTGGTTTGGCCAAACTCTATTTGCAAGGATCGATGGCAACCACAGTTGGAGAGATGAGAGGGACTAAGATTTGAGTGGTAAGGAGAGAAAGCAGAACACTAAAGAAACAAAATCGAGGGAGAAGAAGAAAAAGAGTAAAAGAAAAGCATTGAGAATCTGAGAGAAAAATCGGCTAATTAATCATGTTGCTTACCAATTGGTGGGACGATAACAGCCTTCTCGTGGCTTGGGAGTTCGAACGGCTCTTCTCTGAGGCGATTCTCCCTTTCGCGAGCTGTGAAGAAGGAACGACAGGAGTGTTCTCTGAAGCGATTCTTTCCCTTGCGAGCAGATGAAGAGGGAACGACCGGACTGAAGGATCAGATTGGGCTTGGGCTTCAAAAGCAAACAAAACGGTCCATCTTCTCGGTAAGAGGCAACGGCTACAAAATTGATATACACCAGAATTTTTCTTCATAATAAGTATTGAGGGATGCAAACAGAGCATGAGTTTTTGGCAAAGCGGGCATTATCCCATGTGCCTGGCTTTCATTCTTTTTCTAACCCTTGTTTCGAGTTAGATATAATCTGCGGCGCCAGGAGGTTTGTATAGTTGGGCGTCCTTTATTTTTTTTCATATTAAATACGGCTCATAGCGGAAGCTGTAGTTTGGTACAAGTAAAACTAGAAATGATATTTTTAAATACGAGTTTTATAATAAAGTCATTGTACTTTTATGATATTCTTGAATTCCACAAGACCACAAGCCAGGATTTTATATTACAATTCTTTATCTGGCGATTGTGTGAGTTAATATTTTTTAATTATTAGATAAAAATTTATTATTTTAAATGTTTTTTGATTGGAAATAAAAATTCATAAAACAATTTATGAAATTGTCAAACTTAAACAAGGTAATAATTTTTTTATCTTATAAAAGATTTGCATGCTTAATTTTTTAGAACCTCCCTTATTTGATTAAAATTATCTCAATGTAAATTTTAATTGCAGTTTAATTAATTTTAGTTATAACGTGTGATTTTGGGATTTTCAACCACCTTGTACCCCGAATTCAATTAAAAATTCTAAAGGACATATTTTTTATCGGAAAAAATTTTAAAAGGCATATTCTATAAATTTTAATCAAATCCAAACACATAAAAAATACTTTTAGGAATATTTAGAGGGGCAAGAGAATAATAAGGGGAGAAACTCAATAATGTGTATTTAATTATTCATGGCTACAGCTGAAAACTTTAACACTCTACTTATAGATATTAAGAAATTATAAAATTATAAAAAAGATAATAAACTAAAATTTAAATTCAAACATTATTCCTAAATAAAATTATATTATACTAGATGTAATATTTTATTGGGAAAATTAGGGAAAATGACCAAGGAAAAGAAATATTATTAATAAGGACCTTCAAAAATTATAATTATTTTGGAGGACCAAAAATTAAAATATAAATCTTCAATTATGAAATTAACCTTGATCAAACCCCCTACATCTTCTTTAACCCCATCTCAATTATTGGACGGGTAGTTATTAATTGATATTCTTTCCTCAAGCACGTTCTTAAATTGGATTAATTTTTAGTTATCAATTGATATTCTTTCCTCAAACTCATTCTTAAATTGGATTAACTTTTATTTTTGTACTGATATTCCTGTTTATTTATGAATTTATTGTTTAAGAATTTTAAATTTTAGTATGTTTCATTTTTATAATATTGTTTTTAGGGTTTTTGATGTTTAAATATTTTTTCCATGAAAATTCACATATTATATTAAAAATAAAAGCCTAGAAATAGGTTGATTTCAAATATTTATACATTTTAGATGTTGTTTTAATTTAGGTAACTTCTAAGATAACCCGCTATGTGCCAGAGATCATAAAAATATTTAATTGCATATATAGATGTTTTCTTTGATCAAAATAAGCATAGAAATATCATCAAATTTGATAATTTAACCGTAGGGTTACAAAAGGTTGATTTTGTAATTATAAATTTATATTTTAGTTTTTTAGCTTTAAAAATAATAATATTTTTTAAGGTCTTTCTTAATAAATATTGTGTTTCCTTGGTCATTCACACTAACTCTCCCTATTTTATTTAGATTTTGCATATATTAAATAAATATATCCTAATTCTAATGGATAAATATCTTTATCACAAATCGATAAATTAGATATGTTATTAATTATCCATAATCCCCTGTCCCATCTATATAAAGTACACTCATGTACGCTTGACGATCATCAAAATATTGGGGTTGGCTATGGTCCTCCTCCCTTCCCATCCACTTCCCATCCTCTTCTTCATCTCAGCCGTTGGATTGAAATATTAACCGTTCGAGATCTAATATTATATAAAAGTATTATTTTAAATTTTTTTAATAATTTAATATTTTTTAATATAAAAATAATATTTTTATAAAAGATTAAATCAACCATTCGATTTTAATCCGATACCGAGATTGAGAAGATGGGATGGAATGATGGGAAGGAAGAGGAGGAGGGAGCCACTCCCCAAAATATTAGTGCGTCATCCTTATTTCTTCAGAGATATTCTTTTTTATTTTGCTTTCACACAAGGTATCGTCAAATTTTATGGTGTCTTCATATGAATAACTATTGCTTCTATTACATTCCCCACTTTCTCTAGTTGCAAAAATTTTGAGTGCTACTTTTCTCGTTCAGATTTTTAAATAAATTTAGTTCATTACTTGTTTATATAGTTTGCAAAGGTTAATTTCATTTTTCGAATACTCAAAATCTTGATTTATGAACGTTTCACAGTTGTTACTGAGACTGGCCATTGCTTTGGAATTGGAATTGTTATTGAAAAACCAGGCTATCACCCAAGAGGGGGGTGAATTGGGTGTTTGTTAAAACTTTAGGAACTTTGAAAAACTTTTCGCAACTTATTGAAAGCAGTTTGAATGACAATAATAATGATTGATAAAGCAATAGTCAGTCATTCAAACATGTATAAACATTAAGAACATAGAGTAAATGATATGAAAATCAGAGTATTAGCATCTTGAAGATGTCAGCTTGTGTCTCTGCATTTTTCTGCTCTGTGTTCTGTTACTTCAAAGCTCTGAGTATTTATGCTGGTTGAAACTTATGACAGTTGCACATCCATTGATTTGAATTCGTTGGAAAATATATTTGTTGTGTGCATTTCTGTAGAATATAGCTGTTGGGAACAATTCTGATTAGAATATTTGAAATTTGGTTCTTCAAGAATGTCTCCCATGATGTTCAGCTTTTGTTGGTGGGAGCCTTGCTGTGTGCCTTGAAGAATGGCTGAGTTTCTTTCAGTCATCATCCACTTGCTTTCGTTCGAAGATATATTAAACTAATACAAGTGGGCTTTGAATAAAAACTTGTCATAAAAAGTGATTTTCAAATGTTGAATCTGTTGAAGCTTCTGTCCGTTGGAGCATTTCACCATTTGAACGTTTGAATCCATTGGAGAACCTTATAGTTGAGTATTCAAATTCGTTTCCTCATTGAATTCGAGTCTTCTTTCTTTGTTTCGAAAAAGCTGCAAAGACAAAGTTCATCTTCATACTCTTGTGATTTTGATTTGTCAAGTTGATGTTATCTCAAACTTTAATCACACGAAACTTATACACAAATGATATAAATGATGTTAAGAAGTAGTATAAGTTGTTTGAGCAATCATCCGGATGTTGTTGATGAGAAACAATATTTCGGTCATGGTGATTTTCTTGAATCGGATGTGTAAATGTTTGCAGAGTTCCAAGCTCGAGTTTAAATAGGTAAGCTCGAGTTTGGTCTTCTTTTGAACTTGGAATTTTGCCTCAGGAAGTCTCAAGCTCGAGCTTATAACTTATAGACTCGAGTTTGGGTGTTCATCGGGACCTGCTTGCTCTCTGTCATGCGAGCTAAACTCGAGTTTGGTCACTTATAGGCTCGAGTTTGGCTTTTTCCAAAAGTTCATTTCTTCTCGGAACCGCTGTCGAGCTCAAGCTTGTAACTTCAAGCTCGAGTTTGGACTTCTTCAAAATCAACATTTCCTCTCGTAACCCGTAAGCTCGAGTTTGCTACTTGTAAGCTCGAGCTTGCTACTTGTAAACTTGGCCTTGCTGATTTTGAACTTTGTTCAGCGAGCTTGCAACTTCGTCCACTTTCGAGGGCCATATCTCCCTTGTCTGAACTTCGTTTTTGTTGGTTCAACTCTTGATGGAAAGTTCTTGGAGTCTACTTTCCAATGGCACTGATTTCAGCTCAATTGGATGTTTAGATTGTGAGTTACACTCAAAACATTGAGGCTTGGTTTTCTGTGTGGCATGAATTTCTCTGTCAACTTCCACAATTTATAACTCTATGACCTGAACTCCTTTGGGCTTGAATTTTATATCAAAATGACGCATTGGGAGTCTAGTTTCATATGCCACTGGTTTCACCTCAATCGGATCTCTGGTTTGGAAGATATTATCAAATTACCAGACGTTGCCTGTGCTGAACGTGAAACAAAGTTGATCACCGCTGTAAACTCGAGTTTGTAAGTGTAAGCTCGAGTTTGCCTTGTCCAGAAACACCAAAGCTGCTGAAGACACTTATAGACTCGAGTTTGTAGTGCTAAGCTCGAGTTTGCTCATAATTACTTCAGCAAGGTAGTAAACTTGAGTTTAATACTTGAAAGCTCAAGTTTGCTCATCCAGACCCTCATATTTGCTGACTTTAACTCTGAATTGATCCATTCCAACTCCATTTGATTGTGGAGACTTCTAGGACCAATCTTAGAACTTGGATAATGATGTCTTCATTCCATTCAGCAAGTTCTTCATTCTCCCATCTCCCAACTTGATGATTCTTCATCATTTAGCTTAGCATCTATATTAAATATGAGAATTAGTCAAAGTAAAAGATAAATGTAGCATGCAACCTTTTTGCTCTCAAGAATGACATCTATATAAGACATCATCAAAACTAATCATAACCAACAGTTATTATGATCTGGATATATTTTTCATCGGTTTTTCATTTTTGTATCTCTTGTTCTCGCTGCACCTGAAGTTTTTTACTCTAGTCACTTACTAGATCCCTAACTTTGCAGAAATTTAGGGAAATGACTAACATCGCCACAAATGGAAGTTCTTGCCCGCTACCAATGAAAGCTACTTCAAATGGAGGATTTCAAGAAGATAATCCTCTTGATTTTGTAGTTCCTCTGGCTATATTGCAAATATGTCTTGTCGTTCTAGTCACAAGAGGGGATTGGCTTATCTATTGAGGCCTTTAAGGTAGCCACGTGTGATTGCAGAAGTTGTGGTAATTTTTCTTTTCTTTAAATCTTTTTTTTCCTGATCTAATGATCATAAGGTGTATTTTTCTTGATCTAAAATAGATAATGTGTTATAAGTGTAACATCTTAAACTATTAGCTCCTCCGGTCACTCTTACAAAGCCTTAGCCTTCATGTCTATCTTCCATGACAAGATGAATCTATTGCTTCCTCGCCTCACTTCCACTAGAAGTTTTTCTGTATGGGACAAACGCCAGTCACAGGCAAACAACCTATTGAGTCTCTAACTTCCGAATCCGAATGCCCAAACACCTCACTCTCAATATTACTGTTTCCAAACTCTTATAATATAGCATTTGATATAATGAATTATACGAGGATCATGAGCCAAATTTCATAAGCAAGTGCTAGAAGCACATGTCCCCGAATGACTTAAGGGGCTAGAAGCTTATGTCCTCGAAGGACTTAATGTGCTAGAAGCACAAGTCTCTAAAGGACTCAAGATGCTAGAAGTATCAAATACAAGTTCTCAAGAACAATACTCAATTTAGTTAAATAAGTCCCTATATGGCCTGAAGCAACTAGGGCGCATGTGGTATAATTATCTAAGTGAATATTGGTTGAAAGAAGGATACAAAAATGATCTAATATGTCCATGCATCTTTATGAAAAGATCTAGAAGTGAATTTGCTATAATTGCTATTTATGTTGATGATATCAACTTCATTGGAACTCCTTAAGAGCTTTAAAAGGCAATTAATTGTTTAAATAAGGAATTTGAAATGAAGGACTTGGGAAGAACAAAATTCTATCTTGGATTATAGATTGAGTACCTAAAGAATGAAATCTTTGTATATCAAGAAGCTTATACAAAGAAGGTGATCTGGAGCGATTTTATATGGATAAGTCACATCCATTATGTCCCCAATGATGGTAAGGTCTTTGTAGGTGGATGAAGATCCATTTCGACCTCGAGTAATTAGCGAAGAAGGTGAAGAATAACTACTTGGTCCAAAAGTACAATACCTTAGTGCTATTGGAGTACTAATATATCTTTTAATTACACACATCCTGATATATCAGTTGATGTTAATTTATTAGCAAGATATAGTTCTTCACCAACACGAAGGCATTGGAATGGAGCTAAACACATTCTTTGTTACCTCAAAGGTAGTATGGACATGGGGTTATACTACTCAAATGTATCCAAGCATGAACTGATTAGTTATGCAAATCCTGGATTTTTGTCTGATCCACACGATGGTAAATCACAAATAGGCTATCTATTTACATGTGGAGGTGCAGCTATTTCATGGCGATATATGAAACAGACTATATTAGCTACATCATCTAACCATGCAGAAATTCTAGCAATGCATGAAGCAAGTCGAGAATGTGTATGGTTGATGTCAGTAATTCATCACATACAAATAATTTGCCATTCATCTTCAAGTTAAATGGTTACATTGTTCTATGTGAGGATAATGTTGCATGTATTACCCAACTTAAAGAAGATTATATCAAGAGCAATAGAACGAAGCATATTTCACCAAAATTCTTCTTCACTCATGTATTGAGGTTAGATGCTTATGAATGGGGCTTTGTAACACATTATTAGTACCCACGTGAATAAGAATCACTCCTCCTTACTCTCCATTTCTCTCTTACATTTCTTCATTTCCCTCATCTATATTTTCCTCATTTTCACAACAATATTCTTGAATTCCTCTAGCCACGATTTCGTATTACAATTCTTTACGTGGCTTTTGTACTTTCAATATGCTAATAAATATATATAATGTATAGAACGAAGAATGTAAACATAAAGATAGACATTGTATATAAATTTATTTTGAATTACGTATATTTCATTTATAAAGTTTTTATTTTTTTATTTTTCATCACATTTATTAAAAATTATTTATTTAGATTTCTTTTAAATGGATAAAAGTATATTTCAAATATATTTTATTTTATATATGGTCAAAAAAAAATTATATAGTCTATATTATTTTTTCATTTAATTTAATATTTTTAATTTATTACATAAAAAATTATTTATTTATATTTTCTCTAACTGAAAATAAAATGCATACAAAGTTTATGAAATAATCAAACTTAAACCGGGTTTTTTTTTTTTTTTTTTTTTTTTTTGTTTACCCGATAAGAGATTTGCATAGTTACTGTTTTTAGAACTTCCCTTGATTAAAAGCACTATACTTAAATCAAAATCAAGTTCCTTATATGTCCATTACATCAAGTTCTCTAATCACACATGATCATGTATCATATCTTTTTCATATGGATTTATAGTTATATGATAATGATTCAAAAATAGAACACATGGTTGGACATGATTGGAGAATTTGTGAAATGAATTTAAGGAATTTGATGAAATGGATGTAACTTGAAATAAATATTTTCTTTATTTTTATACCAAATTTCAAAAAATATATTAAATTTTAAATTACAAATAGCTGTCCCATCCAAACACATTTTCTTAATCATAATAACATACCCAACTGCTTTATTCAAATATTAGAGCTTGGTGAGAAAATTTAGAGGGGAAAACTTAATAATATGTTTATTTAATCATTCAAGACTAAATATAATTAAGAAACCTAGAGATTAAGACATAATAAAATAATAATTTAAAAATTAACTTCAAAACTAAATATTAAATAAAATTATATTCTACTAGATATAATATCTTATTGAGATTTTTCATATATTAAATAAATAAATTCTAATTTTAATAGATAATATATCTTTTTCTTGCAGATCGCCAATTGATAACCTATATATCTAACTAAATTTTAATTATCCATAATCCCATGTCTATATATAGTACACAGTCGCTTAAAAATCATCACTAGTGCAGTGCGCCAAAATTCACATTCTTTCTTCAGCAATTTTCTATTCAAATCTCTAAGGGTTTGTTTGTTTGGATTGAGGGGAGTGAGAGTAATGTTTTGGGTTATATTAACCCAAAACATTACTCTCCCTCCCCTCAATCCAAACAAACCCTAAGGTACATAATGCATGTACCTGCTTGTTTTGTTTGAGCGATTTCTTTTTCTTTCTTTTGTTTTAAGTTCATGTGGGTTGATCAAATTTTCTGGTGCCTTGTTATATGAATAACAATTCCTTTTGAATTTTGATACATTCTCCACTTTTCTTGATTATGAAAATTTTGAGCGCTACACTCTTCTCATTTAGACTTTTGGATAAATTTAGTTCAATACTTGTTTATATGGTTTGTAAGAGTTGATTATCTTTGTCAAATCTTGATTTATGATCATTTCACAGCTGAGACTAGCCATTGCTTTGGAATTGGAATTGTTAACAAGAATATATTTTTCACGAGTTTTAGCCGTGTCTTCAAATTCAAGGAACCTTGAGTTTGAAAGGGTATTAAAATATTATATCTTATATTGATATCATAGTTTATATGATATTTGATATATTCTATATATCTTAAAAGTATTATATTTAATATTTGATTAGATTTTGTCTTATTTGTAGTCTCTTTCCTTTAAAAATATAAAAATATTCTAGAGGCACTTATTTCTTCGCGACTTTATTAATAAGGACTTTGTATTAGGTAAATGGCTAACATCACCACAAATGGAAGTTCTTACTCGCTATCAATGAAAGCCACGTCAAATGAAGGATTTCAAGGAGATAATCCTCTTGATTTTATAGTTCCTCTGGCTATATTGCAGATATGTCTTGTCGTTCTAGTCACAAGGGGACTGGCATATCTATTCAGGCCTTTAAGGCAGTCACGTGTGATTGGAGAAGTTGTGGTAATTTTTCTTTTTTTTTTAATCTTTTTTTTTCGAATCTAATGATCACAAGGTATATTTTTCTTGATTTAAAATAGATAATGGGTTATAAGTGTAACATCTTAGTATCTCACTCTTGATATTATTATATTCAAACTCTTATAAGGCGTCTTTTATTCTCCTTTCAGCCAATATGAGACTTTAATAAAGCGTGGAGATCTTATAATAATAGCCTATAGTATTTCATCTTATAAAACTTCTTAAGATTTCATTTTATAAAATTTCTTAAGCACCACTGCTCTAACTATTTTTATAGCCTTTTTCTTTATGTGAGATGCAAAATGCCCATGTAGCTCTATATTAATCTGTAAGTTTGTTATGGATGATAGAGCAAGATACTTATCCAAACATTATCTCACATGAGAGATTATGCAAATTGCATGATTTGCATTGTCCAAACTTCGATTAGATGAGAATTTGTATTTGAATGTAGAACAAAAGGTGTTGCCCAATTCTAATACTTCTAAGACTACTTATTGACAGGGTGGAATATTACTTGGACCATCAGCATTAGGACGGAGTAAAAGCTTTCTGCTAGCAGTTTTCCCAACCAGAACTCTCATAGTATCAGATACTCTAGCAAACATTGGACTTATATTTTTCCTATTCCTAGTTGGACTAGAGTTAGATCTTAGATCTCTTCATCAAACAAGAAAGCAAGCCCTTGGCATTCTTTGTCATTTGGAATATGCCCCCAAACTTCTCTTTATCCGGAGGGAGAAAACACTCCGGAGCCGATTTCGCCCCCATTTGGCATTTCTTGATCTTGACACCTTCTCAAACGTTGTTTCCTTTCGGTGAGAGCAATATTTCTAGGGTTTTGGATTCTTGATCGGAGGAGTTTAGCACCGTCTACAAGATGGGGGTGCTATCGAAATCCAGAACTGACTATGGAATCAAATGAGGTTCGTAGGGTCTAGACCCCACATAGGACACTACCTTACATCTAACCAGTCCTCCAAGCACATCTCGCCCTTTCTCGAAGCATAGCTTACTTGCACTCAAAGTTCTCTTGACTTGCTGGCCAAGTTCTCTTTACTTGTTACCTAAGTTGTTCGTTGTCTCGCCTAACAAGCCCTTGACTTCTCTTATTTCTTTTCTCATCATCCTTAGGTCGGCCAACATGGAGAAAAAGAGGGGAGAGGCCGAACATAGAAGAAGATAGAGTGAGAGAGAGGTCGGTTGAGAAAGAAAGAAGAGAGAGAAAACACTGCAGAGCCGAATTCACCCAGATCTAGCATTTCTTGCTCCCGATGCCTTTTGAAACATTGTTTCCTCTCGGTGAGAGCAATATTTCTAGGGTTTCGGATTCTTCATCAGAGGAGTTTAGCGCCGTTTACAAGGTGGGGGTGCTGCCGAAATCCAGAATCGACTATGGAATTGAATGAGGTTCGTAAGGTCTGCACCCCACATAGGGCGCCACCTTACCTCTAACTAGTCCTCCAAGCACATCTAGCCCTTTCTCGAACCATAGCTAGCGTGCCTCAAAGTTCTCTTTACTTGCTGGCCAAGTTCTCTTTACTTGTTGCCCAAGTGTTTCGTTGGCTCGCCCAACAAGCCCTTGACTTCTCTTATTTCTTTTCTCATCATCCTTAAGTCAGCCAACATGGAGAAAAAAGGGGAGAGGCTGAAGATAGAAGAAGATAGAGAGAGAGAGAGAGGGGTCGGTTGAAAGAAGAGGGATAAAAAACTGCAGAGCCGATTTCACCCCGATGTGGCGTTTCTTGCTCTCGATGCCTTCTCTAAAGTTGTTTCCTCTCATTGAGAGCAATATTTCTACGATTTTGGATTCATGTCAGAGGAGTTTAGCACTGTTAACAAGGTGTAGGTGCTATCGAAATCAAAAACCGACTATGGAATCAAATGAGGTTCGTAGGGTCTCGACACAAAGGGTGCCACCTTACCTCAAACTAGTCCTCCAAGCACATCTAGCCCTTTCTCTAACCATAGCTAGCTTGCCCTCAAAGTTCTCTTTATCTCGGTGGGAGAAAATACTCCGGAGCCGATTTCGCCCCCATTTGGCGTTTCTTGATCCCGTAGCCTTCTCAAACGTTGTTTCCTCCTGGTGAGAGCAATATTTCAAGGGTTTCGGATTCTTGATCAGAGCAGTTTAGAGCCGTCTAAGAGGTGGGGCTGCTGCCGAAATCAAGAACCGACTAAGGAATAAAATGAGGTTCGTAGGGTCTAGACCCCACCTAGGACGCTACCTTAACTCCAATTAGTCCTCCAAACACATCTTGCCCTTTGTCGAAGCATAGCTTGCTTGCCCTCAAAGTTCTCTTGACTTGCTGGCCAAGTACTCTTTACATGTTGCGCAAGTTGTTCGTGGGCTTGCCCAACAAGCCCTTGACTTCTCTTATTTCTTTTCTCATCATCCTTAAGTCGGCCAACATGGAGAAAAAGATGGGAGAGGCCGAACATAGAAGAAGATAGAGAGAGAGAGAGGTTGGTTGAGAAAGAAAGAAGAGGGATAAAAAACTGCAGAGCCGTTTTCACCCGGATGTGGCGTTTCTTCCTCCCGACGCCTTCTCTAAAGTTGTTTCCTCTCGTTGAGAGAAACATTTCTATGATTTTGGATTCTTGTCAGAGGAGTTTAGCACCGTCAACAAGGTGTAGGTGCTACCGAAATCAAGAACCAACTATGGAATCAAAGGAGGTTCGTAGGGTGCGGGACTGACCCACAAAGGGCGCCATCTTACCTCAAACTAGTCCTCTAAGCACATCTAGCCCTTTCTCAAACCATAGCTAGCTTGCCTTCAAAGTTCTCTTTATCTCGGTGGGAGTAAATACTCCGGAGCCGATTCGCCCCCATTTGGCGTTTCTTGATCCCATAGCTCTCTTAAACGTTGTTTCCTCCTGGTGAGAGCAATAGTTCAAGGGTTTCAGATTCTTGATCAGAGCAGTTTAGAGCCATCTAAGAGGTGGGGCTGCTGCCAAAATCAAGAACCGACTATGGAATAAAATGAGGTTCGTAGGGTCTAGACCCCACCTAGGACGCCACCTTAACTCCAACTAGTCCTCCAAGCACATCTCGCCCTTTCTCGAAGCATAGCTTTCTTGCCCTCAAAGTTCTCTTGACTTCTTTGGTCAAGTACTCCTTACATGTTGCCCAAGTTGTTCGTTGGCTCGTCCAACAAGCCCTAGACTTCTCTTATTTCTTTTCTCATCATCCCTAAGTCGGCCAACATGGAGAAAAAGAGGGGAGAGGCCAAACATAGAAGATGATAGAGAGAGAGAGAGGTTGATTGAGAAAGAAAGAAGAGAGGAGAAAACACTGTAGAGCCGATATCACCACGATGTGTCATTTCTTGCTCTTGACACATTCTCTAACGTTGTTTCCTCTCGCGAAGAGCAACATCTCTACAGTATCGAATTCTTGTCAGAGGAGTTTAGCGCAGTCTACAAGGTGGAGGTTCTCCCGAAATCAAGAGCCGACTATGGAATCAAAGGAGGTTCGTAGGGTCTGGACCGCACAAAGGGCGCCACCTTACCTCTAACTAGTCCTCCAAGCACATGTAGCCCTTTCTCGAACCATAGCTATCTTGCCCTCAAAGTTCTCTTTATTTTCTGGCCAAGTTGTTTCTTGTCTCGCCCAACAAGCCCTTGACTTTTGTTATTTCCTTTCCCATCTTAATTAAGTTGGGAAACATGGAGCAAAAGAGGGTAGAGGACGAACATAGGTGAAGAAAGAGAGAGGGAAAGAGAGATCGGTTGGGACAGCAAGAAGAGAGATAAAACATTCCAGAGCTCATTTCGCCCCCATTTGGCGTTTCTTGATCCCGATGCCTTCTGAAACGTTGTTTCCTCTCGGTGAGAGCAATCTTTCTAGGGTTTCGGATTCTTAATCACAGGAGTTTAGCGCCGTTTACAAGATGGGAGTCTTCTTAGAAATCCAATTCGACTATGGAACCAAATGAGGTTCGTAGGGTCTAGACCCCACATAGGACGCCACCTTACATCTAACTAGTCCTCCAAGCACATCTTGCCCTTTCTCGAAGCATAGCTTGCTTGCACTCAAAGTTCTCTTGACTTGCTGGCCAAGTTCTCTTTACAACTTGCCCAAGTTGTTCTACTGCTCGCCCAACAAGCCCTTGACTTCTCTTATTTCTTTTCTCATCATCCTTAAGTCGGCCAAAATGGAGAAAAAGAAGGAAGAGGCCAAAGATAGAAGAAGATAGAGAGAGAAAGGTTGGTTGAGAAAGAATGAAGAGAGAGAAAACACTACAGAGCCGATTTCACCCCGATGTGGTGTTTCTTGCTCCCGACGCCTTCTCTAACATTGTTTCCTCTCGATGAGAGCAACATTTCTATGATTTCGGATTCTTGATAAGAGGCGTTTAGCGCCGTCTACAAGGTGGAGGTGATGCCAAAATGAGGAACCGACTATGGAATCAAATGAGGTTCATAGAGTCTGGACCCCATAAAGGGCGCCATCTTACCTCTAACTCGTCCTCCAAGCACATCTAGCCCTTTGATAATTGAATATTTTATACACTTCTTTTTATCTCTTGATTAATAATTTAGGACTCTTTAGTTAATAAATAATGGCTTTTATACTTATTTGGGCTTTGGGCCTTTGATTATATCTCAGCCATTTTTATTAATAAAATTCCAGTTTTACATTGCTTCACTAATCTTACCATAACTCTTGAACCAGACATCGGATTTGCCTCATTTTTGTTTCATATTTCAGATGATTCAGAGAGCTACAATTGTTATGAAGACATTAAGGGCAAATTCGGACAAGAAGGCGGTCGATTTTGAAGCCAAAGTCAGATATTTTATTTGGGCTCGAATTTGTGATTAAAGCCCATTCTTTATTATTTTCTGTTTTGGGCCTGGATAATTGATTGGAGCCCCATTTCGTTTTTCCATCTTAGGTTAAGTAAGGCAGCAGCCACAAACACTTGTATTCACGTTTTTATTCTGTTTTGAGGATTAAACACAGAAGTTTCAAATTCTCTGAAATGTTCTTCGTGTTCTTCGTTTTTCCCAGCCATGTTCGGCTAAACTTCTGTGGTTAACCCAACATTGAGGATTCCATGATTCGTCCAGAGAACTTGTACTTGATCGGTAACTTTACTCGTTTCTGTTTTCATCTTATCGGATTCGATTTCTGGAAATAGTTCGAATATTAGATTTAATATTCGGTTTCGTTCATCCCAAGGACTGAGTTCGAACTAGGTTAGAGTGTTGCTGTGCGATTGCACGGTGAGACGCCACTTGTTCGGACAGATTCTAGGCGATCGTCTAGTCGAGGATTTACGGACGAACGCAGAGATTTCGATTCGTCGAGAACCAAACGCGAGTTCGTTTATATTTCGTTCAATGAAGGAAGTTTCTGGAATCTAAACGTTGGGTTGATCGTTTTAATCTATTTTAATCTCGTTTTAATCTGTTTCTGCATATTTCAGATCAGTTTCAGTTTATTTTCGTTTCAATCTCGTTTTGTTGTTGTTCTGTTTTGCTGTTGCTGATTTAAACCCACTGCAAATTCCTTGAGAGAAACGACCCAGGTTACATTATACTGCAAATCCTTTTCTAATCTGGTTATTTTGGGAGATGACGGCAAATCTCTGTCAAAATATGGCGCCGCTGCCGGGGAATTTGCATCGGTTTCGCTAAGCAACAGTAGTTTTCGGTGGTTCGGGTGGCTGGACAGAAATTTTTTTTCTGACTCAGATCACTCAAACCAGGTCTTATTCACAAGGAATTGGGCATTTTGAACAAGAGTCACTCGCTTTAGGAGTGAGGTCTGCCCTATTTTCCCCAAATTCCAACGTTTAGACCACGTTTTATTTGTTTTAAGTTTCTATTTTGTGATTTCTACTAGGTCAATTTTTCTGGAGTATCTCCGAATGAGCTGAAATTTTTACAGGCGACAGAAAATGGCCAAACTCGCTGGACACATCAGAAATCTTTGAAGTTTTTAAATTTCATTTTTGGGTTCCCCAATGGTCTAGGAGTTGCCCTGTCCAAGTCCCATAAATTTTAAAAATCATTTGATGCTGTTTTGGACTTGTTTTGGTCACATTCCAACATAGGTTTTTGTGTTTTAGTGTCATCTTAGTGTTTTCTACTTTCTACCACTTTTAGTGGCATTTTCGTAATTCTGATTTTCTGCAAATTCTGCCTTGTGTTTGTGTTTATGATGCATGAGTACTAGGAGTACTATTGATCCAGAAGACTTGTTGCCACTTGATCCTAAAATTGAAAGAACAATTCTCACTGCTAGAAGAATTGTTAGGCTTAGTCGTGGGATTGATCTTGAATTTGACATTGAACTTGAGTCCGAGTCGATTGTGTCCATTCCGTTGATCTTGACTCGATAGTACTTCGCTAGTCTTGTTGTTTTCATCGATTCTAGTAGCAATTTTGCTAACTCGGACATTATGGCGAGAAGAGCAAGTAGCTCGTCCCACTTTGAAAGAATTAGCTACCCCGATGTGGGTAATCGAATTTGTGTATTCAATATCCCGAACTTGCTTGCTAACTTTGAATTAAAATCTGGTCTTATCCATTTGTTGCCCAAGTTTCATGGTCTTGCGGGTGAATGTCCTCACGGGCATCTCAAGGAGTTCCATGTGGTATGCAAAGACAATGAAACCTCAAGCAATTGATGAGGACCACATTGCCGAGAGCTTTTCCATTTTCCCTAGATGGCGTGGCTAAGGATTGGCTATACAATTTGCAACCGACATCCGTTGGGAGTTGGAATGATATGCGAAGTTATTCCTAGTGAGGTTCTTTCCTTCCTCAAAAGCCATTGCTATTCGAAGGAGATCACTAGTGTTAAACAAATCAATGGGGAGACCATGTATGAGTATTGGGAAAGATTCAAGCGATTGTGTGCAAGCCGTCCACACCACCGATTTCGAGACCAACTCCCCGATTACATATTTCTATTCTGGTTTGTTACCGATGGATAAAAGTTTCGTGGATGTGTCCAGTGGTGGGGCCTTAGATAGCAAGACACCTGAAGATGCCCGAGAGCTGATATCTACTATGGCTGCTAATTCTCAGCAATTTGGCACTAGGGCCAATGGTACTCCTGTTTACCATATTCAAACACCTCCGGTCCAGTACGATTCTCAGAGGTTGGAGAATAGACTTGATGATCTGACTTCCCTTGTGAGGCAGTTGGCAGTGACCCAGACAGTACAATCTTCCCCTCCTCAGATTGGGTACTCATGTGGGTTTTGTTCTGACCCTTATCATTCTACTAACTCTTGTCCTACCTTGCATGATCCTACTTCTCAAGACCAGTCAGTAGCTTCAGTGGGTGTTTTTCCAAGAAAGCCACAATACCAGCAGAATAATGCCTTCTCCAATACCTACAATCCTGGTTGGAGAAATCACCCCTATTTCCGTTGGAACTAGAATCAGAGTAACCAATATCGGCGTAAGTGCGGGAATTACCAACGAGACAAGAGTACGGACCACGTAATTTCCAACAACGATCGCACCTCCTTTGCCAAAGACCACCTCCTCGACCGCCATATGTGCACCTCCACGCGGGCGGCACAACTGACGAGCTAGTACCGGTAGTAGTGGTGGTTCCTCACTTGAAGATATGATGAAGCAATTTGCCACAAACTCTATACGGCCCAACAAAGAACTGAAACTTCCATTCGAGTTTGCAAACACAGATTGGCCAATTGGCAACATCACCGAATCGGCTTCAACCCCAGTGGATCCAACACTCTCCCTTCACAAACAATTCCTAATCCTAAAGGGAATGTGAGTGCTATCTCCTTCGATCCGGCAAGCAATTGGATGAACCTAAACCATTTGTAGATGTGACTTCCACATCGAAAAGAGTCGAGAAAATGTGAAGATTGACTCTAAAAACAAACAGCAATGCGGCAAAGGTGAAGAGGAAGACATTCCCATTCCTCTTCCTTTCCCTCGAAGAGCCATTCGATCCAAGCGGTTGGCGAGACAAAGCACAAGAGAAGGATATACTTGAGACATTCAGAAGAGTAGAGATCAACATTCCTCTCTTAGATGCAGTCAAACAAATTCCTAAATATGCCAAGTTTCTGAAGGAGTTATGCACCAACAAGAGGCGACTAAAAGGGAATGAACGAGTGAGTTTGAACCAGAATGTATCAGCACTCATCCAGCCTACCATGCCTCGCAAGTGCAAAGATCTAGGGACGTTTTCTATCCCTTGCCTTATTGGTAATTATAAATTTGATGATTGCATGCTAGATTTAGGTGCTTCTATAAATGTCATGCCTGCATCTATTTATAGATCTCTTGGTCTTGGTCCCTTACGTCCAACTGGTGTTATTGTTCAATTAGCTAATAGGCGTAATGCCCATCCTTCTAGTTTAGTTGAAGATGTATTAGTCAAAGTTAATGAATTGATATTCCGCTGATTTTTACATCTTAGATATGCGGGATGAGTCTTCTAGTAGTAGGTCACCAATCATTCTAGGGAGGCCTTTCATGAAAACAACTAGGACGAAGATAGATGTGTATTCGGTACTCTTTCCATGGAGTTTGGTGATATTTCGTAAATTTTAATATCTTTGATGCCATGAGACATCCTAGGGAAGAGCATTCTATTTTACGTATTGATGTGATTGATGATCTTGTAGATGATGTTCTTGCGATTGGTGTCTTGATTATCGATTTTTCATCCGAGAGTGATTCGCCATTTGTGCATGTGTTGATAATGAATGGTGCTCTGTTTGTACTCATTTGGTTAATGCTGCATTATTTGGTGATTCGACTTCTTGGGTGATGATTCGCATTACTTGTGGATTCGATATTGATTCGAGTTTAAGCTTCATCCCGATCCGATGTGCATCCCGATTTTGATTTTGATGAACTTAACTCGATTTTGATGAGCTGAATTTCGATGTTAACATTGAGCTGTGTAGACATAGTTCTTACGCTTCTTTGAATATGGTTTCAGGCATTTCCAGTGTGATGACATCAGAGTTGTTGCAACAACCACCCAAGCTTCTCCCATCTATTGAGCAACCACCCAAACTTGAGTTGAAATCACTTCGAGATCACTTGAAATATGCATTTACGGAGGTGGATGAACGATTCTGCCGGTCATTGTGGAAAATAACCTTATGCACGATCAAGAAGACAATTTGCTAAGCTTATTGAGGGCGAACAAGAAAGCCATTGGGTGGACATTAGGCGACATAGTTGGCATCGGCCCTTCCATGTGCATGCATCGAATTTTGTTGGAAGAGGACTCTAAGCCGGTGAGGCAACCCCGTAGACGCCTTAATCCCCTTATCCTTGATGTGGTGAAGAAGGAGGTCACTAAGCTTCGCAGTCGGTATCATCTATCCCATTTCTGATAGCCAGTGGGTTAGCCCGGTCTAGGTGGTTCCCAAGAAGTTTGGTGTCACTGTGGTGGCCAATCAGAAGAATGAGCTCATTCCTACTCGAGTTCAGAATAGTTGGAGAGTTTGCATTGACTATAGGAGACTCAACCAAGCCACTCGCAAGGATCATTACCCTTTACCTTTCATTGATCGAGATGTTAGAGCGATTGTCGGCAAGTCTCATTCGCTTCTGGATGGCTACTCCGGATACTTCCAGATCCATATTGCTCCTGAGGATCAAGAGAAGACGACCTTCACATGCCCCTTTGGAACATATGCCTACCGAAGGATGCCTTTTGGCCTCTGCAACGCACCTAGTACTTTTCAGCGTTGTATGGTGAGTATTTTCTCCGAGTTTCTAGAGGACCTGCATGGAGGTCTTTATGGATGATTTCACTTGTATATGGGTCTCGATTTTGATGCATGCTTAGCTAATTTATCTAGAGTTTTGCATAGGTGCATTGAGTCTAATCTTGTCTTGAATTATGAGAAGTGTCACTTTATGGTTGAGTCGGGTATAGTCTTGGGACACATAGTGTCTAGGAAAGGGATTGAGGTAGACCCCCGCTAAGATAGATATGATTTCGCTTTGCCTTACCCGTATCTATGCGGGAAGTTCGCTCTTTTCTTGGTCATGCAGGTTTCTATCGGCGTTTCATTCGGGATTTCAGTAAGACTGCCCGACCCTTGTCCAACCTTCTGCATAAGGACACTGACTTTGTATTTGATGATGCTTGCAAGGTGGCCTTTGATCATTTGAAGCGTTGCCTGACTACAACCCCAGTGATCCAGCCCCCTGATTGGTGCATCCCCTTTGAGTTGATGTGTGATGCTTCGAACTATGCGGTTGGTACTATCTTGGCACAACGGGTCGATAGGGCATCTCATGTGATTGCATATGCCTCCAAGACTTTGGATCCTGCCCAGTCTAATTACACCACTACTGAGAAGGAGTTGTTGGCTATTGTATTTGCTTTTGATAAGTTTAGGTCATATCTCGCTAGCTAGTAGAGTAATTGTTTTCTCCGACCATGCTGCTCGAAATTTCTTTTGAAAAAGGCGAGATGCTAAGCCACGACTCATCCGGTGGATGCTATTGCTCCAAGAGTTTGATGTTGAGATTCGAGACGAAGCGGAGCACAAACGGGTAGTGACCACTTGAGTCGTATCACCCATTCTTCCTCCTCTCACCCCTCTTCTATTCGGGATGATTTTCACGATGAGCGGCTTCTACGGCTACAAGGTAAGCTTCCATGGTATGCGATCTTGTTAACTACTTGGTAGCTGGTGTTTTGCTGAAGATTCTACTAGGGCCCCAAACCTTTAAATTAAAGAGTGAGTCTAAATACTATGTTTGGGATGACCCTTATCTCGTGGAAATTTTGTAGTGACCAAGTAGTTAGGAGATGTGTGCTCGATCATGAGTTTCACTCTATATTGCATTTTGCTCATGCTTCGCTGTGGTGGTCACTTTGGACCCCAAAGAACTGCTAGGAAAGTGTTAGATAGTGGATTGTTTTGGCCTTCCTTGTTCCATGATTCCCATCTCTGTTTTGTAAGTCATGTGATAACCGTCGGAGAGCGGGTAGTATTTCCGTAGGCATGAGATGCCCCAAAACCCTATATTGTTTTGTGAGATCTTTGATGTTTGGGGTATTGATTTTATGGGTCCATTTCCGCTTCATATGGTTATACTTACATCCCGCTATTTGTTGATTATGTCTCGAAATGGGTTGAGGTGAAAGCCACTCGGACTAATGATTCTTACGTGGTGGTGGATTTTGTTAGGTCTAACATTTTTCGCGGGTTTGGCATTCCTAGAGCTATTATCGGTGACCGGGGCTCCCATTTTTGCAAGAAGCATGGGAGCCTTGTTACGCAAGTATGGAGTGCTTCACAAGGTCTCCACAAGATACCATCCTCGGACCAATGGTCAAGCGAAGTCTCAAATAGAGAGATTAAGCAAATCCTTCGTAAGATGTTAACTCTACCCGGAAAGATTGGAGTAAGCGATTAGAGGATGCTTTGTGGGCATATCGCACCGCCTACAAAACTCCGATTGGGATGTCTCCTTATCGGATTGTCTTTGGTAAGGCATGTCATCTTCCGGTTGAGTTGGAACATCAAGCCTATTGGGCCATTAAGCAGTGTAACATGGATTTGGCTAAGTTTGGCATGGAACGGAAGCTGCAGTTGCAAGAGTTGGATGAACTTAGATTGGATGCCTATGAGAGTTCGCGTTTGTACAAGGAAAAGACTAAGGCATTCCATGATAAGCATATTCTGAGGAAAGAATTTTACGTGGGCCGAAAGTTCTTCCGTTTAACTCCGTCGAAGTTTATGCCGGTAAGCTTCGATCTAAATGGGGTGGCCCTTTTGAGATCACTAACATATTTCCATTTGGTCTTTGTTGAGCTATGTGATCCACCCCGGGGAGAACCTTTAAGGTCAATGGGCATCGCCTCAAGCAATTCCATGAGGGATCCCAGAAAGACGGCACGAGGAAGCGAGAGATTATCCTCATTGATGCCACTTATCCTCCTTAAACCCTTGGGGAGTATTCTTCTTTCCTCTCCCTCTTTCTCTTTTATTTGTTTTCATATTTGCACTTTGCTTTTCGAAAATAAATACGTCTATCTTTCTATGATTGCTATATATTATGAACTAGGACATTTTGGTTTTAATGGATCATTATGTTTGGTCTCGTGATTCTTGACTCTTCGATTACATATCTTGGTAGTTGATTTGATGTTGTTGATTGCCTAAGTTGGTACTGACCTTGTGAGGTTTTGGGCACGCTTGAATGGAATTCATCTTTTCCCATTCTTTATTTCATGTGTGCATACGCTCGATTTGTGTTCTCTAGAACTTGCTCCTTTTCTTGTTGAAACTACATTTTTCACTTACATGCATAAATATGATAGAAGCTTGTTTTCTTTCTTTTATTTTCCCCACTTTGGCCAAATAGCTTTCCCTTGCATTATGTTTCCTTTGCTAGCCCATTTGTGCCTTTTCGACTCATTCTTTTCTAAGCCACATTACAAGCCTAAGCGTAAAACCATTTTATTCCGCACCTTGGAGATTTATTGAGCATTGGTTTCACCTTGGTTTTGTGTTTAAGTGTGGGGGTTGCTCGGGAGTGCAACGGGTTCGGTGTGGGGGAGATGTTTGGTTTTGTCATTGTAATTTTGTATATAGTTCAAAAAAAAAAGCAGAAAAAGAAAAGAAAGAAAGAAAGAAAGACAAAGGAAAAAAAAGGAAATTTATGAGTAAAATAAAAGTTTTTATATATAGAGAATGATTGTGTTAATCAATGCTCTTTTTAATTTCTTGGGTGCTTAGCCTCTCATTCCATATTATTACCTACCTTCACCCTAACCCCATTACAACCTTTAATAATAAGCTCTCTTGATTTGTGCATGCATGTGTTATAAGTAGTGGAGACGTAGAAATTGAGCAAGCTTATGGTAGAACAATATTCTTGAGTAGAATTTGAGCGATACACTTATTTACCTTAAACACTTGAGAGATTGATTGATTGAGCGCATCATTTGAGAGACCATCATTTGTGATTAGCATCATTGATTGAGATTACCAAGAATTGTAATTTGAGATGAAGGGATTTTGGGTCTTGATTGATTGGTTCTAATGAAGCTCGTGTCCCTTGTTCAATTTCGCATTGTTAGCAATTTGAAGAAAAGAAGAGTTTCTCCTTTAGATCTTTTTCTTTGAATTTTGCTCGGGAGTGCAAAAAGATAAGTGTGGGGAATTTGATAATTGAATATTTTATACACTTCTTTTTATCTCTTGATTAATAATTTAGGACTCTTTAGTTAATAAATAATGGCTTTTATACTTATTTGGGCTTTGGGCCTTTGATTATATCTTAGCCATTTTTATTAATAAAATTCCAGTTTTACATTGCTTCACTAATCTTACCATAACTCTTGAACCAGACATCGGATTTGCCTCATTTTTGTTTCATATTTCAGATGATTCAGAGAGCTACAATTGTTATGAAGACATGAAGGGCAAATTCGGACAAGAAGGTTTGAAGCCAAAGTCAGATGTTTTATTTGGGCTCGAATTTGCGATTAAAGCCCATTCTTTATTATTTTCTGTTTTGGGCCTGGATTATTGATTGGAGCCCCATTTCGTTTTTCCATCTTAGGCTAAGTAAGGCAGCAGCCACAAACACTTGTATTCACGTTTTTATTCTGTTTTGAGGATTAAACACGAAGTTTCAAATTCTACGAAATGTTCTTCGTGTTCTTCGTTTTTTCCCGGCCATGTTCGGCTAAACACGTGGTTAACCCAACATTGAGGATTCCATGATTCGTCCGAGAACTCGTACTTGATCGGTAACTTTACTCGTTTTCGTTTTCATCTTATCGGATTCGATTTACGGAAATAGTTCGAATATTAGATTTAATATTCGGTTTCGTTCATCCCAAGGATCGAGTTCGAACTAGGTTAGAGTGTTCTTTGTGCGATTGCACTGATGAGACGCATGCTTGTTCGGACGATTCTAGGCGATCGTCTAGTCGAGGGATTTACGGACGAACGAGAGATTTCGGTTCGTCGAGAACCAAACGCAAGTTCGTTTATATTTCGTTCAATGAAGGAAGTTTCGGAATCTAAACGTTGGGTTGATCGTTTTAATCTATTTTAATCTCGTTTTAATGCTTTCTCGCATATTTGGATCAGTTTCAGTTTATTTTCATTTTAATATGTTTCAAATCAAAAAAACCCCAATTTTGTTGTTGTTCTGTTTTGCTGTTGCTGATTTAAACCCACTGCAAATTCCTTGAGAGAAACGACCCAGGTTACATTATACTGCAAATCCTTTTCTAATCTGGTTATTTTGGGAGATGACGGCAAATCTCTGTCACCCTTTCATGAACCATAGCCAGCTTGCTCTCAAAGTTCTCTTTACTTGCTGGCCAACTTCTCTTACTTTTTGGCCAAGTTGTTTCTTTTCTCACCCAACAAGCCCTTGACTTCTATTATTTCCTTTCCTATCTTCATTAAGTGTGCCAACATGGAGCAAAAAGAGGGTAGAGGACGAACATCGATGGAGAAAAGAGAGGTTGGTTGAGATGAAGCAAGAGAGAGAAAACACTCCGGAGCCGATTTCACCCCTATTTGGCATTTCTTGATCCCGACGCCTTCTCAAATGTTGTTTCCTCTCGGTGAGAGCAATATTTCTAAGGCTTCGGATTCTTGATCAGAGGAGTTTAGTGCTGTCTACAAGGTGGCGATGCTATCAAAATCCAGAACTGAGTATGAAATCAAATGAGGTTCATAGGGTCTGGACCCCACATTGGACGTCTCCTTACCTCTAACTAGTCCTCCAAGCACAACTCGCCCTTTCTCAAAGCATAACTTGCTTGCACTCAAAGTTCTCTTAACTTTCTGACCAAGTTCTCTTTACTTGTTGCCTAAGTTGTTTATTGTCTTGCCCACCAAGCCCTTGACTTCTGTTATTCCTTTCCCATCTTCATTAAGTTGGCCAACATGGAGTAAAAGAGGATAGAGGATGAACAAAGATGAAGAAAGAAAGAGGAATAGAGAGGTCGGTTGAGACATCAAGAAGAGAGAGAAAACACACTAGAGCCGATTTCTCCCCGATCTAACATTTCTTGCTCCTGACGCCTTCTCCAACGTTGTTTCCTCTCGGTAAGTGCAATATTTCTAGGGTTTCAAATTCTTCATCAGAGGAGTTTAGCACCGTCTACAAGGTGGGGGTGCTGCCGAAATCCAGAACCGACTATGGAATCAAATGACGTTAGTAAGGTCTGGACCCCACAAAGGGCGCCACCTTACCTTTAACTAGTCCTCAAGGCACATCTAGCCCTTTCTCGAACAATAGCTAGCTTACACTCAATTGTTCGTAGGCTCGCCCAACAAGCCCTTGACTGCTCTTATTTCTTTTCTCATCATCCTTAAGTCGGCCAACATGGAGAAAAAGAGGGGAGATGCCGAACATAGAAGAAGATAGAGAAAGAGATAGAGGTCTATTGAGAAAGAAAGAAGAGAGAAAAAAAATTACAGAGCTGATTTCACTCCAATGTGGCGTTTCTTGCTCCCGACGCCTTCTCTATCGTTGTTTCCTCTCAGTGAGGGCAACATTTTTACGGTTTTGGATTCTTGAGCAGAGAAGTTTAGCGCTGTCTACAAGGTGGAAGTGCTGCCGAAATTAAGAACTGACTATGGAATCAGATGTGGTTGGTAGGGTCTGGACCCTACAAAGGGCGCCACCTTACCTCTAACTAGTCCTCCAAGCACAACTCGCCCTTTCTCAAAGCATAGCTTTCTTGCACTTAAAGTTCTCTTGACTTGCTGGCCAAGTTATCTTTACTTTTTGCCCAAGTTGTTCGTGGGCTCGCCCAACAAGCCCTTGACTTCTCTTATTTCTTTTCTCTTCCTCCTTAAGTCGGCCAACATGGAGAAAACGAGGGCAGAGGCCAACTATAGAACAAGATAGAGAGAGATAGGTTGGTTGAGAAAGAAATAAGAGAGAGAAAACACTACAGAGCCGATTTCACCCCGATTTGGCGTTTCTTGCTCCTAACGCCTTCTCTAACGTTGTTTCCTCTCGGTGAGAGGAAGATTTCTACGGTTTCAGATTCTTGGTCAGAGGAGTTTAGCATTGTCTACAAGGTGGAGGTGCTGCCGAAATCAAGAACCGACTATGGAATCAAATGAGGATCATACGGTTTGGACCTCACAAAGGGTGCCACCTTACTCTAACTAGTCCCCCAAGAACATCTAGCCATTTCTCGAACCATAGCTAGCTTGCCCTCAAAGTTCTCTTTACTTGCTAGCCAAGTTCTCTTTACTTGTTGGCCAAGATGTTTCTTGTCTCGCCCAACAAGCCCTTGACTTTTGTTATTTCCTTTCTCATCTTCATTAAGTTGGCTAACTTGGATCAAAAGAGGGTAGAGGACGAACATAGACAAAGAAAGAGAGAAGGAGAGAGAGGTTGGTTGAGAGAGCAAGAAGAGAGAGAAAACACTCCAGAGCCGATTTCGCTGCCATTTGAGCCAAGAATGATTAGCATGGTAACTTTAGACCAATATGTCTAGAGTACATCTTAAGGCTGGCAAAACATTTGATTTGTGCTAGGTGATAGATGAGATACTTAAGGCCTGAGGATGACTCCCAGAGCGGTAAGGCTAGAAAATCCACCATTATGGTAATAGAATGAGTTAGAAAGCCAGTATATGATAGGCCGAGAGGCAAAATGAGTAAGGCAATAAGGCCTGCGTAACCATGTGCTTTGAGGATGGATCAAAGGGTCTTGGATGGTTAGGTACCACACCAGAGTACAGAGTAGATAAGAATGTAGTATGATAAGTTGTGTGCTTAGTGAGCATGCATAAAAAAGAGAAAGGTGGTGTCCCTATAATGATTCCCAAGGTATGGACGTTCAAATTTAGAGGACGAAATTTATTGAAGGGGGGAGAAATGTAATGTCCTAAATTTTGGGCCTAGAGACTTGAGAATAACCTGTATCAGGCAAACGACTAGACCCAGTTCAGGAAGAGTGATAAACATTGTATGGAATCTTCAGGAAGTCAAGAAGCTTGTTTGGAAAGTTATCTTGTGAAGGAAGCTATGAAGAAGATTCATACATAAGTCAAAGAAGCTTACCTAGGAAGTTATACAAGAAGCTTGTTGAAGAAGCCAAGCAAAAATCTAGAAGGAAAAAGCTTAATCAAGAAGCAAAGTTGGCTTCTTGGATAAGCCAACAATTACTTAATCAAGAAGTAGCTTAGGAAATATTGTGAGAGCATTTTGGTCAATTGCTATAAGGGACACAGGTGCATGCAATTAATATGAAATGATGGCTCAAAAGCTTCTTTAATAAGCTTTAAATTCGTCCAAAAAGGTAAAGTAGAGAGAAAAGGCATGAAACTTGTAAAACAAGCCAAGTTAAGAGGATATTTTGTAAAGGGCACTTTGGTCATTTGATTTTGGGGATTTTAAGTGCCTTCTTGACATATTTTAAGACATTTTGCACTCCCTTTTACATGAGTATTTTGACCGAGAGTTCAAGAATCATAGAAATTAAAGGGTCAGTGTAGAAGGGTACAAAACACTTATACGGTGTTAATCGGTTGGTAAAAATGCCATTTAGCTATGTCCTAAGGTATGAGACAATTAGCTAAGCAAAAATGTGCTAAAATAGATGTGCACATGACATTTCTTGGACTGATAGGGTTCCCTGCGTTTTTGGAGAAAAAGAAAGAAATGAAAAGTCAACCGTAATGATAACTTGAGGACATGTGTCATTATGGGGTTAAAAGTTGAGTTTTTGAAAAAGTAAAAAGGACAACTAATGATTACATAGCAAAAAATTCAACTCCTTAGGCAACCGACAAGGACCAATTAAGGACTTCTTTTTGAATGAAATTGAACAAGTATTAAGCTGCCTGAGGGTATAAGATGGTGCCACATGTAGAAGATCAGCAGGAGAAAAGATCTGGAAAACTTAAAGAAAAAGTAAAGAAAAAACGCGCTATTAACCAGTGATGCACCCTATCGACTTTGGACAAAAGGGTGACTTGGATAATTCAAGTAAAAGTAAATAAAATATGATTTTAATGATTAAAAAGGTGCCACATGTCCCCTCTCTAGAAGGATCTTGAATTCCTTGGGAAAGAAGTAAAGAAACCCTAATACACTCTTTTAACCAGCAGACAATAGTGTGAACTGAGTAATTCACTGCACGTAGAACCATTTTTTAAGGACACTCCTCCCCCTTTATTGGCTGAAAGAGGCAAGCTCAAGGAGTGTTAGGAAGGTCTAGACAATTTTATACACCTGGAAGAAGTAGGAGAAACACCGGTTAAAGCTCAAGATCGAGGTAAGCTCGAAACTAGCTCTTATGACCTGAAGTTGGGATTTTCGTTCAGTTGGTTTGAGCATAAAGTTGTGATATGATTTTGATGTTTTTAAGGGTTCCAATGTGTTTAAAATGCACTTTTACATGAAAATAGGTTAAGGTCATGATCTGCGAACCCGAAAACCCTAACTTTCGAAGAAATAAGAACTCATCAAACTTGCTGGAATTCCGGGACAAAGTCACTATTAAAGAAGGGTTTTAAAATAATAAATGAAGTCTAATAGCCATGAAATTTTACATGCTTAAAAAATACATTTGGGGTATCATTTTGATGTATGATTTTGTAATTTTTCAAGTTTCCTACTAAGAGAAATTAATTTTTGAAAATAACCTAGATGACTAAAATTCTTCTCTGACCAGCAAACCAAGTTTCAGCACCACGATGAGATATGAACATCTTAGGTCTCTAAAAGTATTTTTATCATTAACTATACATTTTAAGGGTTATATGGTCACTGATTTCACATCAAATGGAGTTTTGTAGAATTAATTAGAAATACTTGAAGTTGGTATACCATTTCTGGAAATTCTGGTATAAGGCGGAATTCATGGTTTTGAAAAGAGAATTTATAAAAGGCGATTTAAAAGGGATGTATTTTATTTATTTAGGGCTAACACGTGACCGGAGAGACTTTACAAGCACCGAGAAATTTTGTTAGACATTGAACAACTGTTAGGTAGTAACTGTTTACTCACGTACTTTATGTTACTGTTGTATGTTTGTGTGCTATGATTGAGGAATGTGTAGGGCTATAGGGCCTAGTGGACTGTGTGTCCTTAGGTCGCTACTGAGCCTTAGATGCATTCAGAGTGGTTGGGTTTGAGGCTCGGCTACTGTGTTGTCCTAGCGCTGAGGATTTTCAGGGGCTTGCCTTGTTAGGTGGCTCAACGGCTATGTGGATTTTGGGGCTGGCCTGGCTCAGGAAGCTCGACGGCTATGATAATTCCGGGGCTTGCCTTGGTAAGGCAGCTTGACGGTATATTGTGATGTATGACTATGATTGTGATACTGAATGCATATATGATTGTGATTGTGTTTCCTAGTTGTAGTTTGCATGCATACACTATATACATACTGTATTTGAGTTTAACAGTTACTTTGGGGGTTCAATCTTGAACTCCAAACCACTCTATAGATATAGTGAAAGGTGTTAAGCTGTTCAGGAAGTCAGAAATGGTAAGGGCATATGACAGAGAGTTGAAGAAATAGGGAATGCCCTATTACACTTGTATATTTATTTTGGGATATTTTGAATGACTATACCCTTAACCATACGGGGACCATTTACTTTTGGTTTTTCATACTTTTACCAGTATATCATATTTGTCCAAACCGATAATATGCTCTATTGCGTACACTCTGATGTATATAAAAAAGGACTAATTAATAGAGGAAAGGTAATAAGTAAAAGGAATCCCTATAACCTGCTACCCGAAATGGCGTGGCCGGTTAGGGTGTAACAGTTTGGTATCAGAGCATGGTTTAAACGATATTGGTAAAAGGTAAATTAAAATGGTTAAGGGTATTGATATAATTTTGGACAAATGGAGCAGAAAGGACATATACCCTAAGGAAGAGGGTTAAACTTCAGGGAGTTAAAACTCTACAGATGGATAAGATAGCACGGAATGTGGGTTCTGCTACCGACTTTAGGACCTCTGATATAGAAATCAGGGTTTAAATTAAATTCTCGTAACGAAATTGAAAAGAAGAGTAACTTAATTTTGATAAGAATTAAGAATACGGAAGGAACACATTATAGTAAGAGGAAACCAACCGTTGTATCAGGAAATGGAGCAGTAGAGATATACCCCGAGGAGCAAAGTTCAAGCCCCGAAAGTTGAGACTTTGGGGGATAGTCAAGGTAGCACAAAATGTAGACTTTGTTGCTAATCCTAGGGCTCTTGATGATGAGTTGAGATATGATTTAGATCCCCAAATCTTATTAGAGCCTTAAGGTTAAGCGTGCTTAGACGAAAGGAATCTCAGGATGGGTGAACTATTGGGAAATATTATAGGAATTTGATATTTCCTTGAATTAAGGCCTTAGTACCTTGAGGTATGACTTATGGTGATCCTTAAAGATGTTAGATTGAATAAGGAAATGATTGAGACTAGGTTTGAATCGATCTAAAATGAAATAGTGTTTAGATCAAAGTATGATTGAGGTTACCCTAGATTACGATGCTTAAGAATAGGAACTTTATGAATGTTGATTAATCTTTGCGCGATCAAGAATACTTTGGGTATGATTGAGGATTAATGATTAATCTTGAGGTGAAAGAATAGAATATACCTTGTGATATTGAGGATTGAGATGGAAATAGAACCTCGTGAATAGTGTTGATGTTATTTGGATGCTTCAAGGTTTAGACTAGGAATTGTGAATCATGATCCTAGTTTGTATTCTGGGTATTGTTGAGGTAATATGATTCCTTAGCCTAACTGATGTTGAGGTTCCAAGAGTCAAGTTGTGAATTTGACGATTATTGTTCGAGGTTATTTTGAGGATAGTGCCTGAATGTTATCGGCTATGAATCATGATGATCGTAGCATATTTATTGGGTACAATCAAGGTTTTAGAATTAGGTTGATGAACCTAAGAATTGGTTGGGCATCTAGAGGGATTGCTACCAACCGAATCGTGACCCAAGAATCTGATCTGATAATGAAAGATTCTTTAGGCATTGATCTGAACGCATTAAAGCACTAGAGTATAGTACCCATATGTATGAGGTATTCGGAGGTTACTAGCTGTTAGGGAATGATTTTAATTTCATGATTTTTTTCCCTTAGAAAGAATGGTTGAGAGTTGTTCCTTGATGAAACCGAATGGTAGCTAGAACCTCGATAGCCACAGATTTCGGTCTCTTGATTGAGACAGATAATTATAGAATTGAGCGTGGCTAATAGATTCCCTGAACGTATGGGTTGAGTACTCGATGAAATCAGTGGCAAAACCGTATACACATCCAAAATCACTCAAAAAACAATATTTACATACGGTTTACCCAAATCAATATTGAAAAAACAAGTTGAAAAATAACTAGCAGGAGAAACTCAACTGAACTTACCTTTAGCCAGAAGAGAAGAACTCAAACACAAAACCCACTAACCCTAGAAGAATAAACCAACCCACATGCCACTTGTACGAGCACCTAAAAATCCAGAACAACTCTAGAACCCACAGAACTCACAAACCCTAGAATGGTGAACGACGAAGGAGAGCTACCACGGAAAAGAAGGGAGCAAAAGCACCAAGGGAGCGACGGACGAGAGCGAAATGGTGGTGGAGGCGCTGGAATGGAGTCGTCGGAGGTGTAGAAGTGAACTCTCTATAACTTTGTAAGTTTCAAATATCAAACAAAAATGGGTTTGAGAAGGGTTTCTAAAAGAGTATACTTAACAGTTGTTATTAGAGAACCGTTAAGTATATTATATTTGATGGTTGTTTTGAACAACTGTCAAATATATATAACCTATTTTTCCAAAAAACTAATCTAATATATAATGGTTGAACTATAATTTCTCATATAATTATCGGTTGTTTTAGAAGAATGTTATATATATCATTTCTGAAAACTACACCTATGCATATTTAACAATGGGAAATACACTTCTCCTAGTCATAGATACAAAAAGATGTAGGTCCCACCATTTTCGTGCTTGAGTTTTTTTTTTCATATAAAAAAGATGTGGGTCCCACCATTTCATATGTGTGTAAGAACCTTCTTCTTCTCATGCAACATGAGAAGTGTAAACCCCCTTAACAATTTCATTAAAACTGTTAAGTATGGAACGTTAAATATAAACAAATGTGTAATGGTGGTGTTACAGACCTACATCAGGCCCAATAGCAGTACGACCCAACAATAGATATGATGTATCAGGATCTATCTAATATAAAGGGGATCCTAACTCACCCATAATAAAGGGATATCTTTAGATGTGATATAACAGCCAGGATACTCGGGCTAGAGATCACGCGAGGCCCAAGATATCCAACCTAAGGTACACTCTATAAATACAAAGGCAGAATCCTAAGGTGCACACATTCTAACTCTGAACTATTTACATATCGTCATCACTGTGCACACACATCACCCCCTTTGGCGAAAGCCTCGTTTGTGTACAGTGATCCCATGCTCTCCTGGATATCTGCCTCATAGATATTCAGGCAGTGCCTATCGATCCAATAGCAACCTACTAGCCCATTAGGCTAGACATATGTATTCTATACCAGAACATTGGCGCCGACCATGGGGAAGTTAAATTTCGATCCCGTGACTGACGATGGCTAACACCAGAAGCAGCAGTCGGAACCCTCAACTTGGAAATCTACCACAGGCCGAGGCGAGTCATCAACAACAAACTCAAGACTCGCCGCTGCTTGAGGATGTCACAGAAGATAATGCAACGAATGAGGGGAATGACGTTTCTGACACGGCTTCCTCCCCTCATGTGACTGCTAAACCTCAGGACGCGGCGGCACAAGAAACCCCAGCCCAGAGTTCAGACTTTCTTCTCCTACATAAAACCCAAGAGTCAATGCTGAGGCGAATAGAGAATATGGAGAAACACAATAATCTCCAATGCCAGGAAGATTTCAGAGTGATACAGCAGATGATGGAAGACCGCTTCAAGCATCTGGGAACGATGATTTAGAAAGACAATCGGGATGAAGGGCGTGGAAGGAAAGAAAGGGCGGCACAAGACACTTATAACCCTCCTTGCAGTGAGCAGCCGAGGCCCACGCAACGTGAAACTGGCGCAACGGCCCAACAGACGGATTCGAGACAACCACGAGTCCAGAATCCTGCTATGTCTTAGAGGAAAATACGTGCTGATAGGACCCCGAACGATGAAGACCGAGATGTTGAAATACCACCTCGGCAGGCAAACTCCCCAAAAAAGTATAAGATGAAATATGTCGTGGGGCACAACAACAGTCTCTTCTCGGATGAAATTGCGAACGTGCCGTACCCGGAAGACTTCGACTTGGCGGACCTGCCAAAATACGATGGAACCCAAGACCCGAGGTCCCATCTTGATACATTCGAGCTACTCATGTTCGTGCGGCGGATTGGAGGGCTGGTTATTTCCCGGCTCTTTGCCGCCATATTGACCGAGGCTGCCCAGAAGTGGGTCATTACGCTGCCGGCCAATTCAATTAAGAATTTTGAAGACCTCGGAACCAAGTTTGAATTGAACTTTGCAACTAGTAAGAAGCAGCCGAAGTCCCAATTCGCTCTTAACAAGATTAAGCAGCAGCATGGAGAAACGCTCCAGAAGTACCTGGATAGATTCAAGGATGTTGCGTTGCAGGTGCGATCACTCCCAGAGAGCACACACGTATATTGCCTCATCGATGGGATGGACCCAACATCCCGGTTGGCAAAGTCAATTTTCAAAAATCGGGTTTATACCCTCACCGAGTTCAACACGCAGTCAAAGCAATACTTAGAGGTGGAGCAAATGGAAATAGCCAACGCGACAGGGAGTGATAGGAGGAAAGATACACCCCCACGAGGAAAAGGACTATCCGAAAGTCAAAGGGAAGATTCCAACAGACGAAACCGAGACAACAGATCTCGGGGTGACAGATTTGAAGGGAAGGCTAGGTATGATAGATATACCCCTTTGAACGTTTCACATTCTTAGATCTGGAAGGAGGTGGCGCTGACCGAGATGAAAAAAGTCGAAAGACCTCGACCCCCCGATATCGAGCCAATACAGACAAATCCAAGTTTTGTGCGTTTCACGATAGACCGGGACACACCACAGACCAATGTTATGAACTCCGTGATGCTATCAAGAAATTCGTAAGAGATGGCAGATTGCGTCAGTATGTGATCAAAACTCAGGGGCGGAGAAATAACAAATGCAAGCAAGGAGGCCGAAGTGCTAGCCCGGCCCATGACCAAAAGAAAGAAGATAAGCGACGAAAACCACCCAGTGATGACGAGGAATTTCCAGAAGCTGAGTTCAATTGCAATGTTATCAGTGGAGTCTTAGGCAGTGGAGGAGACACGGCAAGCCAGCGCAAGAAATACTTGAGAGAAATCCTCTCCGTAAGGGACATCCCAAAATTTAAAGAAGACCACAGCAAACCGGCACCTCTCCCACTAGTTTTCACTAATGAGGACTTGAAGGACGTGGTTCCAGGCCACCAGGATGGTTTAGTGATCACGGGTACCCTGGTAAACCTAGGGTAAAAAGGATTTTCGTGGATGCGGGAGCTCGCGGACATCATTAGTGGGATGCTTTCGGAAGGATGAAGCTGGATCGAGGATTTGAAACCATGCAAAACGACCCTCATAGGGAGCTCGGTAGACATCATTGTTTCCCGATTCAGAGTACCTACCGAGATAGTCACGGATTATGGGACCCAGTTTGTTGACAAAGGCTTTCAGGAGATGATTTCGGACCTCGGCGTCGAGCAGCATTTTGCTTCTGTAGAACATCCCCAATCAAGCGGACAAGCTGAAGCAACAAACAAAATAATCATTGAGGGTTTAAGGAAGCAGATGCAAGAGGCGGAATCTAGTTGGGTCGAATAGCTCTACAGCGTGTTGTGGGGTTACTGGACCAGCGTTCAAACTTCAACCCAGGAAACCTCGTTCAAGTTGACCTATGGATGCGAGGCTATGATCCCGGTTAAGATAGGCCAGCTGTCGTGGAGGAGGTTGAAGACTCTCCAGGAAGGCGAGGCTTTGAACACTAAGGCGCTAATGACAAAATTGGATTTCGTGGACGAGGTCAGGATTACGGCACACTGCAGAGATATGGCCACGAAGCAACTAATCGCGGCCAAGTACAATCGAAAGGTGAGACCTCGGTCTTTCGAAAGGGGCGACCTAGTACTCAGAAGAGCCGACGTCGAAAACAAAAACGCCAGGGATGGTAAGTTAGCTGCAATTGGGAAGGCCCTTACCGGGTTAAGGAGAAGCTCGACAAAGGGGCCTACATTCTGGAAACCCTAACAAGGAAGCATATCAAAAGGACATGGAACGCCGACAAACTGAAAGTCTATTATAGTTAGACCCAGCTACCGCACGCACAACGTGTCAGACAAGCCATGTCCGAGTTAGTTAATTTTGGGATGAGTATTTCAATTTCAATTTTCTTTTCCTGCTTATGCGATTTCCTTATTTGAAGTTGTTAGCTCTTTAGAGCGGATTATTTCGTGAATTAATGAAGAATTCCTCAGTGGATATTCAATTTATAGACAATCTAAATGTCGTGCCGTATACTTATAAAGGAATGGAGAATGACTCGAGTCGTTGAACCCAGTCATACACCAGCACGGTTAAAAGAATGACACCGGGGCCAACGAGCCCGGGTTCTCAATTACGCGAGGCCGCTGTTACAAGCCCTCGCAAAATTTTGATGCATAAAAAACTTGCTTCTAGATAAGAAGGTGAATTGTCATCCAGACCCTGATCAGGTCAAAATGTTTAAGTGTTGCTTTTCTACACCACAGTTGAACATGTGACAGTTTGCCCTTATCCTGGTTACGATCCCGAACAACAGAACCGGAACGTAGTAGCGCAGTTAAATTGAAAACCCCTACCCCAATAGCCAGTCTCTGATACTGGAAGAATATAAGCGAATTCTGCATACGTTAGACCTGGCTCGGTCACAGAATTTCCAACATGGATTGGGATTCATAAACAAATAGTCATTGCATGCATAAAAGGCGATGAAGCATTCAATTAGAAAGGAACAAAGTTCTTAATGATTGAAATGTTGTTTAAATAATTACACAAACCGGAATTAGAACCGGTGAGAATACAAAGTCAAAAGGGCATTAGCGTCCGAAAAGAAGAAACAACATAAGGATGGCCCCGGCTACTTAGCTAGTTGGTGCGACCGGCTTGGAGGGGCCTTGACCATCCTCCGGAGCTGCATCAGGGGAGACCTCTTCCTCATCCTCCTCGGCTTGCCCCCCACCATCGAGGTCATACACCGATACCGAGCTGTTCCCAGGCGATGAAGGAGGCGGGACCAATACACCATCCTTAATGAAGGCTTGGTAATGATACCCGTCGGTGTTCAAAGTCACCTCGGGGTTCAGATGACGGATCTGCGCAAGCGCCATTTTGAAGCAATCTGCGGCAGCCTCCTTCAGAGCCTCCACGCAGTCCGCGCGAGTTTTCTTCTCATCAGCAAGGGCGGCCTTCGCCATACTAAGCTCTGAGGACAGATTGACGTGTTGAGCCTGCAGGGATTTCACTACATCTATACTCTTAGTATGAGCCTCTTGAACCCTAGCAAGGCTCGCACTGGTTTTCTCCAAGGCCTCTTTCATCATCAAAAGTTCCTCGGTCGCTTTTCCAGCAGCGGCCTTGGCGACATCAAGTTCCTCCTCGGCCTTATTTTTCCCCTCAACGGCCTCATCTCTTTCAAGTTTAAAATGTCGTATTCCAGCTGCGGATGCAACATACTTGTGCTTCAGATGAAGCGCGGCCTGCATTAGTCTGACGGCCTTCAGGAGATTATCTGCACACCGTGAATCGTACGCTCGTCAACATCAGGCAATGCTACGGTGTCGGTAAAACAGCATGGGGGCAAGAAGGCAACACTGAGTTCCTTGGTGATCCCTTTTTCCCATGCAAGCCCACGGGGGATCTTGAGAGAAGGAGGAGGAGCTGTAGGAATCTTGGTGGGAGAAGGAGGAGCTGGTGGATCTGAGAGGGAAACCTCCTTCTCTTTCGAGCCTTCATCGGGAGGTTGTAAAGTCGGGCCAAGAGGAGGGGAGGAGGAAGTTCCCTGTTGGGCCGAAGCCTTTGTTTTCTTGGTCGCAGCAGCCTGAGAGGCTGGCTTAGTCTTTCCCTTCTCAGACTCGGTAGGGGCAGATCGTTTCTTGGTATTCCTCTTACTCGGGGCCCCCATATCCGAGTTCACGAAAGATAAGTAGCGATGAAATCCCTTCATTCCTTGAGCTACAAAATAAACAAACACAAAAGTCAGAATTCCTACTAGACATAGTATAGGCAGAAGTATAAAAGCGAGTATGTGACATGCAACAAAGGGATCATACTAGTTGCTGACCCCCAACCCAAGCACCGGCTGGTTTATAAAGAAGGTCGTGCTTTTAACGCCGTACGCGATGGCGTAAGACATCGGCGATCTACGGAGAAACCTCTTTGGTGGGAGATCATCCGCTCGACTTGATAAGAAGTGGAGGTCAATTTATGATGGTCATTGGTCTAATACAAAGGGAACCTCTATTCACGGTTTTACACTCGGCCCCTTTTAGAAACCAAGGTTGTTCGCCAGGCTTGGCTACCACCTTGAAAAAGCTATTCTTAAAGTGTTTGAAGGACTCGGAATAGGCGGTCAAAAGTTTTTTATCAGGATCCCCGGAGGGAAGTCAACCCTTTCAACTTGGCCGACTCCTTACCGGAACGAGGAGTAAATGGACAAAAGAAGTAAAAAAAAATAGAGTAGCCGTACAGGGTATAGGTTCCCTAAAGGAGCCGCACAGACGCTCGAACGCTACCAGATAAGCCCACCCGTTCGGGTGAAGTTGAGAGGGAGCCAGGTGGAGGTGGTTCAGAGCAGCAATTTGGAACTCAGTAAACAAGAAACGAATACCGAGTCGGGACATGTAGTCCCTATAGAAAAAGAAGAAGTTAGTGCGTCCCTCCTCCTGGGTAGAACAAATGGGCTCATTATCATCCGGAGGACTCACGAGGCATCCGTCAAAATCCCCCAAACCCAATCTGCCAACATCGGCAGCGGTCATCAGCGAATGGGTCTTTAAAACTTCGTGCGTAACCAGGGGTATCGCTCGAGTAAAGCCTTGGGAGGGCTGGAAGAGTCCGATTCTCTGGCGTCGGATCTGGTACTCTGGGGTGAGGATGACGACTCCATTCACCTATAACAAAAACAAAAAGTCTAAGATCAGCAAGGCCCTGACATATACAAGCTACTGCGTGTAGAAGGAAAAATGGGTGGACCCAGGGACAGGGACAGAGGACGACCTATGACGATAGGAACCTAGGATAGTGTCAGCCATGGAATCTTGGCCAATGGAGATGTAATGGGAGCTTGAGACGATGCAATCCCAGCAGGGGCCAAGGTATCCGTCGGGATGGTTTTCCGACCTTGCACTGGGGCGAGTCTCGTAAAAATTGATGGGTTATGCTGGAATAGCATTAGAATCACCCGGTTCTGGGGAAAGGCAAAATACTAAGGAACCCTCGTTTGCGGACCTAGAAAACGATAAGGCGAGACCCCTCAACACTCCTGAACCGCCTCGGAGTAAGGTGGCTAGCCTTTGCTCCTCAAAAGAGAAGAGCCAAACAACCAAAAAGCTGGTTCTAGGATAACGAATACGCAATGCTTCTTCCTCTTGCGGGGTTAGATTCGACTCGAAGAGGGCAAACGGTTAACCCTACCCATCAACGCGGGAGCTGGAACCTAGATAGGCATAAAAGGCTTGATAAGGAAAGGAAGAAACCAAAGCGAATGAAACTAGACGACGAGTACTCCTACAAATAAGGGCATGTGGCTATGTGAATGAAACCAGAATCCAATGGGTACACAGAGATTCCTACCGAAAACTCAATCAGGAAACACAAAAACAAGCTTATATGGGGATTTGGAGGAAGTAATGAAAAGCATAAAATGTACAACCAACAAATGCATCAAAACAAAAGTCGAAAAATTGTAAGAAGTGGAGAATATACCTGATTAGATGAAACAGAGGGGAAGTATGAAGTAGTGAAATCCGAGAGTCGTTGAGGGATCGTCGATGCAAGAAAGCCAGAGAAAACCAAAGTTTTTTAGAAAAGGAAAGAGAATGCCAATAACTGGTGAAGTGTGAAGAATGGAGGGAAATACGAAATGACACTGAAGCGACAAGGGTAAAGGAGACAATTCACCCTACTAGCAGGGGTGACGTACGGCATGTGATAGGTGCATTAAATGCGCACGAAAATCGCAGGCGGCTAGGCGTGGAGGTTACAACCCTACGCCAATCCAGGGGAGCTAGGTGTCATAGGGCAATAATGGCGAATGCAGAGGGATCCTGACCTCAAAGTCAAGCGAACCTCATGGCGTTACCTCGAACCCTCTAACCTCTTGGTGGTACCACAGAACCCCAAAATTGCTTGACATGACCTCAGATCTATGAGATATGACCTCGGATCCCTGAGCGAGTGACTTCCGTAGCCGGGGCCAACATAGGCCGGTCAGCGATTAATGTTTGTAGATGGGCAGAAGAATAAGAGGCACGACAACCTAACTCGGACAACCTGTCTGGGAGCAAAATACATCTCGGCAGCCCAAAATCTTGAGTCAGGCCGGGGCAATCATTGCGGGCCTACACGGGCCGATAAGCGATGCGACCCAACAATAGATATGATGTATCGGGATCTATCTAATATAAAGGGATCCTAACTCACCCATAATAAAGGGATATCTTTAGATGTGATATAACGTAGGGATCTAGCCATTTAGAGATCACGTGAGGCCAAGATATCCGGCCTGGGTCTGTTCTATAAATCTGAGAGCGAGAATCCTAAGGTGCGCGTTGTAGCTACGAATTTGTTTATCATCACAGTTATCGCGGTACACACATTGTCATCCTTGGCGCTTTAAACGCTTGTTTGTGTACGGTGATCTCGCACGCTTCTCACAGGATATCTGCGCCGTAGATATTTGGCGGTCTTTTATAAATCCGATAAACCTCTTGGCGTTGGTAGAAATCGTGTTCTACATCTGGATATGGTATCATAATCGATCAGGAGAGTTGCACAAATCTTCAAGATGCAGGAGAAGGCAAATGGCAGGCAAAGGCACGGGCCATTGAGCAACGAGAGGATAGAGGGAAGTAGAGAAATTATTATAAAATAAAATCCTTGAGGCCGAGGTGACAACATTTGTAGGCATGCGGCATTGTTTCCCTTAAAACGTGGCTTCACCCGACTATGATCTTTATCTTGCTCGGTGTGTAATCTCCTGCATTTCTTAAACTTGTGTTGCTCGGTTCCACACCCGTGATCGAAAACCTTGCAAACTTCTAGGAAAACAATGTTCGAATTTCTTACCCTCCAATTTTGGGGTGAAATGAGTGTTCCCTTGTTTATATGACTGGCAAGAACGGTTAGGTCGTTGTATCTAATTGATAAAACGGTTAGAAATTCGTTGATCTGCTGGATTTTTTTTTTTACTTATTTCGTTCCATCAATGTTGTTTTGACCATCTGTGGCCCCTTTTCCCCTTTTCTTTTTCAAGCAGAAAAAATTCGTTTCTGTCTTCAATTCTTCATGTTTCTGGTTTATGGGGATGTTTTAATTTCGATACATGCGATATTTGGAAATGCATTGCTTCAGTTTATTTAATTCACAAAGAACAATATAGTTTAACTGACATTGTTGTCTGAAGCATTTTCACTCCATGCATGAACATATTTACTAGTCTCTTTCTGGGAAAAGGATAGAAGGAAATTGTGTGAAGGCAGTTCTGTTCAGCACTGAGGCCTTAAGGTCGAGTTTACTAATACTTTCTCTTTTAGCATTTATGCATATATTTTAGGCCATAGCCATTCTTTGCCTTAGACACACACACACACCCCCACCCCCAGGCATTTATATTATTTTTTAATTCGGGTTGGTATTGACAAATTATATATGCAGCACTCATTTGGTTTTGCCCTTGTTGCATCATTCAGTTTACTTCACTTGCTTGAAATTGGATTGACATAGCCTCTGACACTTTTTGTTACAGAGTTTTTATTTTATTTATTTATTTGTGATTGAATAAAAGATTCTCCTTAAAGATGAAGCTAATCAAATCATGGAGGTTTCTGATGAGAAAAAAGAGCAGCTTGTTTGATCGGGTGTGTGCGCTTATACTTAAATTACTTGTAACCATTTTTCATTACAGTGACCCATTTTTTAACTTGACATGTTTTAATGTGTATTTTGTTGGAGCAGGGAAAATCTTGTTTGAAGATGAAACCACTTCCTTTTACAGCAGTTGCATGTACAGTCATGTAGTTCATGCTTTATAGAACTACAAGCTACCAGTATCATGAAACAGAGGTATGCCACCACTAGAATTCTATTAAGTTTTACATAGATAATGCTAAATTCCTGCTGTAATGTCAGAGTTCTATTTAAAAAAAATTGTAATTACTTTCCTAACATATCAGAAAGTGTTATTGACAAATTACCTCGTCATGGAAACCAATTTGATTTTTCCCTCATCTGCAAGGATGGTGTATAAAAAATTAAAAGCACATGTTGTTTGGGCAACAAAGTACACATTATGTTTTTTTGTGTTAAAAGAGCTAATTATTTTCTTTCTTCTTTGTTTTCTACCTACAAGTTCAGATTGACAAAAAGTGGAGTATCTAGGAAGGAGAAGAGGTAAATAATCTTCAACTTTGTGCGATGGGGTGCTATTATCTTGTATAAGAGGTCCAACCACTTCTTTTGCTATTTGAAGAAGTACCCAACAAATTTGGATTCGTTTGAGATTGTTACTAATTTAAACATTCCTTACTGCTTATGGTACTTGTTATGCCCATCATCATGCAGCGAATTCCTGAATATTCTGGGAAATTAAGAGGCTTGCCACATGGTATGATACACGCTACTTCAGATGTCGAGTTAAGACCTTTATGGTCTAGAAGGAGCCCAAGTTCAAAGGTACGATGTTTTTTGAATTGTTCTTTTAAAAAGTTTAGTTCTATGGAAAAAGGATTGATCATGGGTGGAATATTGAGTGGCCATGTCAGCAATTGTTTGCAAAACTGTGTCACTAGAGCTACCACAATGATTTTCTATTGTGAGTCAGATGGAATTTCAGGTTCCAGTTTACACCAACCATAACTTACTAGCCGTGCCAGTTGGTATGAGACAAAAGGATAATGTCAATAACATGGTGCTAAAGGTATTTTTCAATGATTCATTAGATAATTGAAGCAATTATAAACAACACTCTGGTAATAATTTCAAGAATTTCAGTTTCTACCAGATAATTTTACAATAATGTTATTCCACTATGATGGCAATGTTGATGGATGGCGGGATCTTGACTGGAGTAGCAATGCCATACACTTAGTTGCTCAGAACCAAACAAAATGGTAAGGATGGACTGATCAATGGAGACTGCAATTTTCAGTTTGTGAAACTTTTGTGTGTGTGAATGTTATGGACTGTGAGACTAGATCACTTCGATTTGTTAAAGGGAGGAGCTGATGGAGCAAATTAATTCTTCCTTTGGACATAATGTATCAAGACTTAAAAGCCTCTTTTAGATTCAGAATGAGACACTTGGGCTTCTTTTAGGGGCTGTTTGGTATGATGGATTTGGAGCGGAGGGAAAATTTTTATGAATTGGATTTTTTTTTAAAAAAAAAATAGAGAAGTGGGGTCGAAAGTTTTTAATTAATTTTTCTTACTCTTTTATTGTACATCTTATTTTTATTAAAATTTTATAACCCTAGCTGTTTGGTATGATGGATTTGGAGCGGAGGGGAAAATTTTATGAATTGGATTTTTTTTTTTAAAAAAAATAGAGAAGTGGGGTCGAAAGTTTTTAATTAATTTTTTTTACTCTTTTATTGTACATCTTATTTTTATTAAAATTTTATAACCCCACTTTTCCAATTTTCTTAAATCCAACTCATGAAAATGCCCCGATATGTAAGGTGTACAAAAAGAGTTAGTTAGTTAGTAATTAGTTGTTATGGTTGTTATTTCTGTTGTGACTTGTTAGTTACCGTTGGGAAATTGGCTTATGGAGTCTATATTCAATGGCCTATAAATAAGAAGGCTTAGACTACAGTAGAGATGTTCAGTGAATTGTTATGATCAAGGTTGTCAAGATCGCGATTTTACTTAAGATCGGAAGGGGGTAGCAAGATCGTAAATCGTGGGATCGGCACGCATCGTAAAGATCTTACTTTTTTAATTTTAGTAATAATAAAAAATATATATACATATAAAATAACATTTAACTCACAACTTAATATTAAAAGACAATTCAATCTTCAAATAAAAATATATAGCATTCAAAATATCATTTAATAAGTCCTAAAAGACAATTCAAAGCATCGCTTGAGCCACAAATACAAAATACCAAATCACCAAAACCAAAACAAAATACTTCAAATCTAATCTATCAATGCATTCAAATCACAATTATCATCTAGCATTTCACCAAGTTCCTCTCCATCTTCAAAGGCTTCTTCATCAAAATTTGGTAACTCTAACTCCAAATCCAAATCATTGCTAGGCTCAACCAAAGCTTCATTTTGAGTTGGCACCAAGTTGCCTACATCTAAGTCTTCAATGTTAGATGGATTTTCATCATTTTCCACAATCCAATCATCATCAGAAGAAATATCATCAACATTATACTCATTTGCTTTTCTAGCCACCTTCTTCTTGGCCAATCTTGAATTAGTCATCATAAAAACAACATCATTCATAGTTTTTTGTTTCAAGCGATTTCTTCTCTTTGTATGGACCCAAGCAAATATAATAAACAATTAATACAAAATTCATTCTTGAAATGAAATATAATTCATATTTCATAGTTATGAAAATTTACCATCTCAAAGGCACTCCAGTTACGCTCACAACCGGAGGCACCGCATGTCAAGCTCAAAACACGAATAGCATATTGTTGGAGCTCGGATGTTCATCCCATACGACTCCCACCATTCTGCTGGAGCTTTTGTGTCAATTGCTTTCTTGGCTATTGCTCTACCAAAAAACTTCCTTTGATGCTTGAAATCTTCAAGTTGAGTATCAATCTTATTCATTTCGTCTACATCCCCCACCATCCTCTCCATGCAATCATATAATCCACGTTTCACTTCAATATCAGCCTTAAATGAAGAATTATAATGTAATTGCGGGTTAAGGTAATAGCCCGCAGCATGCAAAGGACGATGAAGTTGCTTGTCTCATCTATGATCAATGACGTCCCACAAAGGAAAATAACTAAAGAATAAAAAAAATTGAATTAGTGTAGAAAACAAAACTACAAATTTAAAATTTAAAATTTAAATCAAACTTAATAGTTTACCCTCTCTCTACATTGTCGAAAGCCTGAGCAATTCTCTTTTTAGCCCGAACAATCTCTTCATATATGAAGCCCATGGCTGGCTTCACATCTGAATCAACCATACGGAGCACCCTGACCAAAGGATAAGCACCTTTCAAACAAGTAATAATATCTTTCCAAAAATCCTTGTCCAAAACCACATCTTCTATAAGCTTTCCATCCTTTGTCTTTGCAAACCGGATAGACTTCCACTCTTCAGAGGTGAACATCCGAATCAATGGTCCTTTGTTTTCATGGAGGCACCCCAAAGTTAGGTAAGATGTGGCAAAGCGAGTGAGGCCTGGTCTCACCAAATCTTTCCCTTTAGTGAAGTGGTGCAATAAAGTAATCAAAGCAGTTCTTGAATAAATGTAGGTTGTGATTTTTTTCCCCCTTGGAATAGTATCATGGTGAACTGGTATCTTCTTTTCCAAATCCTCCAACATTAAATCAATGCAATGTGCTCTCTCCCTCTCTTGTTTACCCCTCTGATTTCTGTCCTTACCCTCTGATTTCTTAATTTCGTAATTTTTAAGGTTCAGTTTGTGTCAACCATCTTTGAGGGCAAGGATGTTTTGGGGAGGGAGTATTCATATGTAAGGTGTAGAAAAAGAGTTAGTTAGTTAGTAATTAGTTGTTATGGTTGTTATTTCTGTTATGACTTGTTAGTTACCGTTGGAAAATTGGCTTATGGAGTCTATATTCAATGGCCTATAAATAAGAAGGCTTAGACTACAGTAGAGATGTTCAGTGAATTGTTATGATGAATGAATAAAGGAATTCCAGATTGGATTCTGCTCTCTCCCTCTCTTGTTTCTCTTCTCAACCCCTCTGATTTCTGTCCTTACCCTCTGATTTCTTAATTTATCTACACCCTAGCTATCAGCACCCCTCCCATATGCCAAACAGACCCCTAGGGAATGGAACGAAACGAAACGTCTGTTAAAATTACAATGACTCAGTCAAACTATGGCAGTATTATCATATATGCTGTCTAAATAGCTCCGCCATGTGTCGCTTAATTTTGCCTTTCATTATTTGTATCCCTTTTGTTGCATTTATTCTACCCTGTCCCCGTCTAAAAGTTTTTGCACCAGTTCGAATTATTGGACTGTTGGTCCTCCTATTCTAGTTGCCTAAGAAGTGTAACTTTAAGATGATAACATATATATATATATATATATATATATATATATATATATATATATAATGTGAACATATTTTTCAATCATGCATTTGTATGTCTCAAGTCATACATATTGATTTATGTCTTTTATTATGCCAGGTGGTTTGCAAAAAGATTTCTACATCCTGATATAGTTTATATTTATGATTACATTTTTCTATGGGATGAGGAATTAGGGGTGGAACATTTTTCTCCAGCAAGGTACCAATTTCTACATCAAGCCTTTTACAGAATGCTATTTTTAGTAATTTACTATTTTATATTGTCTGCATGTTTTGTTTGATCAAGCTTACACATACTTTAAGATCTATTCTTTAGTTGGCTCTTGTATTGATTAAAGGAGGAAAAGGATCAAATATAGTATTCTGCTTTTTCAAAATTGCATATACATTGAAATTGTAAAACAAAAAGGATTGGAAATATCCCAACCCGCTCTTGACCCAAATTCGATAGAGATACATCACAGAATTAATGTTCGGGCTAGAAACAAGAAATTTCACAGGTAACTTGTTAATAGAGAATGCTGATACAAACTGAAAATCAGTGCTTCTCATACTCACATTGTATAGTTTCATGCATGCAGACGGGTTTATGACAGCAGGGGCAAAACAAGGTGTTCAGATGCAAATCAAGGGCTACCTTGCACTGGGTAACTCTTACTTCAAGTTGGTAACATATACATGTGTGTGTGTGTACAAATTGTAGTGTAATTGTTATGAAGTCATTCTTGATGGATCTTGTTCTTCTGATGGTGTGCTAGCATCAAGATGACAGTAGGGATCCTGGTATCTTCTCACTTATGATGTTTGGTGAAGCCTAAGATTATGCATTTTAAAAAGGAAGCCTAATTTGATCATCAACTTATATGAGATAACATCTTTTCTTCTATACACTAGAGAAAATGATTTCTTGTTAGCCTCACAAAATGTAACAGAGAAAACGACTGAAAGACAGAAAGTAAAAAATGATAGGAAATCACAGGTATGCTAGTTATTCCATTTGCATATTGGGGGTAATGTATCATAAATTGAGAAGCCAGCCAAATAGCAGATTTAGATTCATTGCCCTTATGATTCCCAATGCAATGAATTTGATTGGAGTCATATATTAAATTGGTATATATATTATTAGCAAAATATGGAGTGTTAATACAAGCTTTCAGAGTGCGAAATGTTCAACACAAACTGAGCATGCATATAACTCTTTTCATTTAAAGTTTATGTGCTTTATGGATAGAGTTGTCTCCAACATCTTGATACCAGATCTCTAAGCAAGATAAGATTTTTGAATCTACAACTGTGGTATTGTTTGAAACTGGACCTTCACAGATTTTACAGTGTCTCCTGGTCTTATCAATCATGATGAATCTTGACATGATCTCATATAATCATGAATGTTATAAGTAAGCCATTGATCCCATTGCAAACCATGCTTCTGCTAACATATAAAAATACTCCCTCTCGTCCTTGATATAGAACCTATTTGGGAAGTTGATCTTGGTTCTAAATATAAATATGAATTGTGGCACACATGTTTTGTAATCGATCATGTTATGAATGCACAACCTTGTGTATATATTTTGTAGCTTAGTGGAAGGCATGGCTCCTATTTTCTCGCAATCTGCCTGGTATTGTGCTTGGCATCTTATACAGGTAATACTATTTCCACAGTTCATCTGGATTTTGGATATTATTCTATCAGAAGTGAAGCCGTGATTTTTGTCTTCCTAATTTACTCATTTTCGTGCTATATACTTTGCATAACGTGCATCTGTTATTATGAGTTATGATTTTCCATGTTTTATTTTGTTCACTAATCCTGTTATTTTGTCTTCAGAATGACCTTGTCCACAGATAGGGAATGGATATGAAACTAGGGTACTGTGCACAGGTAAGGTTTAATCTTGCTTTTTTGGAGAGCTCCTTCTTTTGGGCAAACTAGAAAAGTTGGAGTTGTTGATGGGGAATACATTGTTTATAGGGAATACAAACTTTGGGTGGGAGTGGTAATGCATAAACTAAAGTACTTTTCCTCCCTTTTCATTTATTTTGTATTCAATTACCTTTCTTATGATTGCACTAACTTGATCATCATATTTTCGGAAAATTCATGGCACTATCTGCAGTCAGTTTATTTCCAATAGCCACCAACATTTTCTAAAGCTGAACTACAGCCCCTTTGGACCAAAATAAAAAATTTTGTGGGTGAAAATACATTGTTACCCCTGCTTTATTGGTGTTTTAAAAAAGGGTCCACAGTCGCCGGAGCTCCGATGTTCTACCACCGATGCTCCTACCATCATCAAGCACCCGGTCTCTAGCAGTGACACTGACGCCAGCACCGGAGAATTATTTGCAAAGAAGGTGGTCAGGGAGGGATTTGGACCCATGATCCCTTGGCTTCCTAAAAGTATGATGGCCTCCAAGCTATTCAACCCATTTAGTTATATAGGGGAAAGCAATTATGTAACAACCTAATGTCCCTACTTATTAATTCCTTTATAATAACATGTAAGGAAATTAACATGTAAGACAATTTACAACAGATAAGCGAATTAAGATGTAAAGTAGGGACCTAAGTTTGTTACACACACATATATATAATGCCTTGTATAACTATATGGGTTGGATGGCTTGGTGGGCACCAAACTTTAGAAAGCCAAGGGGGTGGCCAGAGCTCCGGCAATGGTTGACAATTTTTGTTTTTTGAAAATAATAATGGGTTAAGGTCATGTGGCCTATTAGCTTAATTATAAAATTTTTAAAAATATAGGCCGCCTTAATAGGGTACAAGGCTCGAAATTTGAAAAAATGGCCTCTAACAGGTATGGCGCTAAATGCCACTTTATTGTAGAACAAGTCGGTAGGTTAAGGGTGAAGCGGCTGTTTCCACCCCTTAGATATTATATAAATAAGAATTAAAAATATATGATACCATAAATAACATTTGTAACATTTTTTTGGGTTAAATAGCAATTTTGCGCCGGAAGTTTTTTTGGGAGCAATTTTGCCCGGAAGTTTTTTTGGGAGCAATTTTGCCCCTCAGTTAACGGTCAACTAACGGTTGTTGTTAGTTGACCGTTGATGAGAGGGCAACATTGCTCCTAAAAAAACTTTCGGGGGCAACATTGCTTTCGAAGAAACTTCTAAGGCAAAATTGGTCCCCGTATATCTTAGGGGCAAAAATGGTACTTAACCCAATAATAATCAACGGCACCAATGTTTGTTCGCCCACAAAATTTAATTTAAATTATGTCTATTGGGGTGCAATGAGATTTTAGAATATTTTGGGGGCGATTGGATATTAATTGTTTACGGTGATCCTCAATTGAAATTTTCCTATATATTTTCCCAGCAATGGTGTAGGCATTTCAGTTTTCAATCCCTCCTGCATTATGTTTGCTGATGTAAAACAAATGAAAGAAATAACATTTGATTTCTTGAATTTAGGTTATTACGGAATTCATTGAAAGACCCAATCAAATCTGGCTTCTTGTAAGAAGTAGGCACTGTAGTTTTGTTGTTGAATCATCTAATAATTTACGTATCTCCTTGTGATTTGTTTATTTTGTCAACTACAGGTCTTTTTTTAGGCAAATTGCATGAGATGAGGTTATGATGGATCAGTTATTTTTATGAAAACTATATGAAATTGATACAAGTTTATTCTTTCTGAAGGCTGTGTTTATTCTTGCATGAATGCTTATCCCAGAATAAGTATACTATTCACAAATTTTTCAATTTAAGGTGCCTCATTGCTTCTTGCAACATTAATAATTTCTTTCTGTTTGCAGCTTTCAAATCACAAGCTAGCTAAGGTATGGTTTTGAATGGATCACGTGTAAAATCCTACTTCAATATTTCAAATATTCTATCATTCTCTTGTTGATTTTCATTCCAAATCAGAGGCGAAGAGCTGCTGCTGGTGATGTGAGAATTGAAGTGAGGCATGTGAGCTTGTACCGTTGGCTAGTTTAACTCCAAGGAACATTTGAACATTAATCTTTCGGGGAAGCCTCAGAAACTTAGTTTATTCTATGGACTGAGCAGATCAGAAGGCAGTCTACGCGGAAACTTGAAATTTTCAAAACGCGATGGAATGAAGCTGTAGCTGAGGACAAAAACTGGGTTGATTTCCAGGAAGACACCCGTGAGAGGTTTCCCTAATCTGCTCATGAAAAAAAGATAATAATAACATTCCTAGCACATAGGACAAATTAATTTAAATATTTTCCAAAAAGTGCTCCAAGTGGGCCTATGAAGAGAATACCTCATAAGTACGTACATAGGAGTCCTACGAGATGTTGAAGGCAATTCAAGATTTTGGCAAGTTCCTTGGACAGACGAAAAAGAGGTTCGAACGTATGCTTTTGTCAGTTTAACTTTTTTATTTTCAATATTTATCGTCAATAATTTTCAATAAATATTGTCAGGATAACTTACCAATAGTAAGGAAAATATGGCTTGGACGATAAAAAAATAAAAGGGAGAATGACTTAGGTCTTAATTAATGGAAATAATATCAAAAAAAAATCTTCATTGACAAGTGAGGTCATGAAATTAACAAATGAATTATTTATCATTAATAATTTATAGGTTTTATCAATATATTATTTCTTTTAATTGGAACTAAAAAAAAAATCGCATCGGCTACGTTTAAGCCAACTTATACATTAATGATTCTTAAACATTAATGATGTCTGGGGTTTGGGGAAAACCTTGGGCTTTGTGAGACACTAATAAAATATACTACCTCCTTGTCACAATTATAAGGCATAGTTGACTTTGTTTGGAGAGATTAAGGTTTAAATAAGTTATTTAATCATTTTATATGTTGTGTATCTTTAGATTAAATATTAGTTTATTAGTCAAACTAATTACTTTTGAAAAAAAAAAATTAAAAATAAAAATACTCTAAAGTAATTTAATTAGCTTTCTTAATTTCTCCAAAAAAGTCAACTATGTCTTATAATTAGGACCGGAGAGAGTAACATTTAAAATTCAAAATACATTATTTTCTTTTTTATATTCTTGACTCACATTCTCCACCCAACATTTTATCTCTCTCTGCCACCTACCCTCAGATCAATTCGTCTTTCCGCACTCTCTCTCATGGGACTCATCATATATCTTTGCCATGAATCAGACTCTCTCTCTCTCATTGGTCTCTCCCCCTCATCGCAATTTAGCTACTCTTCTCTGATCTCCCTCTATTTCTCATCATCTCTTTGGCACTCTCTCACTGTCGCTTCTGCTCCTTCCTTTCTCCACATTCAAAATGGAGATCCATGCCTTTATAATCTTATGCCTCCTAATCGGTGCGATTTTGTGAAATATATATGCTTTTCCCTCTAGCTTGCGAGTCTATCATGCTCACTTGAGGAGCCTTTATTAATTCCCAAGTTAACTAAGTGAAACTATGATATTGACATTGAGGAATTTGGTTGGTTTTGAAATCATTTTTAGTATAATCAATGAAATGTAATGTGGTTAATCCTTAGATTTTTTTTTTTTTGGGATGTTTTATGTGTAATGATGAATGGTCTTCGGCTATCCTAGTTCACTTAATTAATATATTAGGGAGTTAATGCAATACAACTTGGATGAATTCAATATTGCTCGTTCTTCTAGTGGAAAGTACTCAATTAGACCACTAACCAACAAGCAAGTAATGAACAATCTTATTATCAATAATATTACAAGCTATACTGCCACGCAATCATCAATAACTCAAGCTTTTTTTTTTTTTTTTTGACCAATCCGGAGTGCAAAAAGTGATGCAGTAGTGTAATATAAAAAACTCAACTCTCAACATTGAAAAACAAAGATTGAAACTCAATTACTACCCTTTGAAGCCCTACAACTCAAGCCCTCATCCATCTTCGTTGATAGTCGAACCTTCTAGTCACGCGTAGGAGCTCTCATGGCAGAAAGATGGAAGAAAGTCAAAGAAATGGTTGATGAGAGGTGCTGTGCGATGAAATGATGAGAGAATCGATGAATATAATGGAGAGCCAAGGGATGGTGTATGAAGTGGTCATGTGTTGAATCTCCAAGAGGGATGTCGCGTCAAGCACTTCCCAATTGCTTCCAAGGCCACCTGCAGTACAAATTTAACAAATCAATGGTTTAAGAGTAATTACAATTTGATGACAAAATTACCCTTTTTATCCTACTTTTCATTAGATTGCCCTCTTACAACAGTTAGGCACAAATGATGCATTAATGCCCAAGTACAAGTTTTTTTTTTTTTGGGGGGAAAATCACGTTTTGGGTATCAGAAAAGTTTCATAAGCTTGTTAATAACAAGTGAAACAACAATCATTAACAAGTAGATCAACTACTATTAACAAGTTGTGAGACTTTTCTAATATTATTTGTCTTGGTTAAGACCAAAACGTGATTTTCCTTATTTTTTGCTACAAAACCATTTAGGTGAGTTGGATCACAAATACAAGTTAAATACACCCCCAAAATGGCATAAAAAATGTTATATAAACTTTAAACATATCAGCAAGACATTGGCTACAAATTATGAGATATAGGAATAGAGTTCAGAGTATGATTATAAAGGTTCCTAAACAAAAATTACAAGTCGAACAGCAGAAGATCAGCCATCCCATTAGGATTAGAAGTTTACGCACAACTTTCTCATGTGGTAGATAGTCTGACCATAAATTTTGTCTGGCTTCACATTTAAAGGTCAACGACGCTTCACCTGATTGGTAGAATAGATTAAATACCAATCCTTGTGGATCACGCAATATGTACCCAAATCCACTCTTACTTTTAGACATTAGAGTGAATGGTCTAACGATAACAAAACTAGAAAAGTAGTTTGTTTTACCAGACAATTTATTATGGAAAGCTTAAGAAATACCCGGATCATTAAATGATCTGTGGGGTATGATCATCTTCATAATTTATCTGATTTTAAGCATAAAATGAATGAGTTAAAACATATTCGCTCAAGGATCATTATTTAAACATAAACCTGGAAAAAGGAAAAGGCTTTTGAAATTCAAATATAAGGATAATATTCTGAGTGAGAATCACAAAATATCCAAATATAAGGTTGTTAGTTATGCTTAGTTTTGATGATGACAAAAATACTTATCATTATCCTTAACAAAAAGTTTGTATCATATACATTGACTAACTGCTATATTTAATGTAGATTAGTCCAAGTTAAATTATGGAGAATGATCAAAAGAAGAGAAGAGAAGAAAGAGTTAAATTATGCAGAATGTTCAAGAGAAGAAAAGAAAGAAAGAGTTGAGTTATGGAGATTAATCATGAAGGAGATAAGAGTTCACAGCAAGAAGAACCTGCAGAGGTTGTCAAGGAAGCAAGAAGTTGTCAAAGGACTTTTGGAAATAATCAAGAAGAATAGGAGAGATTGAAGAAGGAAGAACTTGATGAATGGAATGAGAATATCATTATTCAAGATCTTAGATTGATACTAGAAGTCTCTACGATCAAAAGAATGTTTGAATGGCTCAATTCATAGTTAAAACAAGCAAATATAAGGTTTAGGATGATCTAATTTGAGTTATGAAGTTGCAACTCGAGTTAAGTACTTTGTTACAATGTTTTTGCGTCTCTGGACTGGTTTAACTCGAGTCAACCAATATTGACTCGAGTCAACAGTGCTTTTCAGCACCTCTGCTATACTCTGTTTCACGTTTCAGCTAAGCGAGGTCTGGTATTTCGATGATATCTCCCAAACCAGAGATCGGATTGGGGTGAAACCAATGGCATATGAAACTAGACTCCCAATGCAGCATTTTGTTTTAAAATGCAAGCCCAAAGGAGTTCAAATCAAGGAGCTATGAATTGTGGAAGTTGACAGTGAAATTCATGCCACACAGCAACCAAGCTTTGATGTTTTGAGTGTATCTCACAAACTACAAATCCAATTGAGCTAAAATCAGTGGCATATGAAAGTAGACTCAAAATGCGTTCCATCAAGATTTGAACCAACTAAAAAGGAGTTAAGGCCAGGGAGATATGGTTTCTGGAAGTTTGCCCATGTTCTGAAAGAAGACAGAATGCTGTAATATCAAGGCAGACACTCTGGAACAAACAAAGGTAACAACTCGAGTTAAGTAAGGATGACTTGAGTCACTTCGTTAGAGTCATCACTTAATGACTCGAGTTAAGCTCTGTGTTCAAATCATTTTCGAAACTCATCTCGACAATATTTGTGAAAATGATTGTGACTCGAGTTAGAAGAGAATGACTCGAGTCAGGTTGATATAGAGACGTTCTTTAAAAGAGATGAAGCATTGACTCGAGTTACGAATAGTATGACTTGAGGTAAGTTGTTACAGAAACATCCAAAGATGAAGTTGTGACTCGAGCTAGCATAGTATGACTCGAGTTAGCCTTTGTAGTTCAGAAAATCACCGTGTTCGAAATATTGTTTCTCATCAAGATCATTCAGATGGATACCAAAAGGACTTATACTACTTCTTAACATTATTTATATAATTTGTGTATAAGTTTCAGATGATCAAACGAAGGATTAACATCAGATTATCAAAAAGTGAATGATTACGTCAGAGCTCACAACGGTAACTTTAAGCAAGTCACAACGGTCATATTCCAACGGGAAGAATTACTCAACAGACGAATACTCACAACAGTTAAATGATCTTCATTGCCTATAAATAGCAAAGTCTTCAAACCAAAAGAAGTGACGATTGATGAATGACTCGACGAACCCAATGAGATGATTTTACTACTTCATTGTCGATAGTTCAATAACTCATACACTCTGTTTCTCAATGTTTATATAGTTTACAGTAGAGAGTAGAGAGTGAGATGATTGATTATGTACTTCAGTGTTTATTCATTCACTTCTGAGAGAGAGAGAAAATTCATTGTAATTATCTTATCTGAGAGTTCCTCAAGATTGGGTGATCTTGAGTGGGAAACCTATTGTATTGATTACAACTTGTAAGGGCAGTGAATCCTAGTGAGAGGATTACTTCGAGTACAGAGTGTGTAATCAAGTGGGTGTATTGATTACAACTTGTAAGGAGGAGTGAATCCTAGTGAGAGGATTACTTCGAATACAGAACGTGTAATCAAGTTGAAAGAAGATAGTGGATTGAAAATCTCAAGTGGAGCTTGGGGACTGGACGTAGGTCAAGGATTGGCTGAACCAAGTATAAATCTCGGTTGCATATTCTTTTCCCTTATCTCTTATATTTCCAGTATATATTTATTTGAATATCTAATTGTTGATTTAGAATACACGAAAAGATTTTCAATCTTCCAAGTTTTTAATCTTCACCCAATTCACCCCCTCTTGGGTTCAGCCGGTTCTTACAAAGGTGTTGATCAATTAAAGTTCTGAAGCTATTTAATGAAAACAATATTTAGATAAAAGGCTAAAAATTAGAAAGTAAAAATTTTATTTTGAATATCAATCTTATTCTAATATTGTATTCTGAAAGAAGCTCATCGCACCAAAATCCGTGCCATATTTCTCACAAAATAATATATATATATATATATTTGTTTTTCTTTCTTAGCTTGTTATGCAAATTCGAATATATCCATAAATCTTGTACAGGGATGCAAAAAGAATTTAAAGGCCCAAAACATGGTGTGGAGAGCTCAAGAATACTTTTCTTTTGTTGCATTAATGCTCTCACTTGCCAAGCTTCAACAAGAAGACCCTGTATTCAACGGTGAGGAGAATGTGACTATTATAAAAGGATCCATTCTCAAGAAGACAAAATGCAAGGAAGAGAAATACGAAAAATCCATTATTTGATTCAACTACAAGCTGAAAAGTGAGCTTATTTATTGTACCTAAGTGCGTAGATCAACATTCCTCTGTTTTGAGAGAGATCTAATTTGTATTTTTACTATCTTAATCGAGTAGCTTAAGATTATGATATCTTAAATGGTGTGCACCCTTACTGGAGTAAGGGGAGTGTTCTAATTGAATGTAATTTGGTACCAAAAGTCCACTAAATCTTAAAAGTTATAGCGAAACTCTCAGAAATATTTTCTAGACATAGGTCAAGTGGTGGGGACTGGGGAGTGTGCTTATTTCCAAACTCTTTCTTCTATGATGATATGTTTGTTAACTCTGAACTTAAATTCAGTTTAAATAATTTTGAGTTATTAATCACCCAAAATATGCGACTTTAATCCTTAATAATTTGCCGCTAACTCCACATATGCGACTTTAAGTGGATGGCGGTGCAGCTGAGAGAGGGGGCTATGACAGAACTGAGACAATAGTTGAGCCTGGCCCAGATTACAGGATTTGAGGAGATGCGCACCATGCTTTGGGTGGCTACTAAAAGAGCGTGAGACACGGAGGAAGCTCGACAGAGAGATGTTCAAGGATTGTTCTTTGCTCCCTAAGTCCCACAGGAGGTATTGGCAAGGGAGCCAACTCTGGTGCTTGAAATCCAAGGCACTTCGAAAGAAACATGAACCTTCAGAATCATTTAACGGGTTTTGACCAAGCCCCAGTAAATCAAAGCTAACATGAATCTGAACTCACATCAAGAATCTGTGATGGCTGCACTCACTATCATCGGATCATGTCTTCAGTGCGGAAAAGAACCATTCTGGGAATTGCTAGGTGAAGCGACCTTCCTCATAACACTAACAATTAGCTGCTTACATCACTCAAACACTACCATAACGAATGAGGAAAACTCATTTAGAAGACTTTATAAACTTAATCATGGTAGAAAAGACTTTAACTACACCAAAAAAGACTCTACCTTAGTTAAAAGAAGTGGCATAACTACCTGCAAACATTATTTATGATGGAAAAGAAATAAACTACACATTCTTCAGCACTATCATGATTATAGAAAAGAGTAAAAGTAATACAAAGTGCTATCATGGTTAGAAAAAAATTTAACCAAAATTTTCTCTTTATCACAAAACACACATTTAACCTAACACAATGACCAACATGGGGATCAAGGCACAAAAGAGAATGCCCACAAGCCCAACAACAATAAGCACTAGATAGATTTAGGAGAAGGGATAGACAATCACAAATGAAGGAACTGATAAATGGCTGAGTGAATAGTCCTGGGGCCTCAGTGCTTCTATATATAGCAAGATATACAACAGAATCGTACATGAGTTTGTTATAGATGAATATAAACCAAACGCGTGGCAGGGGCGAATCTTATACCAGCTGTCATACAATCTACAATAAATACGTATATGTAGAAAACACTAATCACACTAATTATTCATTTGTCTTAACATGCCCCCCTCTCAAACGAGAGGTTGTGGGACACAGACCAAGTTTGAACCTCAAGAAGGAAAATTGAGTATGAGTCAAAGCTTTTGTGAGACAGTCGGCCACTTAATGTTGAGATGGAACATGAGCTATAGTAATATCACCAGCTAACACTTGATCTCGAATGAAATGCACATCAATGTCAATATGTTTGCTTCTTGCATGATGAACTGGGTTAGATGCAAGAGCTTGAGCACTCAGGTTATCGCACCATATAACAGAAGGTTTCTCTAAAAACAACCCCAGTTCAGAAAGTAGAGTACACATCCATTTAAGCTCAGTAGCGCTATCAGCTAGGGCTTTGTATTCAGATTCTGAGCTTGCCCTTGACACAACTCTTTGTTTCCTGGAGGCCTAAGAAACTAAAGTATCTCCTAAGTAGACACATAGACCTCCTATAATCCTTCGATCATCTAAATCAGTGGCCCAATCAGCATCAGTGAAGGCCATTAATCGAAGAGATTTAAAAGGTTTAAGGTGCAAAGCATAATGGTAGGTGGCTTTAAGGTACCAAAAAATCCTCTTAACTCCTTGAAAATGAATATCAGGGGGGCAGGACAAAAAATTGACTAAGTTTATTAATTGAATAGGAAATATCAAGTCTGGTGGTTGTGACATTGCAGAGAACCAATAGCTTGGCGTTATAAGGAGGCATCAGACATAGGCTGACTATCAGTACAGAGATGGTGCGTCCAGTCACCATGGGAGTAGGAACAAGAGCACAATCGAACATATTGAACTTTTTAAGCAAATCCAAAATGTATTTTCCTTGGTTTAGATAAAGCCCAGACTCATCTAGATAAACTTTGAAGCCAAGAAAATAAAAGAGATCCCATGTCCTTGAGTGAGAAAGTATTATTTAGCAGGACTATGAAGCTTTTAATGAACTTAGAATTATTGCCTGTAATTAATATGTTATCGACATATACTAAAATAAAGATGATCAGAGACTTTGTCCTTAGAAAAAACAGAGAAGTATCACTCTTTGAATTCTGAAATCCCCACTGAGACAACGTATGTCATAGCCGATCAAACCAAGCACGAGGTGCTTGTTTAAGGCCATAGATTGCCTTAATTAATTTGCACACATGAGTAGGTTTCTTAGGGTCACTGAAACCATCAGGTTGACACATATATACATGTTCTTGGAGAAAACCATTAAGAAAGGCATTGTTTACATCCAATTTCCTAATATCCCAGCGGAAAGTCACAGCAAGAGTTAAAAGTACTCGTATAGTAGTTGGATTGACAACAGGGCTGAAAGTCTTGAAGTAATCAACACCATTGACGGTCTTGAAAACCCTTTGCAACCAATCGTGCCCTGTGCTTAAGGATCAACCCATCAGTGCAAAATTTGGTTTTGAAAACCCAGCGACTATCAACAACTTTTTGAGCATGATCGAAAGGTACTAGAACATAGGTGCCATTCCAAACGAGAGCGTTATATTCGTCTTGCATTGCTTGCTTCCATTAGGGAGAAGAAAGAGCATCATCCATGGTTCTCGATGGACTTGCCTGAGACAGGGAAGACAATGACTCCAATGCAAGAAAACCAACAAAAGGATGTCGGGGCTTCATGATGCCATCCTTAGCCCTAGTAATCATATGGTATTGATTATGAAGGGAACGAGCTAGAGACTCTAAAGGAGATTGGGCCTCAGTATGGGCTGAAACTAAGACAAGAGGGCCTTCATTGATGGAGATAGAAGGAGATGGTCCAGAAGAGCTACCAGAAGGACTAAAGGACAGAGACAAAATTGGGCTAGGGGATTAAAAATCCTGTCATGAAGAATTGACTGAGAATGGCACTGAGCATGACGACAGAACAATAATAAACGGAATAGGGGTGTGCTCTAATCAGCCGTAGAAGAACGTTGTGCAAGAAAACCTGATACACAAGGAAACACAGAATCATCAAATACCACATGCCTGGAAATGTAAATTTGTCCAAAGGGACTCAAGCACTATAGCCTTTTGACTGAGGCTGGACCAAGAAAAACTCATTGTTGGCTATGATACTAGAGCTTGTGAGTATTGTATGGGTGAAGATAGGGATAACAGGCACAACCAAATGGTTTTAGCAGCAAATATTTAGGATCAACATCATAGAGACAAAACAGAGGTGAGACACCACTAATGGTAGCTGTTGGCAAACAATTGATAAGGTACACATCCATCTAAAAAGCTTCAACTCAATAATTTAATGGCAGATGAGCTTGAGCTAATAAGGCTAAACCAGTCTCAACAATGTGCTGGTGTTTCCATTCAGCTAAACCATTCTGAGAAGAAGTGTAGGGACAAGTAAAACGCATGACAATCCCAACATCATTAGCAATTAGCTTAAATTCAGTGCCATATCACATTGAACAGACTTAATGGTTGTGTTGAATTGATTTTCAACATAATGACAGAAGTGATTAAATGCAATTACGGCTTCACCTTTGTGTTTGAGGGGGTATAACAATGTATATCGGCTATAATCATCAACAAAATGAATGTAATACTTATGACCATTGATTGATTCCCATAAATCAGTGTGAATGAGAGCAAAAGGAGAAGAGGCTCGAGACCGAAAAAGGGAAAATGGTAATTTCTTAGATTTTCCATATTAGCAAGAAGCACAGACAAAATTCTCACTATCTCTAACATTCACATTACAGAGCTCTAGAAGTTGTTTTAAAATTATATTACTAGGATGGCCTAATTTTGTATGCCATTTGAAGAGCAGAACATCGGCCTTGGAGGGAATAGCCGCCATGTGAACTTACTAACGAGATAGAGTCCATGTCTTGGAGGTCCCTGCATCAATAGCCAACCTGTCTCCCATTCCTTCACAACACAGCCATGATTAGAAAAATTGATAGCAACAGGGTTATCTTCAACGAGCTTATGCACACTGATTAAGTTCTTCATTGCTGATGGGACAACAAGAACATCTCGAAGATTAAGTGTAGAGTTAGAACAATGAAGAAAGGTATAACCAGTGCCCTAAATTCGGGTCTTAGCTTCGGTGCAAGCATATAGAAAAGGATTACCTGCAGGGGAGATAGAGTCAAGTTGAGTAGACGTGGGATTCACATGATGACTTGCGCCGTTGTCAATATACCAGTCTAGGTCAGTGATGACGTGACGCATAATAGACTAAGGAGAGCCACTAGACTTCGGACGCTGATAGCATGTTTCAAAGTAGTGTCCATACCAGTCATAGTAGCTACAGTGAGGACGGCCATCGTTGCCACTGCGAGAACCAGATTGACCTCCTCGGGAACCACGACGGCTACAAGAGCCTCTCCACGAGCTATAAGCAAAAGAAAATGGTTGAGTTGGAGAAATTTTTTTAGATGAAGCAGAGGAGTTCTTAGTGGTGACATTGGCCGACGGTTGAATGGACAGAGATGCAAACTGGTTGAGTTTCTCCAAATGGCTCTCGAAGGCCAGCAAGGAGGCTTGAGCATCAACCCAAGTCAAACCAACTTGATCAATGAGTTTGACGACAATAGCATTGTATTCGGCGTCTAATCCATTGAGTGGGTGGAGGATTAGATCATCGATGGAGATAGGAGCACTGACGAGGACAAACTAATTAGAGACATTTTTCATTTTTGCTAAATATTCATCCATTTTCATACCATTCATACGTGTTTGATGAAGCTCTGATTGATATTTCATGACTCTTGACCGTGAGAATGCACTGGTGAGTGCTTGAGCACTAGTCCGAGTTCTAGTGCGATCTTTTACTTATTATTTGTTACTTTTCTTTTTGCCATCCATTATTTGTTACTATTTGCTTATTATCTTTTATTTGTAATATTTATTTTTAAAAAGTATTATCTATGTAACAATTTTTTTAGTGTTCTACTTTTTCCGCTTCTAGATTAAGTTGTTTCTTATTTTTGTTTTAATTTTATCATTTACATGTTTACCCGGAAAAAAATAAGAAATAAAAATTGGTTGCCTCCAAATTTTGTTTGTTTGATTTTTTTCATTTACATATTTTTTTGATACATTGATTCACTAAAAGTTATCATTCTCACTTTGTACTCCTCCCACTATTTCTGTTATTTTTTTTTTTTTTAATCATTAATCCTTCTTTAACGGTACATTTCCTTATTTGTTAATAATTTATCATTCAGTTAATTGCCTTTATTTAGTTGTGTTGTTTCTTTTATTGTTCTACAGATTATTCTACTCTTTATCATTCACACTTGTACTAATTTGATTAGTCGTTTATTTCTTTTTTTCCTCGATAATTTGTTTTTTTTTTTTATTTAATGTATTGAGCCATTTCTCCTTTATGATTAGATCTCATCCTCCCTTTATTATTTGTTATTTACATTTATATTTTCACATGAATTTGTTATTCATTAATCAAACAAAATTTAGAGGCAACCAATTTTTATTTCTTATTTTTTTCCGGGTAAACATGTAAAGGATAAAATTATTAATGAACATTACAATATTTGAAGGCATAAATAATACGTACTTTATTTAGAAACAAAAAATTAAAATTAAAATGAAAAGATAAATATAAATATAAATAACAAGAAATAATTTGTATTTTATTTGTACACATTAGACTTCAATTATACATACAAGATACAAAAATATACAAGTAAACAGAAATAAATACAGTTAGTTAAAAAGACAACTGAAAATGATAAAATATTAACAATAAAAAAAACTAAATGCATTATAAATGATATGTATTTTCTTCATCAAAAAAATAAAATATACTTTATTATAAGAAAAATATAAGCATTATTTATATGTGTGTTTTTTCCTATCCCAATTTTCTTGTGAAAAATATCAATACTTGAAGCAAATTTATATGTGTGTGTTTTGTAGTTGATTATTGGTTTGTTTGCTTGTTTTAAATTTTCTTTAGTATTGATATTTTTCACAAGAAAATTGGGATAGGAAAAAACACAAATATAAATAATGCTTATTTTTTTTCTTATTATATAATTATTATTTTACCCATTAAGAATTACTTATGAATGAAGATACAGGTTCATCCGGAACCACAAACTTCAATAGGATTCCTGAATATCATGCCTCATACATACCTAGGCCAAATTTCGGAAACCAACAACAGACCCCTCTTATGAGTATGTTAGTACTCTTCCTCGAGCTAATGTTGATGATGGCTCAATGTTAGTCCTTGCAGGAACACCCCCACAACTTTGGGAAGAAGTAATGTTACTGATGGGAGTCGTCGACTATCCTATTTATGATTTAGAATTATTACCTATGACCACTAATATTTATTTTCTTATTCTATTTTTTGCCCACTTAGAGTTGCTGAATATGTTTGTATTATTTAAATTACTTGAATTATTATGATCAGTTGAAAATTTTTGGCGAAATCAGCTATTGACATCTACATTTTTGGTGCCATATATATTATGCCACTATTTCTAGCCATGTCAACCTCCATTGTTCCTATGATGGCCTTCTGGATGTTGTTACTAAACCTGGTATCTACAAGATTTAACATAAAGACAAAACATAGCCATCACCAAAATCCTCACAGCCAGGCTAAGTAATAATACTAACAATAACTTCAAATTGCAGATTGACAGGGTTATGTAGTATTTAGGAAGTCAAGGCATAAAAGCCATTGAAGGAAAAGCCTTCACAGCAAAGGAGTTGGCTGGTAAAGAATGGAACATCACTTTACCAACCACACAGCCGTTAGTACCTGCTCGATCAAGCTTTTGGGAAAATAACAACAAATCAGTAGGTATTCGTTTTTCCGATTATAAAATAGAAGGGATAACTGAACCGAAATCTGATGATGAACATGGTAACCCCATGTTAGTCATCCTAGAATCAAACCCGGATCCTTTACAGGTATTATATGATTATTACCCTGATTATGATTGGTCACAGGATTTTGACCAAATACCTCACCCAGATGATTGTTCTTTGTTAATTCATTGTAAATATGGAGGTGATTATCCTAAATTTTTTACTAACCCCTTTGCATCAGAATGTCAGCGAAGCGTGGTGGGTAGTACAGACTTTGAAACTTTTTCTTCCGCCTTTGCAATGTTCAATGTAAATACCCTAATGGAGGATGATGAGTATGATCTGCCATACCCTCAACAGTCTTTACCCTCTAAATGGGATGAAGAAATCCCTATACTTATGAATGAAGATACAGATTCATCCGGAACCACAAACTTCAACAGGATTCATGAACATCATGCCTCATACATACCTAGGCCAAATTTCGGAAACCAACAACAGACCCCTCTTCCAACAGCAGGACAACAACAAGGAAGACAACGTGGTAGAAATTACCCTTATGAGTATGTTAGTACTCTTCCTTGAGCTAATGTTAATGATAGCTCAATGTTAGTCCTTGCAGGAACACCCTCACAACTTTGGGAAGAAGTAATAGGACGATGGGAGTCGTCGACTATCCTACACTGTTCAAACATTGCTTTTGCCAACAATCAGGAGAAGGTCAGTTACATTGAAAACCTTCTAGGTAAGACATCTAAATTCTATTATTTAAATTGGACTGCTGCATTCCCCACAGAATACAATAGGTTAATTGCTTCAGCAGACAACACACAAAATGTGACAGGACAGATTAGGCAACTTATTATAGGTTATGATCCTTTTAGAGGAAGTAATGAAATGCAGGAGAAGGCATTACAAGATATAGAAAGGCTTATCATAGAAAATATGAAAGATATAGATAACTATTCCAATGCTTTCCTAAATTTAGCGTCAAAATCTGGACAGGCTTTTAACCAGAACATGAGTGATAAGTATTTTAGTAAATTGCCACCACCCTTTAACAGTATCATAAAGGATGAATGGTATAAGGCTTACCTGACAGTAACTCAAGGGATAGCCCCTAGGATAGTCTTTACCAAAGAATACCTCAAGAAGAAATGTATAGAAAATGAGGTAGCCAAATAGGTTAAGGATTATAACTTCTGCAAACAGGTGTATATACTAGGCTATTTTCCTAAAGACAAGAAGAGGATTAGGAGAGCCACCAACTATAGGAATGGAATACCTCACAAAAATCACATCAGGAAGTTTAAAAAAGGCATAAACCTCCCACTAAGAAGTGTAGATGTTATGTTTGTGGTGAAGAAGGACATTTCGCCAAAGAATGTCAAAACAAAAGAGGTAATACAGAAAGGTTTGCGCTTTATCACTCACTTGACTTACCTCAAGACTTTGATGTTGTTAGCATTGATCAAGATGATCCTGACAATGACAACGATATTTGTTCAGCTATAGATGATGACCTTGACAACTTCACTACAGATATTTCTTTGATTCCTAGTTTTCCCATTATGGTGCTTTCAGGAGAATGGAATGTTTCTAGGGGATTAAAAACCCTGACATCATCACAGAATATTTGCAACCATGACTTTGAAAACTATTTTGAAAAGATTGGGCAACCCCCAAAATGTTTTTTCTGTGATTTACTTTTGAACCAGAGGATAAGAACAAGATGTAGATTTTGTGACTTAACCCTTTGTTATTTGTGTGCTGAAAATAAGATAGGATTCAGTTTCCCAGCGCTACCTAAGCCAGTAAGATCTACCACAGATTATCCCACATTGGTGAAAGAACTCATCAACAGAAACAGGGATCTAGAAGAACAGGTAGAACAGCTACAACGACAGCTTCAACAGATAAAAGGAAAAAACAAAGACCCTAAGGAAAACCAGGAAATAGGAGGAATCCTTAGACAGAGAAATTTGGTAATAAGAGAGAGCATTCCTTGGACCTCTGAACCAATAATAGAGGATTGTGAAGAATGTAACAGCATTCTCCATTACCAAGGTACATCGCCAGAAAAGGGTATAGTTAAAAATAATCTGCTAAATTGTTTTGCTACAATCTATGTGTGCAACGAATCTCTTGTTGTTAGTTGTATCATAGATACGGGAGCCGATAGGAGCGCATCACCCCTAATGCGATTCCCCGGACATTTCTATGAAGAAATGTATGGACGGAGTTCATGTCATGACCCTTAAATCAAACCTCTTTGTAAAATATAAGTTTAAAGGTGCACATATCTGATTTAACAAAGAAAGGTATTCTCTTCCTATGACTTATGTAATGAATTTTGCCCTCGAAGATAGAACACAGCTTATCATAGGAAAGAATTTTTTAGATAATGCAGGAGGAGGATATTTGTGTTTAGGTAACAAATTCATAATCATAAAACACACAGACAGAAGAATCACTTCTCCAATCAGTAAAAGTGTAGATTTTCAAGTTTTAGAAGAAGAAATAGAAGAATCAGAAGATGATGAACTCATACAGGATTGACTATGTTTCAGTGAAGGAAAACTCACAGACTTTAAAAGTTAGATGACCCCACTTTTAAATAAACTCCAACAGTTACAGGTGATAGGAGATAATCCCACAACATTATGGGAAAAGAATAGGATCACTTGTAAATTAGAGATTATTAACCCAGATCTAACCATACAAGACAAACCCATTATCCCCTCACTTGCAGAACAAGAAGCATACCAGAAACACATAGATTCTCTGCTACAGATAGGAGTAATCAGACCCAGTCAAAGCAGACACAGAACAGCCGCTTTTATTGTACATTCAGGAACAACATTCAACCCATATGGTTCCACATTTAGAGGTAAAAGTAGATTAGTTTTTAATTACAAACGGTTGAATGATAACACATATAAGGATCAATACAGCCACCCAGGAATTGACTCCTTGCTCCAGAAGATCAAATCCAAAAGGATTTACAGTAAGTTTGATTTAAAATCTGGTTTTCACCAAGTAGCGATGCATCCGGAATCAATTACTTGGACAACCTTTTGTGTCCCACAAGGACTTTTTGAATGGCTTGTAATGCCATTTGGTCTGAAAAATGCACTAGCCGTCTTTCAGCGAAAGATGGATAACATTTTTAAGAAATACAGTTTCATTGTTTGTTACATTGATGACATTTTGATATATTATGATAATATATCACAACATGTGCAGCATCTCAAGGTATTTTTTGATGAATGTGTTACTCATGGTTTGGTTTTGTCAAAAACCAAGTACAAACTAGGAGTAACCAAGGTAGAATTTTTAGGATTAGAAATAGGAGAAGGGAAAGTGAGACTTCAACCGCACATTGTAAAGAGCATAGTTGAATATCCAGAAGAATCTCTAACAGATTTAAAAGGATTACAGAGATTTCTAGGAATACTTAATTATGCCAGAAATTACATCCCTAACCTCAAAAAGTACACAGGACCCTTGTAGTCCAAACTCACCCCTCGAGGTGAAAGGAAATTCAATAAACAAGATTTGAAGAAGATCACAGAATTAAAGAATATAATTAGGAATCTCCCAGATTTAGAACTTCCTCCGGAAGATAGTTATATTATTATAGAATGTGACGGATCTCTTAATGGATGGGGAGGAGTCCTTAAATGGAAACCTCACAAAGGAGATTTAGCATCCGCAGAAAGGGTTGCGAGATATGCTTCAGGAAAATACAAAACAACAATCTCCAATATAGATGCAGAAATCATGGCTTTGCATCTACAGTTTAGAAAAATTTAAAATATTTATTATTGATAAAAAATAATTTACCCTTAGGATTGATTGTGAAGCCATAATTAGTTTCTACAATAAACTTGCCACAACACGCAAGTTAAGTAGAAATAGATGAGTAAGATTTTGTGATTATCTTACTTGTATAGGAGTAACTGTTAATATAGAACACATCAAAGGTAAGGATAACACAGGAGCAGACACATTATCTAGGATTATTTCTAACAGTGTATCCTTTGCTTTTGTAGAGATTCGAAATGAACAAGGGGAAAACGCCAGTAAAAACTGAGCACAGAGCAGAGTCATCAGAACCAGTTAAAGAAATGATGACATTTGGAGGATCCGTTCTGGCTAAATACCCACCAGGACACAGCAAATCCTTCAAACCTTTACCTCATCTACCCCTCCTGATGAGTCACAACAATGTTTATTAGATGCTTTTTGGAATGCTTCTACAGCAAGACAAAAGCACACAGCTTTAAACGCACTCAATTATTATTTTTCAAAGATACGAGAAAAGCCCCTCAGCAAGAATTTCTCATTTTATGTCTCGTTTCGTGGGGATAGACTTGGAATTTATATAAAATACCCCGAACTGGTCAAAGCTATTGGAAACAATCCCAGGCCCCTCTGGCAGGGATACTATGATTTCCAAGAAGCCTGGAAACAGGCCACAACCACTTTACCACCACCTATTTTTGTGGAAGGAAGATCTCTAGGAGAATTACCCCCACATATTATAGGTACAGATTTCCTTATGGAAAACAGGCTAAAACAGTATGAATTTACTAATGTTTCACTTTTTCAGTGTAATTTAAATTTACAGCAGGAACTGGAGAATGAGCGCAAGGAGAATCAGAGTATGAGAGAACACTTTAAGAAGCTCAAAAATTTAGATAATGGTTGTTAATATATATTGGTAAAAAATGTTGTTAGTTATTACTGAACTTTTTGAAAAGAGAAAATGGAAAAATTTGAAGTGGATGTTTGGATAGGGGTAAAAACTAACCGTAGGGAGAGGAAACCAAGAGAATACAAAAACAATATTGAGATAGGAAAAAAATGAAAAGATAAATGCATAAATGCATATGTAAATAAATTAAAAAATTAGTTATGAAACGAACAATATCAACACTGAAGCAAATGTAAAACAAGAAAACAAACCAATAATCAACTACAAAACAAACGACTACAACAAAAATATTGAGATAGGAAAAAATGAAAAAAATAAATGAAGAAATACATATGGCGCACACACACACAAAATAATTAATTACAAAAAAAATATTGAGATAGGAAAAAAGGAAAAGATAAATGAATAAATACATATGTCAGGCACACACACAATAATTAATTACAACAAGAAAATTAAGATAAGGAAAAAGGAAATGATAAATGAATAAATGCAATTGTAAATAAATTAAATAATTAGTTACGAAACGAAAAAATATAAACACTTTGAAGCAAATTTAAAACAATCAAACAAACCAATAATCAACTAAAACACAAACTATTACAACACAAATATTGAGATAGGAAAAAACGAAAAAAAATAAATGAATAAATACATATGGCGAACAAAAAAAAATTTAATTACAACAAAAATATTGAGATAGGAAAAAAAGGAAAAGATAAATGAATAAATACATATGACACACACACACACACAATAATCAGTTGCAACAAGAAAATAGAGATAGGAAAAAAGGAAAAGATAAATAAATCAATACATATGTCTCACACACACACACACAATAATCAATTACAACAAGAAAATGAAGATAAGAAAAAAAGGAAAAGATAAATGAATAAATGCATATGTAAATAAATTAAAAAATTGGTTATGAAACGAACAAAATCAACAATGAAGCAAATGTAAAAAAAACAAACAAACCAATAATCAACTACAAAAAAAAAACGAATAGAACAAAAATATTGAGATAGGAAAAAACGAAAAAATAAATAAATGAAGAAATACATATGGCAGACACACAAAATAATGAATTACAAAAGAAATATTGAGATAGGAAAAAAGGAAAAGATAAATGAATAAATAAATATGTCACACACACACACAATAATCAATTACAATTAAAAAAAAATTTAGATATGAAAAAACTAAAAAATAAAAGAATAAATGCATATGTAAATAAATTAAATAATTAGTTATGAAACGAACAATATCAACATACATATGTGAAGCAAATCTAACACAACCAAACAAACCAATAATCAACTACAAAACAAACTAGTAACCCAAAAACATTGAGATACGAAAAAATGAAAAAATAAGTGAAGAAATACATATGGCGCACACACACACACACACACAAAATAATTAATTACAACAAAAATATTGAGATAGGAAAAAAGGAAAAAATTAATAAATAAATACATATGTAAATAAACATAAAAATAATAAAAAATTAGATATGAAACGAACAATATCAACACCGAAGCAAATTTAAAACAAGCAAACAAACCAATAATCACCTACAACACAAACACTAAACGGAAAAAAGGAAAAGATAAATGATTAAATGCTAATGTAAAAAAATTTAAAAATTAGTTATGAAACAAACAATATGTACACTGAAGAAAATTTAAAACAAACAAACAAACCAATAATCAACTAAAAAAAAACTATTGAGAAAGGAAAAAAGGAAAACATAAATGAATAAATAAATATGTCACACACTCACACACAATAATGAATTACAACAAGAATAATGAGATAGGAAAGAAGGAAAAGATAAATGAATAAACAAATCTGTCACAAACACACACACAAAATAATCAATTAGAATAAGAACATTAAGATAAGAAAAAAGGAAAAGATAAATTATTGAATGCAAATATAAAAAAATTCAAAAATTAGTTATGAAAAAACAATATCAACACAGAAGAAAATTTAAAATAAGCAAACAAACCAATAATCAACAAAAAAACAAACTATTGAGATAGGAAAAAATGAATATGTCACACACACACACAATAATGAATTACAACAAGAATAATGAGATAGGAAAAAAAGAAAAGATAAATGAATAAATGCATATGTCACACCCACACACAATAATCAAGTACAACAATAAAATTGAGATAGGAAAAATGGAAAAGATAAATGAATAAATACATATGTCAACACACACACACACACACACACACACACACACACACACACAATAATCAATTACAAAAAGAAAATTGAGATAGGAAAAACGAAAAAGATAAATGAATAAATACATATGTCACACACAAGCACACACAAGAATGAATTACAAAGAGAAAATTAAGATAAGAAAAAGGGAAATGATAAATGAAAAAATGCATAGGCAAATAAATTAAATAATTCGTTATGAAACGAACAATATCAACACAGAAGCAAATCCAAAACAACCAAACAAACCAATAATCAACTACAAAACAAACTATTACAAGAAAAATATTGAGATAGGAAAAAATGAAAAAATAAATGAAGAAATACATATGGCACACACACACACAAATAATTAATTACAACAAAAAAATTGATATAGGAAAAAAGGAAATGATAAATGAATAAATGCATATGTAAATAAATTAAAAAATTAGTTATGAAACGAAATAAATCAACACTGAAGCAAATTTAAAATAAGCAAACAGACCAATAATCAACTACAAAATAAACTATTGAGATAGGAAAAAAAGAAAAAAGAAATGAATAAATAAATATGCCACACACACACACACACAAAATAATGAATTACAACAAGAAAATTAAGATAGGAAAAACGGAAAAGATAAATGAATAAATACAAATGTCACACACACACACAATAATCAATTACAACAAGAAAAAAAAACTAAGAAAACAAGGAAAAGATAAATGAATAAATGCATATCTAAATAAATTAAAAAAAATTAGTTATGAAACGAAAAATATCAACACCGAAGCAAATTTAAAACAACAAAATAAACCAATAATAAACAACAAAACAAACTATTACAACAAAAATATTGAGATATGAAAAAACGAAAAAATAAATGAATAAATACATATGACGAACACACGCAAAATAATTAATTACAACAAAAATATTGAGATAGGAAAAAAAGGAAAAGATAAATCAATAAATACACATGACACACACACACACACAATAATCAGTTGCAACAAGAAAATAGAGATAGGAAAAAAGAAAAAGATAAATGAATAAATAAATCTGTTAGGCACACACAATAGTGAATTACAACAAGAAAATTGAGAAAGAAAAAAGGGAAAGGTTAAATGAATGAATGCATATGTAAGTAAATTTAATAATTAGTTATAAAACGAACAATATGAACACCGAAGAATATTTAAAACAAGAAAAAAAATTAATAATCAACTACAAAACAATTTATTGAGATAGGAAAAAGGAAAAATAAATAAATAAATAAATAAATATGTCACACACACACACAATAATGAATTACAACAAGAATAATGAGAAAGAAAAAAGGAAAAGATAAATGAATAAAAACATATGTCACACACACACATACACACAATTATCAATTACAACAAGAAAATTGAGATAGGAAAAATGAAAAAAGATAAATGAATAAATACATATCTCACGACACACACAAAATAATCAATTACAACAAGAAAATTATAATAAGAAAAAAAGGAAATGGTAAACGAATAAATGCATATGTAAATAAATTAAATAATTAGTTGTGAAACGGACAATATCAACTATGAAACAAAAGTAAAACAAGCAGCCAAACCAATATTCAACAACAAAAAAACTATTACAACAAAAATATTGAGATAGGAATAAATGAAGAAATACATATGGCACAGACACACGAAATAATTAATTACAACAAAAATATTTAGATAGGAAAAAAGGAAAAGATAAATGAATAAATGTATATGTAAATAAATTAAATAGTTAGTTATGAAACGAACAATATAAACACTGACGCAAATTTAAAACAAGCAAACAAACCAATAACCAACTACAACACAAACTATTACAACAAAAATCTTGATATAGAAAAAAGGAAAGAATAAACGAAAAAAATACATGTCACACACACACACACAGAAAATAATCAATTACAAAAAAAAAATTGAGATAGGAAAAAAGGAAAAGATAAATGAATAAATACAATGTCACACACACACACAATAATCAATAACAACAAGAAAATTAAGATAAGAAAAAAAAAATGAAATGATAAATGAATAAATGTATATGTAAATCAATTAAATGATTAGTTATGAAACGAACAATATCAACACGGAAGAAAATTTAAAACAAGCAAACAAACCAATAATCAACTACAAAACGAACTATTGAGATAGGAAAAAAAGGAAAACAATAAATAAATAAATAAATAAATATGTCACACACACACACACACATTAATGAATTACAACAAGAATAATGAGATAGGAAAAAAAGAAAAGATAAATGAATAAATAAATCTGTTACACACACTTACAACAAGAAAATTGAGAAAGAAAAAACGGAAAAGATAAATGAATGAATGCATATCTAAGTAACAATTAGTTATAAAACGAACAAACACTGAAGAATATTTAAAACAAGAAAAAAAATCAATAATCAACTACAAAACAAACTATTGAGATAGGAAAAAAAGGAAAAAAAAAATAAATAAATAAATAAATATGTCACACACACACAATAATCAATTACAACAAGAAAATTGAGATACGAAAAACGGAAAATATAAATGAATAAATACATATGTCACACACACACAAATCAATTACAGCAAGAAAATTGAGATAGGAAAAATGAAAAAAAAAAAAGATAAATGAATAAATACATATGTCACGTACACACAAAATAATCAATTACAACAAGAAAATTATAATAAGAAAAAAAAAGGAAATGGTAAACGAATACATGCATATGTAAATAAATTAAATAATTAGTTGTGAAACGAACAATATCAACTATGAAACAAAAGTAAAACAAGCAGACAAACCAATAATCAACTACAAAAAAAAAAAAAAAAACACTGACGCAAATTTAAAACAAGCAAACAAACCAATAACAAACTACAACACAAACTATTACAACAAAAATCTTGATATAGAAAAAAGGAAAGAATAAACAAATAAATACATGTCACACACACACACAAAATAATCAATTACAAAAAAAAATAGAGATAGGAAAAAAAGAAAAGATAAATGAATAAATACATATGTCACACACACACACACACACAATAATCAATAACAACAAGAAAATTAAGATAAGAAAAAAAGGAAATTATCAATGAATAAATGCATATGTCACACACACACAATAATCAATTACCACATTAAGATAAGAAAAAACGTAAAGATAAATGAGTAAATGTATATGTATATAAATTAAATTATTCGTTATGAAACGAACAATATAAACATTGAAGTCAATTTAAAACAAGTAAACAAACCAATAATCACCTACAACACAAACTCTAACCAAAAAAAGAAAATGAGAAAGGAAAAAATGAAAAATGAATAAATAAATGAATAAATGCATATGTAAATAAATTAAAAAAATAGTTATGAAGCAAATTATTACATATAAAAATATTGAGATAGGAAGAAATACATATGGCGCGCACACACAAAATAATTAATAACAACAAAAATATTGATATAGGAAAAAAAAATGAATAAATACATATGTCACACACACAATAATTAATTACAACCAAAAAACAACCAAAAAATTAAGATAGGAAAAAAGGAAATGATAAATGAATAAAAGCATATGTAAATAAATTAAGTAATTAGTTATGAAACGAAAATATAAACACTGAAGCAAATGAAAAACAAGCAATCAAACTAATAATCACCTACAACACAAACTATTACAACAAAAATATTGAGATAAGGAAAAAATAAAAAAATAAACGAATAAATAAATATGTCGCACACACAATAATGAATTACAACAAAAATATTGAGATAGGGAAAAAGGAAAAAAATAAATGAATAAATAAATATGTCACACACACACAAAATAATAAATTACAACAAGAATATTGAGACAGGATAAACGGAAAAAATAAATGAATAAATACATATGTCTCACACACACACACAATAATCAATCACAACAAGAAAATTGGGATAGAAAAAAAGGAAAAGGTAAATGAATAAATGCATATGTAAATAAATTAAATAATTAGTTATAAAACGAAAAATATCAATACTGAAGCAAATTTAAAACTAGCAAACAAACCAATAATCAACTACAATAACACTACAACAAAAATATTGATATAGGAAAAAAGGAAAACAAAATGAATACATATATGTCATACACATAAAATAATCAATTACAACACAAACATAGGAACAAAAGATAAATGAATAAATACATATGTCACACACACACAGACACAAAAAAAATAATCAATTAGAACAAGAAAGTTAAGATAAGAAAAAAGGAAAAGATAAATAAATAAATGCATATGAAAGGAAATAAAATAATTAGTTATCAAACGAACAATATCAACACTGAAGCAAATTTAAAACAAAGGAAAAAACCAATAATCAACTACAACACAAACTATTACAACAAAAATATTGAGATAGGGAAAAAAGAATAAATAAATGCCACACTGACACACAACAATGAATTACAACAAGAATATTGAGACAGGATAAAAGGAAAAAATAAATGAATAAATACATATGTCTCGCACACACACAATAATCAATTACAACAAGAAAATTGGGATAGAAAAAAAGGAAAAGGTAAATGAATAAATGCATATGTAAATAAAATAATGAGTTATTAAACGGACAATATCAACACCAAGCAAATTTAAAACAAGCAAACAAACCAATAATCAACTACAACAAACACACTATTACAACAAAAATATTGAGATAGGAAAAAGAGGAAAAAAATAAATGAATATATACTTATGTCACACACACACACAATAATCAATTACAAAGATATGAAAAAAGGAAAAGATAAATAAATAAAAACATATGTCACACAAAATAATCAATGACAAGAAGAAAATTGAGATTGGAGAAAAGGAAAAGATAAAAGAATAAATATATATGGAAATTAAATTAAATAATTAGTTATAAAAACAAATAATATCAACACTGAAGCAATTTTAAAACAAGCATACACACCAATAATCAACTACAACACAAATTATTACAACAAAAATATTGAGATAGGAAAAATGGAAAAAATAAATGAATAAATACGTCACACACACAATAATCAATTTAACAAGAAAATTGAGATAGGAAAAAAGGAAAAGATAAATGAATAAATGCATATGTAAATAAATTAAATAATTAGTTATGAAAAGAACAATATCAACACTGAAGTAAATTTAAAACAAGCAAACACATCAATAATAAACTACAACAAAAACTATTACAACAAAAATATTGAGATAGGAAAAAAAAAAAAAAAAAATGAATACATATATATGTCTTACACACACATAAAATAATCAATTACAACAAAAATATAGGAAAAAATGAAAAGATAAATGAATAAATACATATGTTACACAAACACACAAAATAATCAATTACAACAAGAAAATTAAGATAAGAAAAAAGGAAATGATAAATGAATAAAATCATATGTAAATAAATTAAATAATTAGTTATGAAACGAAATTATAAACACCGAAGCAAATGTAAAACTAGCAGACAAACAAATAATCACCTACACCACACTATTAAAACAAAAATATTGATAGGGAAAAAGGAAAAAAAAAATGAATAAATAAATATGTAACAAAAAAAAACAAAAATGAATTGAATATTGAGACAGGATAAAAGGAAAAAAATAAATGAATAAATACATATGTCACACACACACACAATAATCAATTACAATAAGAAAATTGGGATAGAAAAAAAGGAAAAGGTAAATGAATAAATGCATATGTAAATAAATTAAATAATTAGTTATGAAATGAAAAATATAAATACTGAAGTAAATTTAAAACTAGCAAACAAACCAATAATCAACTACAACAAAAACTATTACAACAAAAATATTGAGATAGGAAAAAAGGAAAAAAAAAAAAAAGAAGAATACATATATATGTCATACACACATAAAATAATCAATTACAACAAAAATATAGGAAAAGATAAAAGATAAATGAATAAATACATATGTCACACACACAAAATATTCAATTAGAACAAGAAAATTAAGATAAGAAAAAAGGAAAAGATAAATGAATAAATGCATATGAAAGGAAATAAAATAATTAGTTATCAAACGAACAATATCAACACTGAAGCAAATTTAAAACAAAGAAACAAACCAATAATCAACTACAACACAAATTATTACAACAAAAATATTGAGATAGGGAAAAAGGAAAAAAATAAATGAATAAATAAATATGTCACACACACACAAAATAATAAATTACAACAAGAATATTGAGACAAGGATAAACGGAAAAAATAAATGAATAAATACATACGTCTCACACACACACAATAATCAATCACAACAAGAAAATTGGGATAGAAAAAAAGGAAAAGGTAAATGAATAAATGCATATGTAAATAAAATAATGAGTTATTAAATATTAAAATAAATAAAAAGTATCAAATACTGAAACAATAAGGAAAAGAGAGAGAATTATCGTTAATAATTTAAACAAAACAAACATATCAAGTGATTTCAAATACTCTAAAGTTCATTAAGTTATATAAAGTTATGGACAAAAGAGACCAAATTAACATAATACGAAATGAGGAAGGATGAATTAACATGGCAATAAAAAGATCAAATAAACAAATGAATAATAAATAGATAGATAAATATCATAAATTAAAAAATTAACTAATTAAAGGAAAAATTTAACTACTTATTAACGTAATCAAATAATAAGTCAAATATGACAACAAAATAGCGCATCTAAATCAAATACCACAAAAATATTAACCCAAATAATTAAAATAAGCACAAACATATTAAGCAACCTAAATTACTTGAAAGTCCATTAAATTATAAATTTATAGAAAAAAGAGAAAAAATTAATATATTAATGACAAATGATGAATTAGCATGGAAGAATAAAATAACTATCGTTACATACAATGATAATTTATAAATATTACCAATTATTAAATTATAAGTATTACAATAAATAAATAATAAAGATTATAATAAATAAATAGTAACAAATAAGGAGTAGCAATAAATAAATAATAGATAGAAATCTATTGCCTACAAAGAGGATCTTATTTTACTAATATATTAGAAAAAGTAGTAACCTAGCTAATAGACATAAGAGAAGGAGATTATTAAACAAAAAACAAATGGAGGAAGGAGACATTTTCGGCTTACCACACACACAAATGGTCGCTGAGCTTTGCTTGAGATGCTCATCTCGAACCTCATAAAAATCCAATACTTTAGAATGAAAGGTCTGAGAAAAAGTGCCAAACGCATTTCAAGTACTCTTGTGAAAAAGAGAAATTAAAATATCATTTATGGTCTAAGGCAACTTTAATTTAATACTGTAAGTTGCTTGGTTTAATCTTGCTCAATGCCTTGTGCAACTATTGCTCTTTCACGGCATTGTCCAATATTTTAAGCATTTCCTTTGGGTTTGTGATTTTTTTGCAACCAATAGTAACTGCAACCAATGAAGTTTGCACCGTCTAATTATTCCTTAAAATTGATGCATGGATTTTAAATATTTGTCCTACCTTGCAGATATGGAACTCACAAGCATCTATCTTCTGTCAATGTAGTGACAGTCTGTAGACTATTTTCAGTGCTCTTTCCATTTTCAATTGTCTCCACTCCCCTCCTATGAACTCGTTTAAGATCTTCAACTTACAAATGCAGTCAGGGTTTATAGATAAATTCACAAAGTTTGAAACTGCAAGTCAGCAGGAAGAAAAATACATAATTTAGTCAGCATCATTCTACACCAAGATATTTGTCATTATAATTCCGAATTTGTACAATCATCAAATCAATGGGATATGTTTTTAAAAAAAAAAATATGTTCCAGAAATTTAGAGCGCATGACATATTCCAATGAAATTTTTAACTCATTCAACCCACATATACGCCAGTTGCAACCTTCTCCTAAAAGTGACTTGGAAATCTAATGGATTTAGGCATAACCATAAGAAAATGCCAACAAAAGGAAATTACCATGTTACACCAAAACCCAAAACATCCCATCTTCCAGGCAACATGAAAGCTAAATGTTCTCTCCTATAAACACCACAAAGCAAACAGAAGTAATGCAAAGTACAGTTCAAAATTAATTTCTTCTTGATTAAAATTACACCTTCATAATAGAACAGTTTCATTTCCTCCCTAGCTTCATAAATAATAATTTTTTTTTAAAAAAAAAAACATATTAGGACTTCGGAGATGGCCTCCAAGGAGAGAAGGAAAAGGGGGGACCAAAATAAAATTCCAAATCAGATCTTTGAAGAATTTGAGAACATTAAAATAGGGGGCTTGGTAAGAGCAACCATACCTGAGTAATCGACAGCATGCAGGCTATTCACAAATCAAGATGGGGAAGGCAGGGTAAGACTTGAAGGTTGCAAATAGAAAGGAAAATTAAAAGAAGAAAGTAAAAATCCCAAGAAAATCAAGTAGGATGAACAAGTTACAGCATAGAGGATCACCAAATACATCAATGCTCAACCATTCAAATTATGTCACTCACCTCAAGTCAACTAGTACCATGGTAAAAAAGTTGACAGGGATGCAATGCAACCTTGATTCCCTCACTAGGTAAAGTGTTTACTCTCATCTTGTAGGTTTGTGTTTGCGCTCCATCCTACCTATTCTCACTACCATAGCCTTGACCATAGTCCACATCTCCACCTAAAAATCACTTATCAAGCATATATCATGAGGACTTTTATTGGGATGTAATGTTGGCTTAAGTGACAAATAAAACAGGGGTAATGGAACGAATGGATAAGAAACAAAAGGGAAAGAATAAGAGGAGAGACAAATTCAATGGGTTGCAGATTGCAAATACCTCAAGAAATGCAACCTAGGAGCCAAGCATACAATCCAAGTCATCAATCACAAATAGAGAAACCATTTTTAGACACAAAGCTTAGCAAGATTGAATCCAAGCAGGATAGAGACACATAGGATATAAAGTGTGTCACTCAGCTCACCTACATAGGGGTTCTTTTTAACTCAATTCACTTGCTCAGCTGCCCTACCATAAAGCAAGAATTAGAGTAGGAGCTGCATACTAGAAATGAACGTCACAGCGTGAAAGCACAAATACCTCACCAAACATAGAATCATCATCAAATTGCATCCAAGCTAAGCTGCTAATACCAAAAACATTCCTCTACAGTCAATAATCAATAACTTAATAAATAAAGAGAACGGAATACTGCAAGTCCGGCATGAGGTCTCATTAGCTTTGTAGTTGATTCACATCCTATCCTGCTGCAACACCTAACACCACACAACATAAAAGTCAATTTTTTCAGCCTTCCAAATAGAAATAAGATGAAAGTGAATTTATCCAAAACTATCCAGCATTTAAAAGTCATGTTTTCTCACAATCATATTTGATAAGGACTATTCATCCGGTAACTAGCAACAAAACAACACTCCACATGTTCAATTCTACTCATACTTAACCTTAGGCCACAAGGATATGATGGAGAAGACTCAAGCCAATTCTTAACATTAAGAGTCTCAAAATCAGTATTGTAATTGGAATATAGAAGGCACTTACAAAGAGCCATGGATAAAGCCAGTCTAAAGATCTTCCATGATAAAACCAAAGGTCACAGCAATAGGAAGATTATGTACAATCAAAGGAAGTGGCTCCCGAACCTGTCAATTAATGCTCATTAATATAGTAAAAGGATTATATAAGGAGATATGACTATCCAACTCCATTAAGTAGTGGAGGATAAAAATAGATTAAAAAAAATATGATATTAATTATTGGTAAGTTCAGAACTATAGATGAGTATAGAAGATAGGATTTTAAACAAGATCGTGATTATTTTGTTTTATTTTATTAATTTTCTAGGAATTTATAATTTTAAGGGATTGAAAGATTGTCAATATTTCTCTACCATTTTACATTTTAAAAAAATTTATCCTTTGGACTCAAATAAGGTGCTTACTAGTTAGGTATGAAGTATTATCAACACAAGAGTTCTATTGGTTCTCCCTCCTTCTATATCCACCACCCTCTCTTCTCTTCCTCCTTATTTCTCCTTCTCTCTCATTTTCATTATGCATACCACTAGACCTACACAATTAAGTTCTTTGACTCTACTGTAAATCAGGATTATATAAGAAAGAATAGCAAAAAAATGTAGCAGTTGGAAATAAACTATGTTGAGCTGATTCAGTTAAACTACTAATGTGTAAAATAGGAAAAGGGGGAGAAACAAAGTGGACAATATACAAAGAAAAATAAACTAAAACTCACCCTCCACTGTCTAGTATATGGATATCAATTCGAACAGCCCACACCAGCTTGCCCACTCCAGCTTTCCAGAAAGAACAAAACAGTGATTCAGTGTCTCCCGCTCTGCTTTCCCTACAGATTCACTTTGAGCGTTCAGATAATTTTTTGTAAACAATAATTACAGACAGTGATCTATCATTTAAACGGCATATAAGTTTATTTCTCCACATTAGCTTCCACATCAGTAAAAATAGAACAAAGCACCATTTATTCCTTTACTAGATGTTAGGACCACTTTTCAATACTTAGGAAGATATACGATAATGGAAAGGGGCACCTTTTGTTGGTCAGAACTGTGATTTGCTAACTAGGAGAAAGAAATAGAGAAGTAGGTTGGCTATAGGGTTGCTGTGGTCTAAGCCAGTCACTTTTGGGGTCTTTAATGTTGTTCCAAAGAAAGGGGCAGACAAGAATTTTGAATTGTGGCCTCTCGAAAGATTGGCAGCCTATGTGTTTATGTTAAGAGTTTATGTGTATTTGTGTTTATTGTTGTCTAGGTGTCTTGTAATCTTTAATTGTGTTTTGTAATCATTATCCTCCCTGTTTTAGTTCCATTGATATGTCTGCATGTGCAGCAGAATAGTGTTGTGCGTTGTTCAATATAACTATACTATCAGTCGAAAGTTGTTTCACTCCCTCTTGTTTATTTCTATTTTCAGTTTTATTATTTCCTAGTTTAGAGGAGGATCCTAACATAAGACTAACAGATGAAGCAAATCAATTCCTCGTAACACTAGATATATTAAACAACAAAAGGAGAAAAGCTACAAAAACATTTAATTAAAATCAATAGTGTAGAGAACAACTAAGATAAATTTATGAAAAATAAACATGTAATGAATAAAGGAGAACACCTAGATATATTAAACGAAGCACCATCTTATTTTGGAATCTGCAACACTCATGATATAATAAAATAAATAGTTTGCTAGACAAGAATTAGAAGTACGAAAATACATTTTTATTAATTAAATAAAGGGGGGAAAAAAACCTAGTGGTGTCATTATTTGCACAAGTAACAGCAGGATGTTTGTAGTTTTCAGCTCCCACCAGCCCATTCTTTCTAGTTACACAGAGAGACTCTTACCTCCTCCTCTTTTCTCCATGTCCAGTATTGGTCATTGATGTTCTCAATCTTTTCATTGGGAGGAAAGACCTGCACAAACACAATGCACGATGACTTGAACATGTTTGCACTTTTTTTTAATAGACTAATAGTCAACGACATCAGCAACAGAAGACATAAGATAACCACAGATTCTCCTATTAATTTTCATAATTACTATTATTAGTATTTCAAACCTATCTTGTAAGAGAAAACTTCTAGCATTAGAGATAACAACACCTGTAAAAATGTATAAATTACAAGCAGTAAATGGAGGGAAAATTGAAAATTATATGAAAGATCCTAAGCAAAACTCAAGATCCAAGATACTGCACAAAATTTAACAATTTCAAAGCAAAAGGAGGGAGGAGCCCTACTACATAATGTAGCAGTTTCAGCTCCAATAATTCACAACTCTTAACTAATTGGTTAATGAACAAGACACAAGCAAACGAAGGAGATAATTCAAATATTAAAAGGCAAAATAAATAAACAGAAAAATAGAAAGGAATAATCTATCAAATAAAAGGAAGACAATGAATGGGATAAGAACTTATTCAGAATTATAGAAAACATAAATAAATATAAAAAAGACAGTAGCAACTGATGAATAAGGTACATATATGAATTGAAAAGATAAGTAACTTTACAAGTACTAAATTTAAAACTAACAAAACATTAACTATTCATTATAAAATAAATAACATGTCTCATGAAAAAGTAAATTAATCAATTAATAATTCATTGAGAATAACCAAATAAATTAGTTAACAAGATAATAAATAAAACAAATAGACAACTTCGGGCAAAAAAAATAATGAATGCTAAATTATTGATAAAGAAACCATACAGTATTTGAAAGAAGGAATTAATAACCAACATGAATAATTAAGTATTATAAATAATATTTATAACAAATAATAAATTCATGTGAAAAGACAAAAATAAATATAAATAACATAATAAGGGGGAGGATGAGAGCAAATAATAAAGGAGAAATAAGTCAATACATCAAACTATAAAGGGTTAAGATGCATCTTCAAGTATGGAAATATATCTCAAACTATAAAGATAATTTGGTTCTGACATACATTATCAAACAAGAGGTGGTATAAGTTACGCCGTTTCTCTCTCATATTAAATAGCAGCCTCTTGCCTCCTCAATAATTAGGTGGAAGCCAAATTCCATTAGTAATGAAAATGAGTTCCTTTGGATTCAACTTTCCTCCCTGGTTGGAATTTCTTTCCAACCACACTAATTTCAGAATTACACCTGCAATACAAACAACAACCAAATAGCCAGTGTCCAAATCTGGAAATTCTACTAAATTGCTGCTAAAATAATCATTTTAATCAAAATCTCCACCTATATGCATTTATCTTATTCAAGCCTAATTATGCAAATAATACTCTATATTATTCATAAAATCCCACAAAAATGCTCACTTAACCATATAAAAATAATGGTTTATCAAATTCCCCCACACTTGCACTTTTGCACTCCCTAGAAAAAGATTCAATCAAGGAAATACAATACAAAACCGAATAGACATATAAGTGAGAATGTAGCAAGCTTAAATCAAAATATGCAAGCATTGTAGTATATCATACTTCAACTAATATCAAAAGCAAAGTGAGTGTACAAATGCAAATCAGATAGTCCATGTACTTAGCCTAGCCAATAGTGAGTAATGCTTTAGAATACAACTTGGTCCTGTTTTGCACTTCTCACATTCCTCTCTTAAGGTAATTGCACTCCTCTCCACTAGTCCAAACCCTACCATAGGCTTGTAATGTGTCTACAATCTCCACCGCTCATTATACACTAGAGTAATGAATCAAGAGGTCTTTGCTTTGGTTGTAATGTTGAAAAGGTCTAAGTGGAAATGGAAAAAAAAAATGGCACTTAATCTGAAATATAAGCAGGTGATGAGCGATAATTAGACAATCAATCAAGTGGTTGAAACTTCAGCATTTGCTGTCATTTACAGCAATGTTTAACTGTTTAAGCATAAATCTATTGGTTCAAATTAGATTCATACGCTAAAAGAGTTCTTTGGACAATTTGTTCTCTCCTTTTCCTTTTCTCTATTTTTTTCCTGTTCTTTTGAAGACATTTTTGTTATGCCTTCTTTACCTTTTTTTTTTTTCTTCTTTCTACACATGGCTTTTTCCTTTCTCTTCCTTGCCTTTTTTTCCTTTCTGGCTTTTTCTGTTTTCTTTCTTTTTTTCTATACACTCACATATATTTTCCTTTTCTCAGTCCAGGAACAACTAATCAGCCATATCAAACTCAATAAGTGACATCATCAATGTTGACCAAGTACCAAAATATACAAAAATGTACGAAAGTATCTTCATCTCAAAGGAAATTCTATCAAATACGAAGTCGAGTCTCGTGTATAAATTCAGATTCAGTGCATATGTAAAGAAGAAATGAAAGTGAATGGCTCAATGGGGTTAGCAAGGGATTGATTTAAACGGCTTGTGTTTAGGAAAACGGGTGAAGAAATAGAATGCCTCAATCATATTCATGACTCTTGTGCAATTATGTGGCCTTGATTAAGACGCAAGACAAGTTCTAGAGGAAATTGAATCAAGTGGTGATGCACACTGAATTTATGAATGATAATAAGGCTCAAATCCTTCCATCAAGGTTTGTACATTCTAAACTAACTCACACAAGGCTAAACCATGCACATAACCAGTTTCAATGCATGAGAACATTCTACTTCCGGCATCAATATGTAAACGATACTTGCTTCATTCATTCATGATAAGTTCGGTTTTGCATGTGTATCTCAGAATTAGCAAATGCAATGCAGAAAAATTCATAAATCAAGCATTGTTCAGGAAAGATTCAGTTCCAGAACAAATTCTCAAAGCAGTGTGAGAAGTTAAAGTCAACAATCAATAATTCTAGCAAAGGTATTATCCAAAATTCCTGTCCAATCACCTAAAAAATAATCAGCTAAGCTACCCCCACAGTCATACTTAGCATTGACCTCAATGCAAGCTTAGAACAACCAAAGAGGCCACAAAATCATCACCCTAAAATTACATTTTCCTAATGATTTAGTCGCTCCCCCAACACTCATTTTAGGCAATCAAGTCCAACAAGTAATTTCACAAGCAATTCAATATAGTAAAGGGAGGAAAGGGACGACCATGTAGACGAAATTCTTTTAAGCTCTTGAAGCAAAAAATCTCATCACAGATGAGAATCATAAACCTCTTGAGCATAGGCCTTCCTCCTTGACAAATCCTTGTCAGTGGTGGTTCCAATTACATGACTAAAGGCTCCTCAATTAAGGAGGAGAGAGATCCTTTTGGAGTGCCTCCACATCAAGTTCCTTCAAGAAAGAGAAGATATCAATGTGAGCAGCAACCAAACAGAAATGGGGATAAGATTTAAGAATGTCCAGAGGAAATTCACAAGAGTCTCATGAGTAGAAACCATGCATATGCTTAAAACTCCAAATCAAATTATGTTCATGATGTACTCTAGAGTCATGATGCAAAGTAAAGAACTCATGCTCAACCACACAATCCAAGAGAATCCATTTTAAACGCCAGACCTTTAACCTTAACTAAAATGTCTTCTAAAAATCCAAAAGGTTGTCTAGTTGTCTTATCGACTAGTTGGAGTATTACAATAGTGGACTCAATGTTTTTGTATCCCTAATGAGTTATAAACTGAATGTGGCATAACATTAATGGCTACACCTAAGTCTAAGAGAGCATTATTGAAATTTAGCAACATTATGAGTTATTGTTTCATCAAATTGATAATCCCAGCCACATAAAAAAAAAAAACAAAAAAACAAAAAAACAAAAAAAAAACAGTTTCCTCACAAGGAATAGATAAACTTCTGATATTCTCAACAAGAGGAAGACAATCAAATGCGAAAATTGCGCATACATGCAAGCTTTCAAGCATGCAACTACGGATCCCACATGCCTTTCTTTGCACCCCTACATCACTTATGTAGCCAGTGCGGCCAGTAATTGCAAATCCTGAAGAATTAAAAGATGCAAAAAAACAGATACTAAACTAAAAGATACAAAAGCCCAAAGGAATGTTTCATTGTAAGAAAAGATTACTGCAAGCCCAAAACAACCAATTAAGTTCATCATCAAACATAATTTTCTAGGAACAGCATGTTCTTCCAAATATGGGGGCAAATTAAAAAAAAAAAAAAAAAAAAAGTTAATTATAAGGATGTACATGTGTGGGAGAAATGGCAAAAGAGGAATAAAGTGAAAGTGACTAAAAACCTGCTATTGGTGATAATCCATCAGAGATAATTTCTCGATCATCCTCTTGTTGCCTTTGCAAAAACAAAAGGAATCAGGCTCTTGATTCAAAAAGGGAAAAAGAAAGAAACGATGACATGCATTACAAATTAAAAAAGCAAAGAATCAGTGAACATGTAAATTGACTACTTGATCAGTAATCAGATAGCTTATGCCCAACAATTTAAACCTCAAATAGGAGCAGCCACATTTGCAAAAGCTTAATACAAATAACCTCTATCAAATGCAAACAAGCAACACGAGGGCTCTAAACTATTGGGATACAAAGAACGTAATTGAAGCCTGAGAGTATTTCGACCTGATTATTTGCAACAATGTAACTTTTCCTTCATCAGAAAAGGGTCACTGATCATCCAGCGAATTTGAAACAAGAAAATACTGTTAGTACCAAGAGAAGTTTAAAAACAGGGTACTGGAGGTATCAGACAACCATGATAATAGCTTTCTTTTCGGAAGGCTAAGCACAATTTGTCTTTTTTTTTTTTTTTTTTAAAAGGTTGAAGTCTTGTGAGGATGCTTAATCTAAGAGCAATAAGTAATGACGTGTATATCAGGGGGAGTAGAAGAAACCGCCATTAATGCCATGTGTAAGAACTCTCCTTCTTATTCCCAGAACAAACTCATTCATCCATGTGTTTTTACGGTAGTTACAATAAATTCCCTACTAGCCGTTAGAGGTTACATAACCTTAGTTAGAAAGCACCACCCACACAAGGAATTAATAGGGCTGTTATGAAACACCCATCTCAGGAGGGAAACGAACAAAAAGATAAGGAAGGGCCTATGTTTATGGTGTCCTGAAAGTACACACTACACAATTGACCATGGGAAAACAGTATTTGTTGTGGTTAGGAGCATTTGGTTGGAAAGGAAGCTAAAAACTGTAATAATACTTGGCAACTCTAGCGATTTGTTCGAATCTCTATGAATGATAGGAGTAAGGATTAAAGAGCTTCGATATTTTCTGAAGTTTATGCCCCCCAAAAAAGAGAAAAAAACACCACCTTGTCATCTTTTTCTGGGTTTTTACAAAAGGTTATCCCGCAGTCCTCTCTTGTAATTCCCTTCAAATCTAAAGAAGCTTGTTTCTCCGCCAACCCAAAAAAAGGGGGGGGGGGGGGGGGGGACAGTCAGAGATTGATGATCAGGGAAGTTGGCGGCTTGGCGCTCAATCAATGCCTACTCACAAGTTACATTCGGGGAATGTTAAGAGAAAACTAAGTAACAAGCCTCTCAGATAGTTCTCTTAGTCACTGGTGCACTAACAGACTTATTTTCAACGGAATATACTCAATAATTATAAAACAAAAGGAACTCTTGATAAATTAATGTCCTTTTGAAGGGTAAAAGCTTCTGGTCTGGTAGATATGAAAGAAATGAAACAAATGCACATTGAAGAGCATCGTCTCCAATCAGCTACTATTACGCAAAGACGGATTTTTTTCAGATCTCGTTAAGGGCATCATCACCAATCACCTACTGTTACATCCACAAAAACAACGTTACTCTATTCTTTAATTGCTGCTACCATACAAATTAGAGGACAAAATGACAAACCATAAGGAATTAATTACACCCCTTCAACCTTATTGTCTACCAATATTAAACCGACAGGGTAACAAATAAGTGGTTTGGCCAAACTCTATTTGCAAGAATCGATGGAAACCACAGTTGGAGAGATGAGAGGGACTGAGATTTGAGTGGTAAGGAGAGAAAGCAGAACACTAAAGAAACAAAATCGAGGGAGAAGAAGAAGAAGAGTAAAAGAAAAGCATTGAGAATCTGAGAGAAAAATCGGCTAATTAATCATGTTGCTTACCAATCGGAGGGACGATAACAGCCTTCTCGTGGCTTGGAAGTTCGAACGGCTCTTCTCTGAGGCTCGCGAGCGGTGAAGAAGGAACGACAAGAGTGTTTTTTTTTGTAAGAACGACAAGAGTGTTCTCTGAAGCGATTCTTTCCCTTGCGAGCAGATGAAGAGGGAACGACCGGACTGAAGGATCAGATTGGGCTTGGGCTTCAAAAGCAAACAAAACGGTCCATCTTCTCGGTAAGAGGAAACGGCTACAAAATTGATATCCACCAGAATTTTTCTTCATAATAAGTATTGAGGGATGCAAAACAGAGCATGAGTTTTTGGCAAAGTGGGCATTATCCCATGTGCCTGCCTTTCATTCTTTTTCTAACCCTTGTTTCAAGTTAGATAATCTGCTTATATCAAAAAAAAAAAATTATATCAAAAAAGTTAGATAATCTGCGACGCCAGGAGGTTTGTTTAGTTGGGCGTCCTTTATTTTTTTCAAATTAAATACGGCTCATAGCGGAAGCTGTAGTTTGGTACAAGTAAAACTAGAAATGATATTTTTAAATACGAGTTTTATAATAAAGTTATTGTACTTCTATGATATTCTTGAATTCCACAAGACCACAAGCCAGGATTTTATATTACAATTCTTTATCTGGCGGTTGTGTGAGTTAATATTTTTTAATTATTAGATAAAAATTTATTATTTTATATGTTTTTTGATTGGAAATAAAAATTCATAAAAAAATTTATTAAATTGTCAAACTTAAACCAGGTAATACTTTTTTTTACCTTATAAAATATTTGCATGCTTAATTTTTTTAGAACCTCCCTTATTTGATTAAAATTATTTCAATGTAAATTTTAATTGCAGTTTAATTAATTTTAGTTATAACGTATGATTTTGGGATTTTCAACCACCTTGTACCCCGAATTCAATTAAAAATTCTAAAGGACATATTTTTCAAACACATAAAAGATACTTTTAGGAATATTAGAGGGGCAAGAGAATAATAAGGGGAGAAACTCAATAATGTGTATTTAATTATTCAAGGCTACAGCTGGAAACTTTAACACTCTACTTATAGATATTAAGAAATTATAAAATTATAAAAAAGATAATAAACTAAAATTTAAATTCAAACATTATTCCTAAATAAAATTATATTATACTAGATGTAATATTTTATTGGGAAAATTAGGGAAAATGACCAAGGAAAAGAAATATTATTAATAAGGACCTTCAAAAATTATAATTATTTTGGAGGACCAAAAATAAAATATAAATCTTCAATTAAGAAATTAACCTTGATCAAACCCCCTACATCTTCTTTAACCCCATCTCAATTATTGGACGGGTAGTTATTAATTGATATTCTTTCCTCAAGTGCGTTCTTAAATTGGATTAATTTTTAGTTATCAATTGATATTCTTTCCTCAAACTCATTCTTAAATTGGATTAACTTTTATTTTTGTACTGATATTCCTGTTTATTTATGAATTTATTGTTTAAGAATTTTAAATTTTAGTATGTTTCATTTTTATAATATTGTTTTTAGGGTTTTTGATGTTTAAATATTTTTTCCATGAAAATTCACATATTATATTAAAAATAAAAGCCTAGAAAGAGGTTGATTTCAAATATTTATAAATTTTAGATGTTGTTTTAATTTGGGTAACTTCTAAGATAACCCGCTATGTGCCAGAGATCATAAAAATATTTAATTGCATATATAAATGTTTTCTTTGATCAAAATAAACATAGAAGTATCATCAAATTTGATAATTTAACCGTAGGGTTACAAAAGGTTGATTTTGTAATTATAAATTTTAATTTAAATTTTTTATCTTTAAAAATAATAATAATTTTTAAGATCTTTATTAATAAATATTTTGTTTCCTTGGTCATTCACACTAACTCTCCCTATTTTATTTAGATTTTGCATATATTAAATAAATATATCCTAATTCTAATGGATAAATATCTTTATTACATATCGCTGATAAATTATATATGTTATTAATTATCCATAATCCCTTGTCCCATCCATATAAAGTACACTCATGTACGCTTGACGGTCATCAAAATATTAGTGTAGTACTGCAGTTATCCTTATTTCTTCAGAGATATTCTTTTTTATTTTGCTTTCACACAAGGTATCATCAAATTTTATGGTGTCTTCATATGAATAACTATTGCTTCTGTTACATTCCCCACTTTTCTCTAGTTGCGAAAATTTTGAGTGCTACTTTTCTCGTTCAGATTTTTGGATAAATTTAGTTCATTACTTGTTTATATAGTTTGCAAAGGTTAATTTCATTTTTTGAATACTTAAAATCTTGATTTATGATCGTTTCACAGCTGTTACTAAGACTGGCCATTACTTTGGAATTGGAATTGTTATTATGATCTGAATATATTTTTCATTGGTTTTTCATTTTTGTATCTCTTGTTCTCACTGCACCTGAAGTTTTTTACTCTGGTCACTTACTAGATCCCTAACTTTGCAGAAATTTAGGGAAATGACTAACATCGCCACAAATGGAAGTTCTTGCCCGCTACCAATGAAAGCTACTTCAAATGGAGGATTTCAAGAAGATAATCCTCTTGATTTTGTAGTTCCTCTGGCTATATTGCAAATATGTCTTGTCATTCTAGTCACAAGAGGGGACTGGCTCATCTATTGAGGCCTTTAAGGCAGCCACGTGTGATTGCAGAAGTTGTGGTAATTTTTCTTTTCTTTAAATCTTTTTTTTCCTGACCTAATGATCATAAGGTGTATTTTTCTTGATCTAAAATAGATAATGGGTTATAAGTGTAACATCTTAAACTATTAGCTCCTCCGGTCACTCTTACAAAGCCTTAGCCTTCATGTCTATCCTCCATGACAAGATGAATCTATTGCTTCCTCGCCTCACTTCCACTAGAAGTTTTTTTGTATGGGACAAATGTCAGTCACAGGTAGGGGCGAACCCAGAAAATTATAGAAAGGGGGCACAGTTGGTGGGGAGACTTGCTGCCCCCGATTTTTTTTTTAATGAAAGTTTTAAATGCATTAAAAAACAAAAAAAAATTATGAAATCAAGTGAATACTGATGATGTAATAAGAGAGACAATTATTTTATAAACCTGTCATTTAGAAACGCAAGGCTAAGTACAGTTAGAAATAAATGCAGCTACATAAATTACAATGAAGGGTGGGTACTCAATAAGTTCAAGTACATATATTTTAATAAAAATAATATATTACAATAAAAATAATTATAATGTCATCCTTCTAGGCCTTATTTTTTAGAATTCTATCATAATTGCCTTTTTATCAATGCTATCAAATACTTTTTTTTTCAATATAAGTCACTAAACAATCATTCAATCATTCATCCCTCATCCTATTACGAAGTACAACCTTAATTTATTAAGGGTGACACTTAATTTATAGGTGGGCAATCATTCATACATGTATAAAAAAATTTTATTTTTTTTTAAAAAAAAAAACATCACAAAATTTATTCCGCGTCCGCCTCCGGTCACAGTGCAAACAACCTATTGAGTCTCTAACTTCTAAATCCGAATGCCCAAACACCTCACTCTCAATATTACTGTTTCCAAACTCTTATAATATAGCATTTATATAATGAATTATACGAGGATCATGAGCCAAATTTCATAAGCAAGTGCTAGAAGCACATGTCCCCGAATGACTTAAGGGGCTAGAAGCTTATGTCCTCAAAGGACTTAATGTGCTAGAAGCACAAGTCCCTGAAGGACTCAAGATGCTAGAAGTATCAAATACAAGTTCTCAAGAACAATATTCAATTTAGTTAAATAAGTCCCTATATGGCCTGAAGCAACCAGGGCGCATGTGGTATAATTATCTCAATGAATATTGGTTGAAAGAAGGATACAAAAATGATCTAATATGTCCATGCATCTTTATGGAAAGATCTAGAAGTGAATTTGCTATAATTGCTATTTATGTTGATGATATCAACTTCATTGGAACTCCTTAAGGGCTTTAAAAGGAATTAATTGTTTAAATAAGGAATTTGAAATGAAGGACTTGGGAAGAACAAAATTCTATCTTGGATTACAGATTGAGTACCTAAAGAATGAAATCTTTGTATATCAAGAAGGTGATCTGGAGCGATTTTATATGGATAAGTCACATCCATTATGTACCCCAATGATTGTAAGGTCTTTGCAGGTGGATGAAGATCCATTTCAACCTCGAGTAATTAGCGAAGAAGGTGAAGAATAACTACTTGGTCCAAAAGTATAATACCTTAGTGCTATTGGAGTACTAATAAATCTTTTAATTACACACATCCTGATATATCGGTTGATGTTAATTTATTAGCAAGATATAGTTCTTCACCAACACGAAAGCATTGGAATGGAGCTAAACACATTCTTTGTTACCTCAGAGGCAGTATGGATATGGGGTTATACTACTCAAATGTATCCAAGCATGAACTGATTAGTTATGCAAATGGTGGATTTTTGTCTGATCCACACGATGGTAAATCACAAACAGGCTATCTATTTACATGTGAAGGTGCAGCTATTTCATGGCGATATATGAAATAGACTATATCAGCCACATCATCTAACCATGCAAAAATTCTAGCAATATAATGCATGAAGCAAGTCGATAATGTGTATGGTTGATGTCAGTAATACATCACATACAAATAATTTGCCATTCATCTTCAAGTTAAATGGTCACAACAGTTCTATGTGAGGATAATGTTGCATGTATTGCCCAACTTAAAGAAGATTATATCAAGGGCAACAGAACGAAGCATATTTCACCAAAATTCTTCTTCACTCATGTATTGAGGTTAGATGCTTATGAATGGGGCTTTGTAACACACATTATTAGTACCCACGTGAATAAGAATCACTCCCTCCTTATTCTCCATTTCTCTCTTACATTTCTTCATTTCCCTCATCTATATTTTCCTTATTTTCACAACAATATTCTTGAATTCCTCTAGCCACGATTTCGTATTACATTTCTTTACGTGGCTTTTGTACTTTCAATATGCTAATATATATATATATATAATGTATAGAACGAAGAATGTAAACATAAAGATAGACCTTGTATATAAATTTATTTTGAATTACGTATATTTCATTTATAAAGTTTTTATTTTTCATCACATTTATTAAAAATTATTTATTTAGATTTCTTTTAAATGGATAAAAGTATATTTCAAATATATTTTATTTTATATATGGTAAAAAAAAAATTTATATAGTTTATATTATTTTTTTCATTTAATTTAATATTTTTAATTTATTACATAAAAAGTTATTTATTTATATTTTCTTTAACTGAAAATAAAATGCATACAAAGTTTATGAAATAATCAAACTTAAACCGGGTATAATTTTTTTGTTTACCCGATAAGAAATTTGCATAGTTACTGTTTAGAACTTCCCTTGATTAAAAGCACTATACTTAAATCAAAATCAAGTTCCTTATATGTCCATTACATCAAGTTCTCTAATCACACATGATCATGTATCATATCTTTTTCATATGGATTTATAGTTATACGATAATGATTCAAAAATAGAACACATGGTTGGACATGATTGGAGAATTTGACAAAATGAATTTAAGGAATTTGATGAAATGGATGTAACTTGACATAAATATTTTCTTTATTTTTATAGAAAATTTCAAAAAATATATTAAATTTTAAATTACAAATAGCTGTCCCATCCAAATACATTTTCTTAATCATAATAACATACCCAACTGCTTTATTCAAATATTAGAGCTTGGTGAGAAAATTTAGAGGGGGAAACTTAATAATATGTTTATTTAATCATTCAAGACTAAATATAATTAAGAACCCTAGAGATTAAGAAATAATAAAATAATAATTTAAAAATTAACTTCAAAACTAAATATTAAATAAAATTATATTATACTAGATATAATATCTTATTGAGATTTTTTCAGATATTAAATAAATAAATTCTAATTTTAATAGATAATATATCTTTTTATTGCAGATCGCCAATGGATAACCTATATATCTAACTAAATTTTAATTATCCATAATCCCATGTCTATATATAGTACACAGTCGCTTAAAACTCATCACTAGTGCAGTGCGCCAAAATTCACATTCTTTCTTCAGCAATTTTCTATTGAAATCTCTAAGGGTTTGTTTGGATTGAGGGGAGGGAGAGTAATGTTTTGGGTTATATTAATCCAAAACATTACTCTCCCTCCCCTCCCACTCCCTCCCCTCAATCCAAACAAACCCTAAGGTACATAATGCATGTACCTGCTTGTTTTGTTTGAGCGATTTCTTTTTCTTTCTTTTGTTTTAAGTTCATGTGGGTTGCTCAAATTTTCTGGTGCCTTGTTGTATGAATAACAATTCCTTTTGAATTTTGATACATTCTCCACTTTTCTTGATTATGAAAATTTTGAGCGCTACACTCTTCTCGTTTAGACTTTTGGATAAATTTAGTTCAATACTTGTTTATATGGTTTATAAGAGTTGATTATCTTTGTCAAATCTTGATTTATGATCATTTCACAGCTGAGACTAGTCATTACTTTGGAATTGGAATTGTTATTATGATCAAGAATATATTTTTCACGAGTTTTAGCTGTGTCTTCAAATTCAAGGAACCTTGAGTTTGAAAGGGTATTAAAATATTATATCTTATATTGATATCATAGTTTATATGATATTTGATATATTCTATATATCTTGAAAGTATTATATTTAATATTTGATTAGATTTTGTCTTATTTGTAGTCTCTTTCCTTTAAAAATATAAAAATATTCTAGAGGCACTTATTTCTTCGCGACTTTATTAATAAGGACTTTGTATTAGGTAAATGGCTAACATCACCAAAAATGGAAGTTCTTACTCACTACCAATGAAAGCCACGTCAAATGAAGGATTTCAAGGAGATAATCCTCTTGATTTTATAGTTCCTCTGGCTATATTGCATATATGTCTTGTCGTTCTAGTCACAAGGGGACTGGCATATCTATTCAGGCCTTTAAGGCAGTCACGTGTGATTGCAGAAGTTGTGGTAATTTTTCTTTTCTTTTTTTAATATTTTTTTTTCAAATCTAATGATCAATAGGTATATTTTTCTTGATTTAAAATAGATAATGGGTTATAAGTGTAACATCTTAGTATCTCACTCTTGATATTATTATATCCAAACTCTTATAAGGCGTCTTTTATTCTCCTTTTAGCCAATATGAGACTTTAATAAAGCGTGGAGATCTTATAATAATAGCCTATAGTGTTTCATCTTATAAAACTTCTTAAGATTTCATTTTATAAAATTTCTTAAGCACCACTGCTCTAACTATTTTTATAGCCTTTTTCTTTATGTGAGATGCAAAATGCCCATGTAGCTCTATATTAATTTGTAAGTTTGTTATGGATGATAGAGCAAGATACTTCTCCAAACATTATCTCACATAAGAGATTATGCAAATTGCATGATTTGCATTGTCCAAACTTTGATTAGATGAGAATTTGTATTTGAATGTAGAACAAAAGGTGTTGCCCAATTCTAACACTTCTAAGACAACTTATTGATTGGGTGGAATATTACTTGGACCATCAGCATTAGGACGGAGTAAAAGTCTGGCGCGTTTTCCCAACCGAACTCTCACAAGATCGATACTCTAGCAAACATTGGACTTATATTTTTCCTATTCCTAGTTGGACTAGAGTTAGATCCTAGATCTCTTCATCAAACCAGAAAGCAAGCCCTTGGCATTGCTGTCGCTGGAATATGCCCCCAAAGTTCTCTTTATCCCGGAGGGAGAAAACACTCCAGAGCCGATTTCGCCCCCATTTGGCATTTCTTGATCTTGACGCCTTCTCAAACGTTGTTTCCTTTCGGTGAGAGCAATATTTCTAGGGTTTTGGATTCTTGATCAGAGGAGTTTAGCACCGTCTACAAGGTGGGGGTGCTGTCGAAATCCAGAACTGACTATGGAATCAAATGAGGTTCGTAGGGTCTAGACCCCACATAGGACAATACCTTACATCTAATTAGTCCTCCAAGCACATCTCGCCCTTTCTCGAAGCATAGCTTACTTGCACTCAAAGTTCTCTTGACTTGCTGGCCAAGTTCTCTTTACTTGTTGCCTAAGTTGTTCGTTGTCTCGCCCAACAAGCCCTTGACTTCTCTTATTTCTTTTCTCATCATCCTTAGGTCGGCCAACATGGAGAAAAAGAGGGGAGAGGCCGAACATAGAAGAAGATAGAGTGAGAGAGAGGTCGATTGAGAAAGAAAGAAGAGAGAGAAAACACTGCAGAACCGAATTCACCCTGATCTAGCATTTCTTGCTCTCGACGCCTTTTGAAACATTGTTTCCTCTCGGTGAGAGCAATATTTCTAGGGTTTCGGATTCTTCATCAGAGGAGTTTAGCGTCATTTACAAGGTGGGGGTGCTGCCGAAATCCAGAACCGACTATGGAATCGAATGAGGTTCGTAGGGTCTGCACCCCACAAAGGGCGCCACCTTACCTCTAACTAGTCCTCCAAGCACATTTAGCCCTTTCTCGAACCATAGCTAGCTTGCCTCAAAGTTCTCTTTAGTTGCTAGCCAAGTTCTCTTTACTTGTTGCCCAAGTTGTTCGATGGCTCGCCCAACAAGCCCTTGACTTCTCTTATTTCTTTTCTCATCATCCTTAAGTCAGCCAACATGGAGAAAAAAGGGAGAGGCTGAACATAGAAGAAGATAGAGAGAGAGAGAGAAGGGTCGGTTGAGAAATAAAGAAGAGGGATAAAAAAATGCAGAGCCGATTTCACCCCGATGTGGCGTTTCTTGCTCCTGATGCCTTCTCTAAAGTTGTTTCCTTTCATTGAGAGCAATATTTCTATGATTTTGGATTCATGTCAGAGGAGTTTAGCACCATTAACAAGGTGTAGGTGCTATCGAAATCAAGAACCGACTATGGAATCAAATGAGGTTCGTAGGGTTTGGACACAAAGGGTGCCACCTTACCTCAAACTAGTCCTCCAAGCACATCTAGCCCTTTCACGAACCTTAGCTAGCTTGCCCTCAAAGTTCTCTTTATCTCGGTGGGTGAAAATACTTCGGAGCCGATTTCGCTCCCATTTGGCGTTTCTTGATCCCGTAGCCCTCTCAAACATTGTTTCCTCCCGGTGAGAGCAATATTTCAAGGGTTTCGGATTCTTGATCAGAGCAGTTTAGAGCCATCTAAGAGGTGGGGCTGCTGCAGAAATCAAGAACCGACTATGGAATAAAATGAGGTTCGTAGGGTCTAGACCCCACCTAGGACACTACCTTAACTCCAATCAGTCCTCCAAGCACATCTTGCCCTTTCTTGAAGCATAACTTGCTTGCCCTCAAAGTTCTCTTGACTTGCTGGCCAAGTACTCTTTACATGTTGCGCAAGTTGTTCGTTGGCTTGCCCAACAAGCCCTTGACTTCTCTTATTTCTTTTCTCATCATCCTTAAGTCGGCCAACTTGGAGAAAAAGACGGGAGAGGCTGAACATAGAAGAAGATAGAGAGAGAGAGAGAGAGGTTGGTTGAGAAAGAAAGAATAGGGATAAAAAACTGCAGAGCCGATTTCACCCCGATGTGGCGTTTCTTGCTCCCGACGCCTTCTCTAAAGTTGTTTCCTCTCGTTGAGAGAAACATTTCTATGATTTTGGATTCTTGTTAGAGGAGTTTAGCACCGTCAACATGGTGTAGGTGCTACCGAAATCAAGAACCAACTATGGAAACAAAGGAGGTTCGTAGGGTCTAGATAGCCCACAAAGGGCGCCACCTTACCTCAAACTAGTCCTCTAAGCACATCTAGCCCTTTCTCAAATCATAGCTAGCTTGTCTTCAAAGTTCTCTTTATCTCGGTGGGAGTAAATACTTCGGAGCCGATTTCGCCCCCATTTGGCATTTCTTGATCCCGTAGCCCTCTTAAATGTTGTTTCCTCTTGGTGAGAGCAATAGTTCAAGGGTTTCAGATTCTTGATTAAAGCAGTTTAGAGCCGTCTAAGAGGTGGGGCTGCTGCTGAAATCAAGAACCGACTATGGAATAAAATGAGGTTCATAGGGTCTGGACCCCACCTAGGACGCCACCTTAACTCCAACTAGTCCTCCAAGCACATCTCGCCCTTTCTCGAAGCATAGCTTGCTTGCCCTCAAAGTTCTCTTGACTTGCTGGTCAAGTACTCTTTACATGTTGCCCAAGTTGTTCGTTGGCTCGTCCAACAAGCCCTTGACTTCTCTTATTTCTTTTCTCATCATCCCTAAGTCGGCCAACATGGAGAAAAAGAGGGGAGAGGCCAAACATAGAAGATGATAGAGAGAGAGAGAGAGATCGATTGAGAAAGAAAGAAGAGAGAGAAAACACTGCAGAGCCGATATCACCATGATGTGTCGTTTCTTGCTCTCGACACATTCTCTAACGTTGTTTCCTCTCGCGAAGAGCAACATCTCTACAGTATCGGATTCTTGTCAGAGGAGTTTAGCGCCGTCTACAAGGTGGAGGTTCTCCCGAAATCAAGAATCAACTATGGAATCAAATGAGGTTCGTAGGGTCTGGACCGCACAAAGGGCGCCACCTTACCTCTAACTAGTCCTCCAAGCACATGTAGCCCTTTCTCAAACCATAGCTATCTTGCCCTCAAAGTTCTCTTTACTTTCTGGCCAAGTTGTTTCTTGTCTCGTCCAACAAGCCCTTGACTTCTGTTATTTCCTTTCCCATCTTAATTAAGTTGGGCAACATGAAGCAAAAGAGGGTAGAGGACGAACATAGGTGAAGAAAGAGAGAGGGAAAGAGAGATCGGTTGGGACAGCAAGAAGAGAGATAAAACGTTCCAGAGCCGATTTCACCCCCATTTGGCGTTTCTTGATCCTGATGCCTTCTGAAACGTTGTTTCCTCTCGGTGAGAGCAATCTTTCTAGGGTTTCAGATTCTTAATCACAGGAGTTTAGCGCCGTTTACAAGGTGGAGGTGCTGCCGAAATCCAATTGGACTATGGAACCAAATGAGGTTCGTAGGGTCTAGACCCCACATAGGACGCCACCTTACATCTAACTTGTCGTCCAAGAACATCTTGCCCTTTCTCGAAGCATAGCTTTCTTGCACTCAAAGTTCTCTTGACTTGCTGGACAAGTTTTAGGTTGAAAAAGTTCGTGTACATCTGACCTCAAGTAGGCCCAAATGGCCAATGCGGCCGTTCAGGGCCCAAACGTAGGAATCTCGGAATTATTTTAGGCAATCTAGAATCCTCATGAAAAATGAGGAGGGTGGGTGAGTTTCCACGCAATTCCGAGACGTTGAAAAAGTTCGTGTACATCTGCCCTCTAGTAGGCCCAAATGGCCAATGTGGCCGTTCAGGGCGCAAACGGAGGAATCTCGAAACGATTTTAGGGATTCTGGAATCCTCATGAAAAATGAAAAGGGTGGGTGAGTTTCCACGCAATTCCGAGAAGTTGAAAAAGTTCGTGTATATCTGACCTCAAGTAGGCCCAAATGGCCAGTGTGGCCGTTCATTGCCCAAACGGAGGAATCTCGCAACGATTTTAGGCATTCTGGAATCCTCATGAAAAATGAGAAGGGTGGGTGAGTTTCCACGAAATTCCGAGACGTTGAAAAAGTTCGTGTTCATCTGACGTCAAGTTGGCCCAAAGGGCCTATTTGGCCGTTAAGGGCGCAAACGGAGGAATCTCGAAACGATTTTAGGCATTCTGGAATCCTCATGAAAAATGAGGTGGGTGGGTGAGTTTCCTCCCAATTCCGAGAGGTTGAAAAAGTTCGTGTACATCTGACCTCAAGTTAGGCCCAAATGGCCAATGTGGCCGTTCAGGGCCCAAACGGAGGAATCTCGGAATTATTTTAGGCAATCTAGAATCCTCATGAAAAATGAGGAGGGTGGGTGAGTTTCCACGCAATTCCGAGACGTTGAAAAAGTTCGTGTACATCTGACCTCAAGTAGGCCCAAATGGCCAATGTGGCCGTTCAGGGCGCAAACGGAGGAATCTCGAAACGATTTTAGGCACTCTGGAATCCCCATGAAAAACGAGGAGGGTGGGTGAGTTTCCACGCAATTCCGAGAGGTTGAAAAAGTTCGTGTACATCTGACCTCAAGTAGGCCCAAATGGCCAGTGTGGCCGTTCATTGCCCAAACGGAGGAATCTCGAAACGATTTTAGGCATTCTGGAATCCTCATGAAAAATGAGGAGGGTGGGTGAGTTTCCACGCAATTCTGAGACGTTGAAAAAGTTCGTGTACATCTGACCTCAAGTAGGCCCAAAGGGCCTATTTGGCCGTTCAGGGCGCAAACGGAGGAATCTCGAAACGATTTTAGGCATTCTGGAATCCTCATGAAAAATGAGGTGGGTGGGTGAGTTTCCTCCCAATTCCGAGATGTTGAAAAAGTTCGTGTACATCTGACCTCAAGTTGGCCCAAATGGCCAATGTGGCCGTTCAGGGCCCAAACGGAGGAATCTCGAAACGATTTTAGGCATTCTGGAATCCTCATAAAAAATGAGGAGGGTGGGTGAGTTTCCACCCAATTCCGAGACGTTGAAAAAGTTCGTGTACATCTGACCTCAAGTAGGCCCAAATGGCCAATGTGGCCGTTCAGGGCGCAAACGGAGGAATCTCGAAACGATTTTAGGGATTCTGGAATCCTCATGAAAAATGAGGAGGGTGGGTGAGTTTCCACGCAATTCCGAGACGTTGAAAAAGTTCGTGTACATCTGACCTCAAGTAGGCCCAAATGGCCAGTGTGGCCGTTCATTGCCCAAACGGAGGAATCTCGAAACGATTTTAGGCATTCTGGAATCCTCATGAAAAATGAGGAGGGTGGGTGAGTTTCCACGCAATTCCGAGACGTTGAAAAAGTTCGTGTACATCTGACCTCAAGTAGGCCCAAATGGCCAATGTGGCCGTTCAGGGCGCAAACGGAGGAATCTCGAAACGATTTTAGGCATTCTGGAATCCTCATGAAAAATGAGGAGGGTGGGTGAGTTTCCACGCAATTCCGAGACGTTGAAAAAGTTCGTGTACATCTGACCTCAAGTAGGCCCAAATGGCCAATGTGGCCGTTCAGGGCCCAAACGGAGGAATCTCGAAACGATTTTAGGCATTCTGGAATCCTCATGAAAAATGAGGAGGGTGGGTGAGTTTCCACGCAATTCCGAGACGTTGAAAAAGTTCGTGTACATCTGACCTCAAGTAGGCCCAAATGGCCAATGTGGCCGTTCATGGCCCAAACGGAGGAATCTCGAAACGATTTTAGGCATTCTGGAATCCTCATGAAAAATGAGGAGGGTGGGTGAGTTTCCACCCAATTCGGAGAGGTTGAAAAAGTTCGTGTACATCTGACCTCAAGTAGGCCCAAATGGCCAATGTGGCCGTTCAGGGCGCAAACGGAGGAATCTCGAAACGATTTTAGGCATTCGGGAATCCTCAGAAAAAATGAGGAGGGTGGGGTAGTTTCCACCCAATTCCGACAGGTTGAAAAAGTTCGTGTACATCTGGCCTCAAGTAGGCCCAAATGGCCAATGTGGCCGTTCAGGGCCCAAACGGAGGAATCTCGAAACGATTTTAGGCATTCTGGAATCCTCATGAAAAATGAGGAGGGTGGGTGAGTTTCCACGCAATTCCGAGACGTTGAAAAAGTTCGTGTACATCTGACCTCAAGTAGGCCCAAATGGCCAATGTGGCCGTTCATTGCCCAAACGGAGGAATCTCGAAACGATTTTAGGCATTCTGGAATCCTCATGAAAAATGAGGAGGGTGGGTGAGTTTCCACGCAATTCCGAGACGTTGAAAAAGTTCGTGTACATCTCGACCTCAAGTAGGCCCAAATGGCCAATGTGGCCGTTCAGGGCCCAAACGGAGGAATCTCGAAACGATTTTAGGCATTCTGGAATCCTCATGAAAAATGAGGAGGGTGGGTGAGTTTCCACGCAATTCCGAGACGTTGAAAAAGTTCGTGTACATCTGACCTCAAGTAGGCCCAAATGGCCAATGTGGCCGTTCAGGGCCCAAACGGAGGAATCTCGAAACGATTTTAGGCATTCTGGAATCCTCATGAAAAATGAGGAGGGTGGGTGAGTTTCCACGCAATTCCGAGACGTTGAAAAAGTTCGTGTACATCTGACCTCAAGTAGGCCCAAATGGCCAATGTGGCCGTTCATGGCGCAAACGGAGGAATCTCGAAACGATTTTAGGCATTCTGGAATCCTCATGAAAAATGAGGAGGGTGGGTGAGTTTCCACCAATTCCGAGAGGTTGAAAAAGTTCGTGTACATCTGACCTCAAGTAGGCCCAAATGGCCAATGTGGCCGTTCGGGCGCAAACGGAGGAATCTCGAAACGATTTTAGGCATTCTGGAATCCTCATGAAAAATGAGGAGGGTGGGTGAGTTTCCACCCAATTCCGAGACGTTGAAAAAGTTCGTGTACATCATCGACCTCAAGTAGGCCCAAATGGCCAATGTGGCCGTTCAGGGCCCAAACGGAGGAATCTCGAAACGATTTTAGGCATTCTGGAATCCTCATGAAAAATGAGGAGGGTGGGTGAGTTTCCACGCAATTCCGAGACGTTGAAAAAGTTCGTGTATATCTGACCTCAAGTAGGCCCAAATGGCCAGTGTGGCCGTTCATTGCCCAAACGGAGGAATCTCGCAACGATTTTAGGCATTCTGGAATCCTCATGAAAAATGAGGAGGGTGGGTGAGTTTCCACGAAATTCCGAGACGTTGAAAAAGTTCGTGTACATCTGACCTCAAGTTGGCCCAAAGGGCCTATTTGGCCGTTAAGGGCGCAAACGGAGGAATCTCGAAACGATTTTAGGCATTCTGGAATCCTCATGAAAAATGAGGAGGGTGGGTGAGTTTCCTCCCAATTCCGAGAGGTTGAAAAAGTTCGTGTACATCTGACCTCAAGTAGGCCCAAATGGCCAATGTGGCCGTTCATTGCCCAAATAGAGGAATCTCGCAACGATTTTTGGCATTCTGGAATCCTCATGAAAAATGAGGAGGGTGGGTGAGTTTCCACGCAATTCCGAGACGTTTAAAAAGTTCGTGTACATCTGACCTCAAGTAGGCCCAAATGGCCAATGTGGCCGTTCAGGGCGCAAACGGAGGAATCTCGAAACGATTTTAGGCATTCTGGAATCCTCATGAAAAATGAGGAGGGTGGGTGAGTTTCCACCCAATTCCGAGAGGTTGAAAAAGTTCGTGTACATCTGACCTCAAGTAGGCCCAAATGGCCAATGTGGCCGTTCAGGGCCCAAACGGAGGAATCTCGAAACGATTTTAGGCATTCTGGAATCCTCATGAAAAATGAGGAGGGTGGGTGAGTTTCCACGCAATTCCGACACGTTGAAAAAGTTCGTGTACATCTGACCTCAAGTAGGCCCAAAGGGCCAATGTGGCCGTTCAGTGAGCAAACGGAGGAATCTCGAAACGATTTTAGGCATTCTGGAATCCTCATGAAAAATGAGGAGGGTGGGTGAGTTTCCACGCAATTCCGAGACGTTGAAAAAGTTCGTGTACATCTGACCTCAAGTTGGCCGAAATGGCCAATGTGGCCGTTCAGGGCGCAAATGGAGGAATCTCGAAATGATTTTAGGGATTCTGGAATCGTCATGAAAAATGAGGTGGGTGGGAGAGTTTCCTCCCAATTCCGAGCGGTTGAAAAAGTTCGTGTACATTTGACCTCAAGTATGCCCAAATGGCCAATGTGGCCGTTCAGGGAGCAAACGGAGGAATCTCGAAACGATTTAAGGGATTCTGGAATCCTCATGAAAAATGAAGAGGGTGGGTGAGTTTCCACGCAATTCCGAGAAGTTGAAAAAGTTCGTGTACATCTGACCTCAAGTTGGCCGAAATGGCCAATGTGGCCGTTCAGGGCGCAAATGGAGGAATCTCGAAATGATTTTAGGCATTCTGGAATCCTCATGAAAAATGAGGAGGGTGGGTGAGTTTCCACGCAATTCCGACACGTTCAAAAAGTTCGTGTACATCGACCTCAAGTAGGCCCAAATGGCCAATGTGGCCGTTCAGGGCCCAAACGGAGGAATCTCGAAACGATTTTAGGCATTCTGGAATCCTCATGAAAAATGAGGAGGGTGGGTGAGTTTCCACGCAATTCCGAGACGTTGAAAAAGTTCGTGTACATCGACCTCAAGTAGGCCCAAATGGCCAATGTGGCCGTTCAGGGCCCAAACGGAGGAATCTCGAAACGATTTTAGGCATTCTGGAATCCTCATGAAAAATGAGGAGGGTGGGTGAGTTTCCACGCAATTCCGAGACGTTGAAAAAGTTCGTGTACATCGACCTCAAGTAGGCCCAAATGGCCAATGTGGCCGTTCAGGGCGCAAACGGAGGAATCTCGAAACGATTTTAGGGATTCTGGAATCCTCATGAAAAATGAAGAGGGTGGGTGAGTTTCCACGCAATTCAGAGACGTTGAAAAAGTTCGTGTATATCTGACCTCAAGTAGGCGCAAATGGCCAGTGTGGCCGTTCAGGGCGCAAACGAAGGAATCTCGAAACGATTTTAGGCATTCTAGAATCCTCATTAACAATGAGGAGGGTGGGGTAGTTTCCACCCAATTCCGAGAGGTTGAAAAAGTTCGTGTACATCTGACCTCAAGTAGGCCCAAATGGCCAATGTGGCCGTTCATTGCCCAAACGGAGGAATCTCGAAACGATTTTAGGCATTCTGGAATCCTCATGAAAAATGAGGAGGGTGGGTGAGTTTCCACGCAATTCTGAGACGTTGAAAAAGTTCGTGTACTTCTGACCTAAAGTAGGCCCAAATGGCCTATTTGCCGTTCATTGCCCAAACGGAGGAATCTCGAACCGATTTTAGGCATTCTGGAATCCTCATGAAAAATGAGGAGGGTGGGTGAGTTTCCACGCAATTCCGAGACGTTGAAAAAGTTCGTGTACATCTGACCTCAAGTAGGCCCAAATGGCCAATGTGGCCGTTCAGGGCCCAAACGGAGGAATCTCGAAACGATTTTAGGCATTCTGGAATCCTCATGAAAAATGAGGAGGGTGGGTGAGTTTCCACCCAATTCCGAGAGGTTGAAAAAGTTCGTGTACATCTGACCTCAAGTAGGCCCAAATGGCCAATGTGGCCGTTCATTGCCCAAACGGAGGAATCTCGGAACGATTTTAGGCATTCTGGAATCCTCATGAAAAATGAGGAGGGTGGGTGAGTTTCCACGCAATTCCGAGACGTTGAAAAAGTTCGTGTACATCTGACCTCAAGTAGGCCCAAATGGCCAATGTGGCCGTTCAGGGCCCAAACGGAGGAATCTCGAAACGATTTTAGGCATTCTGGAATCCTCATGAAAAATGAGGAGGGTGGGTGAGTTTCCACGCAATTCCGAGACGTTGAAAAAGTTCGTGTACATCTGACCTCAAGTAGGCCCAAATGGCCAATGTGGCCGTTCATTGCCCAAACGGAGGAATCTCGAAACGATTTTAGGCATTCTGGAATCCTCATGAAAAATGAGGAGGGTGGGTGAGTTTCCACGCAATTCCGAGACGTTGAAAAAGTTCGTGTACATCTCGACCTCAAGTAGGCCCAAATGGCCAATGTGGCCGTTCAGGGCCCAAACGGAGGAATCTCGAAACGATTTTAGGCATTCTGGAATCCTCATGAAAAATGAGGAGGGTGGGTGCGTTTCCACGCAATTCCGAGACGTTGAAAAAGTTCGTGTACATCTGACCTCAAGTAGGCCCAAATTGCCAATGTGGCCGTTCAGAGCGCAAACGGAAGAATCTCGAAACGATTTTATGCATTCTAGAATCCTCTTGAAAAATGAGGAGGGTGGTTGAGTTTCCACGCAATTCCGAGATGTTGAAAAAGTTCGTGTACATCTGACCTCAAGTAGGCCCAAATGGCCAATGTGGCCGTTCAGGGCGCAAACGGAGGAATCTCGAAACGATTTTAGGCATTCTGGAATCCTCATGAAAAATGAGGAGGGTGGGTGAGTTTCCACGCAATTCCGAGACGTTGAAAAAGTTCGTGTACATCTGACCTCAAGTAGGCCCAAATGGCCAATGTGGCCGTTCAGGGCCCAAACGGAGGAATCTCGAAACGATTTTAGGCATTCTGGAATCCTCATGAAAAATGAGGAGGGTGGGTGAGTTTCCACGCAATTCCGAGACGTTGAAAAAGTTCGTGTACATCTGACCTCAAGTAGGCCCAAATGGCCAATGTGGCCGTTCATTGCCCAAACGGAGGAATCTCGCAACGATTTTAGGCATTCTGGAATCCTCATGAAAAATGAGAAGGGTGGGTGAGTTTCCACGAAATTCCGAGACGTTGAAAAAGTTCGTGTACATCTGACCTCAAGTAGGCCCAAATGGCCTATTTGGCCGTTAAGGGCGCAAACGGAGGAATCTCGAAACGATTTTAGGCATTCTGGAATCCTCATGAAAAATGAGGAGGGTGGGTGAGTTTCCACGCAATTCCGAGACGTTGAAAAAGTTCGTGTACATCTGACCTCAAGTAGGCCCAAATGGCCAATGTGGCCGTTCGGGGCCCAAACGGAGGAATCTCGAAACGATTTTAGGCATTCTGGAATCCTCATGAAAAATGAGGAGGGTGGGTGAGTTTCCACGCAATTCCGAGACGTTGAAAAAGTTCGTGTACATCGACCTCAAGTAGGCCCAAATGGCCAATGTGGCCGTTCGGGCGCCCAAACGGAGGAATCTCGAAACGATTTTAGGCATTCTGGAATCCTCATGAAAAATGAGGAGGGTGGGTGAGTTTCCACCCAATTCCGAGAGGTTGAAAAAGTTCGTGTACATCTGACCTCAAGTAGGCCCAAATGGCCAATGTGGCCGTTCAGGGCGCAAACGGAGGAATCTCGAAATGATTTTAGGCATTCTGGAATCCTCATAAAAAATGAGGAGGGTGGGGTAGTTTCCACCCAATTCCGAGACGCTGAAAAAGTTCGTGTATATCTGACCTCAAGTAGGCCCAAAATGGTTAGTGTGGCCGTTCAATGCCCAAACGGAGGAATCTCGCAACGATTTTAGGCATTCTGGAATCCTCATGAAAAATGAGGAGGGTGGGTGAGTTTCCACGCAATTCCGAGAGGTTGAAAAAGTTCGTGTACATCTGACCTCAAGTAGGCCCAAATGGCCAATGTGGCCGTTCAGGGCCCAAACGGAGGAATCTCGAAACGATTTTAGGCATTCTGGAATCCTCATGAAAAATGAGGAGGGTGGGTGAGTTTCCCCAATTCCGAGACGTTGAAAAAGTTCGTGTACATCTGACCTCAAGTAGGCCCAAATGGCCAATGTGGCCGTTCAGGGCGCAAACGGAGGAATCTCGAAACGATTTTAGGCATTCTGGAATCCTCATGAAAAATGAGGAGGGTGGGTGAGTTTCCACGCAATTCCGAGACGTTGAAAAAGTTCGTGTACATCGACCTCAAGTAGGCCCAAATGGCCAATGTGGCCGTTCATTGCCCAAACGGAGGAATCTCGAAACGATTTTAGGCATTCTGGAATCCTCATGAAAAATGAGGAGGGTGGGTGAGTTTCCACGCAATTCCGAGACGTTGAAAAAGTTCGTGTACATCGACCTCAAGTAGGCCCAAATGGCCAATGTGGCCGTTCAGGGCCAAACGGAGGAATCTCGAAACGATTTTAGGCATTCTGGAATCCTCATGAAAAATGAGGAGGGTGGGTGAGTTTCCACGCAATTCCGAGACGTTGAAAAAGTTCGTGTACATCTGACCTCAAGTAGGCCCAAATGGCCAATGTGGCCGTTCATTGCCCAAAAGAGGAATGTCGCAACGATTTTTGGCATTTTGGAATCCTCATGAAAAATGAGGAGGGTGGGTGAGTTTCCACGCAATTCTGAGACGTTGAAAAAGTTCGTGTACTTCTGACCTAAAGTAGGCCCAAATGGCCAATGTGGCCGTTCATTGCCCAAACGGAGGAATCTCGAAACGATTTTAGGCATTCTGGAATCCTCATGAAAAATGAGGAGGGTGGGTGAGTTTCCACGCAATTCCGAGACGTTGAAAAAGTTCGTGTACATCGACCTCAAGTAGGCCCAAATGGCCAATGTGGCCGTTAAGGGCCCAAACGGAGGAATCTCGAAACGATTTTAGGCATTCTGGAATCCTCATGAAAAATGAGGAGGGTGGGTGAGTTTCCACCAATTCCGAGACGTTGAAAAAGTTCGTGTACATCGACCTCAAGTAGGCCCAAATGGCCAATGTGGCCGTTCAGGGCCCAAACGGAGGAATCTCGAAACGATTTTAGGCATTCTGGAATCCTCATGAAAAATGAGGAGGGTGGGTGAGTTTCCACGCAATTCCGAGACGTTGAAAAAGTTCGTGTGTATCATCGACCTCAAGTAGGCCCAAATGGCCAATGTGGCCGTTCAGGGCGCCCAAACGGAGGAATCTCGAAACGATTTTAGGCATTCTGGAATCCTCATGAAAAATGAGGAGGGTGGGTGAGTTTCCACGCAATTCCGAGACGTTGAAAAAGTTCGTGTACATCTGACCTCAAGTAGGCCCAAATGGCCAATGTGGCCGTTCATGGCCCAAACGGAGGAATCTCGAAACGATTTTAGGCATTCTGGAATCCTCATGAAAAATGAGGAGGGTGGGTGAGTTTCCACGCAATTCCGAGACGTTGAAAAAGTTCGTGTACATCTGACCTCAAGTAGGCCCAAATGGCCAATGTGGCCGTTCATTGCCCAAACGGAGGAATCTCGAAACGATTTTAGGCATTCTGGAATCCTCATGAAAAATGAGGAGGGTGGGTGAGTTTCCACGCAATTCCGAGACGTTGAAAAAGTTCGTGTACATCGACCTCAAGTAGGCCCAAATGGCCAATGTGGCCGTTCATTGCCCAAACGGAGGAATCTCGAAACGATTTTAGGCATTCTGGAATCCTCATGAAAAATGAGGAGGGTGGGTGAGTTTCCACGCAATTCCGAGACGTTGAAAAAGTTCGTGTACATCTGACCTCAAGTAGGCCCAAATGGCCAATGTGGCCGTTCAGGGCCCAAACGGAGGAATCTCGAAACGATTTTAGGCATTCTGGAATCCTCATGAAAAATGAGGAGGGTGGGTGAGTTTCCACGCAATTCCGAGACGTTGAAAAAGTTCGTGTACATCTGACCTCAAGTAGGCCCAAATGGCCAATGTGGCCGTTCAGGGCCCAAACGGAGGAATCTCGAAACGATTTTAGGCATTCTGGAATCCTCATGAAAAATGAGGAGGGTGGGTGAGTTTCCACGCAATTCCGAGACGTTGAAAAAGTTCGTGTACATCGACCTCAAGTAGGCCCAAATGGCCAATGTGGCCGTTCATTGCCCAAACGGAGGAATCTCGAAACGATTTTAGGCATTCTGGAATCCTCATGAAAAATGAGGAGGGTGGGTGAGTTTCCACGAAATTCCGAGACGTTGAAAAAGTTCGTGTACATCTGACCTCAAGTAGGCCCAAATGGCCAATGTGGCCGTTCAGGGCCCAAACGGAGGAATCTCGAAACGATTTTAGGCATTCTGGAATCCTCATGAAAAATGAGGAGGGTGGGTGAGTTTCCACCCAATTCCGAGACGTTGAAAAAGTTCGTGTACATCTGACCTCAAGTAGGCCCAAATGGCCAATGTGGCCGTTCAGGGCCCAAACGGAGGAATCTCGAAACGATTTTAGGCATTCTGGAATCCTCATGAAAAATGAGGAGGGTGGGTGAGTTTCCACGCAATTCCGAGACGTTGAAAAAGTTCGTGTACATCGACCTCAAGTAGGCCCAAATGGCCAATGTGGCCGTTCATTGCCCAAACGGAGGAATCTCGAAACGATTTTAGGCATTCTGGAATCCTCATGAAAAATGAGGAGGGTGGGTGAGTTTCCACGCAATTCCGAGAGACGTTGAAAAAGTTCGTGTACATCTGACCTCAAGTAGGCCCAAATGGCCAATGTGGCCGTTCAGGGCACAAACGGAGGAATCTCGAAACTATTTTAGGCATTCTGGAATCCTCATGAAAAATGAGGAGGGTGGGTGAGTTTCCACCCAATTCCGAGACGTTGAAAAAGTTCGTGTACATCGACCTCAAGTAGGCCCAAATGGCCAATGTGGCCGTTCAGGGCCCAAACGGAGGAATCTCGAAACGATTTTAGGCATTCTGGAATCCTCATGAAAAATGAGGAGGGTGGGTGAGTTTCCACGCAATTCCGAGACGTTGAAAAAGTTCGTGTACATCGACCTCAAGTAGGCCCAAATGGCCAATGTGGCCGTTCAGGGCCCAAACGGAGGAATCTCGAAACGATTTTAGGCATTCTGGAATCCTCATGAAAAATGAGGAGGGTGGGTGAGTTTCCACGCAATTCCGAGACGTTGAAAAAGTTCGTGTACATCGACCTCAAGTAGGCCCAAATGGCCAATGTGGCCGTTCAGGGCGCCCAAACGGAGGAATCTCGAAACGATTTTAGGCATTCTGGAATCCTCATGAAAAATGAGGAGGGTGGGTGAGTTTCCACGCAATTCCGAGACGTTGAAAAAGTTCGTGTACATCATCGACCTCAAGTAGGCCCAAATGGCCAATGTGGCCGTTCAGGGCCCAAACGGAGGAATCTCGAAACGATTTTAGGCATTCTGGAATCCTCATGAAAAATGAAGAGGGTGGGTGAGTTTCCACGCAATTCCGAGACGTTGAAAAAGTTCGTGTACATCTCGACCTCAAGTAGGCCCAAATGGCCAATGTGGCCGTTCATTGCCCAAACGGAGGAATCTCGAAACGATTTTAGGCATTCTGGAATCCTCATGAAAAATGAGGAGGGTGGGTGAGTTTCCACGCAATTCCGAGACGTTGAAAAAGTTCGTGTACATCATCGACCTCAAGTAGGCCCAAATGGCCTATGTGGCCGTTCAGGGCCCAAACGGAGGAATCTCGAAACGATTTTAGGCATTCTGGAATCCTCATGAAAAATGAGGAGGGTGGGTGAGTTTCCACCCAATTCCGAGACGTTGAAAAAGTTCGTGTACATCTGACCTCAAGTAGGCCCAAATGGCCAATGTGGCCGTTCATTGCCCAAACGGAGGAATCTCGAAACGATTTTAGGCATTCTGGAATCCTCATGAAAAATGAGGAGGGTGGGTGAGTTTCCACGCAATTCCGAGAGGTTGAAAAAGTTCGTGTACATCTGACCTCAAGTAGGCCCAAAATGGTTAGTGTGGCCGTTCAATGCCCAAACGGAGGAATCTCGAAACGATTTTAGGCATTCTGGAATCCTCATGAAAAATGAGGAGGGTGGGGTAGTTTCCACCCAATTCCGAGACGCTGAAAAAGTTCGTGTATATCTGACCTCAAGTAGGCCCAAATGGCCAATGTGGCCGTTCAGGGCGCAAACGGAGGAATCTCGAAACGATTTTAGGCATTCTGGAATCCTCATGAAAAATGAGGAGGGTGGGTGAGTTTCCACGCAATTCCGAGACGTTGAAAAAGTTCGTGTACATCGACCTCAAGTAGGCCCAAATGGCCAATGTGGCCGTTCGGGGCCCAAACGGAGGAATCTCGAAACGATTTTAGGCATTCTGGAATCCTCATGAAAAATGAGGAGGGTGGGTGAGTTTCCACGCAATTCCGAGACGTTGAAAAAGTTCGTGTACATCGACCTCAAGTAGGCCCAAATGGCCAATGTGGCCGTTCATTGCCCAAACGGAGGAATCTCGAAAAGATTTTAGGCATTCTGGAATCCTCATGAAAAATGAGGAGGGTGGGTGAGTTTCCACGCAATTCCGAGACGTTGAAAAAGTTCGTGTACATCATCGACCTCAAGTAGGCCCAAATGGCCAATGTGGCCGTTCATTGCCCAAACGGAGGAATCTCGAAACGATTTTAGGCATTCTGGAATCCTCATGAAAAATGAGGAGGGTGGGTGAGTTTCCACGCAATTCCGAGACGTTGAAAAAGTTCGTGTACATCATCGACCTCAAGTAGGCCCAAATGGCCAATGTGGCCGTTCATTGCCCAAACGGAGGAATCTCGAAACGATTTTAGGCATTCTGGAATCCTCATGAAAAATGAGGAGGGTGGGTGAGTTTCCACGCAATTCCGAGACGTTGAAAAAGTTCGTGTACATCGACCTCAAGTAGGCCCAAATGGCCAATGTGGCCGTTCAGGGCCCAAACGGAGGAATCTCGAAACGATTTTAGGCATTCTGGAATCCTCATGAAAAATGAGGAGGGTGGGTGAGTTTCCACGCAATTCCGAGACGTTGAAAAAGTTCGTGTACATCATCGACCTCAAGTAGGCCCAAATGGCCAATGTGGCCGTTCAGGGCCCAAACGGAGGAATCTCGAAACGATTTTAGGCATTCTGGAATCCTCATGAAAAATGAGGAGGGTGGGTGAGTTTCCACGCAATTCCGAGACGTTGAAAAAGTTCGTGTACATCGACCTCAAGTAGGTTTAAATGGCCTATGTGGCCGTTAAGGGCCCAAACGGAGGAATCTCACAACGATTTTAGGCATTCTGGAATCCGCATGAAAAATGAGGAGGGTGGGTGAGTTTCCACGCAATTCCGAGACGTTGAAAAAGTTCGTGTACTTCTGACCTCAAGTAGGCCCAAATGGCCAATGTCGCCGTTCATTGCCCAAACGGAGGAATCTCGCAACGATTTTAGGCATTCTGGAATCCTCATGAAAAATGAGGAGGGTGGGTGAGTTTCCACGCAATTCCGAGACGTTGAAAAAGTTCGTGTACATCTGACCTCAAGTAGGCCCAAATGGCCAATTTGGCCGTTCAGGGACCAAACGGAGGAATCTCGAAACGATTTTAGGCATTCTGGAATCCTCATGAAAAATGAGGAGGGTGGGTGAGTTTCCACGCAATTCCGAGACGTTGAAAAAGTTCGTGTACATCTCGACCTCAAGTAGGCCCAAATGGCCAATGTGGCCGTTCGGGGCCCAAACGGAGGAATCTCGAAACGATTTTAGGCATTCTGGAATCCTCATGAAAAATGAGGAGGGTGGGTGAGTTTCCACGCAATTCCGAGACGTTGAAAAAGTTCGTGTACATCTGACCTCAAGTAGGCCCAAATGGCCAATGTGGCCGTTCATTGCCCAAACGGAGGAATCTCGAACCGATTTTAGGCATTCTGGAATCCTCATGAAAAATGAGGAGGGTGGGTGAGTTTCCACGCAATTCCGAGACGTTGAAAAAGTTCGTGTACATCGACCTCAAGTAGGCCCAAATGGCCAATGTGGCCGTTCAGGGCCCAAACGGAGGAATCTCGAAACGATTTTAGGCATTCTGGAATCCTCATGAAAAATGAGGAGGGTGGGTGAGTTTCCACGCAATTCCGAGACGTTGAAAAAGTTCGTGTACATCATCGACCTCAAGTAGGCCCAAATGGCCAATGTGGCCGTTCATTGCCCAAACAGAGGAATCTCGCAACGATTTTAGGCATTCTGGAATCCTCATGAAAAATGAGGAGGGTGGGTGAGTTTCCACCCAATTCTGAGACGTTGAAAAAGTTCGTGTACATCTGACCTCAAGTAGGCCCAAATGGCCAATGTGGCCGTTCATTGCCCAAACGGAGGAATCTCACAACGATTTTATGCATTCTGGAATCCTCATGAAAATTGAGGAGGGTGGGTGAGTTTCCACGCAATTCCGAGACGTTGAAAAAGTTTCTGTACATCTGACCTCAAGTAGGTGCAAATGGCCATTGTGGCAATTCATTGCCCAAACGGAGGAATCTCTTAACGATTTTAGGCTTTCTGGAACTGGGTTTCCACGCAATTCTGAGACGTTGAAAAAGTTCGTGTACATCGACCTCAAGTAGGCCCAAATGGCCAATGTGGCCGTTCGGGGCCCAAACGGAGGAATCTCGAAACGATTTTAGGCATTCTGGAATCCTCATGAAAAATGAGGAGGGTGGGTGAGTTTCCACGCAATTCCGAGACGTTGAAAAAGTTCGTGTACATCTGACCTCAAGTAGGCCCAAATGGCCAATGTGGCCGTTCATTGCCCAAACGGAGGAATCTCGAAACGATTTTAGGCATTCTGGAATCCTCATGAAAAATGAGGAGGGTGGGTGAGTTTCCACGCAATTCCGAGACGTTGAAAAAGTTCGTGTACATCTGACCTCAAGTAGGCCCAAATGGCCAATGTGGCCGTTCATTGCCCAAACGGAGGAATCTCGAAACGATTTTAGGCATTCTGGAATCCTCATGAAAAATGAGGAGGGTGGGTGGGTTTCCACGCAATTCCGAGACGTTGAAAAAGTTCGTGTACATCTGACCTCAAGTAGGCCCAAATGGCCAATGTGGCCGTTCATTGCCCAAACGGAGGAATCTCGCAACGATTTTAGGCATTCTGGAATCCTCATGAAAAATGAGGAGGGTGGGTGAGTTTCCACGCAATTCCGAGACGTTGAAAAAGTTCGTGTACATCTCTGACCTCAAGTAGGCCCAAATGGCCAAGTGTGGCCGTTCATTGCCCAAACGGAGGAATCTCGAAACGATTTTAGGCATTCTGGAATCCTCATGAAAAATGAGGAGGGTGGGTGGGTTTCCACGCAATTCCGAGACGTTGAAAAAGTTCGTGTACATCGACCTCAAGTAGGCCCAAATGGCCAATGTGGCCGTTCAGGGCCCAAACGGAGGAATCTCGAAACGATTTTAGGCATTCTGGAATCCTCATGAAAAATGAGGAGGGTGGGTGAGTTTCCACGCAATTCCGAGACGTTGAAAAAGTTCGTGTACATCGACCTCAAGTAGGCCCAAATGGCCAATGTGGCCGTTCATTGCCCAAACGGAGGAATCTCGAAACGATTTTAGGCATTCTGGAATCCTCATGAAAAATGAGGAGGGTGGGTGAGTTTCCACGCAATTCCGAGACGTTGAAAAAGTTCGTGTACATCGACCTCAAGTAGGCCCAAATGGCCAATGTGGCCGTTCAGGGCCCAAACGGAGGAATCTCGAAACGATTTTAGGCATTCTGGAATCCTCATGAAAAATGAGGAGGGTGGGTGAGTTTCCACGCAATTCCGAGACGTTGAAAAAGTTCGTGTACATCATTGACCTCAAGTAGGCCCAAATGGCCAATGTGGCCGTTCATTGCCCAAACGGAGGAATCTCGCAACGATTTTAGGCATTCTGGAATCCTCATGAAAAATGAGGAGGGTGGGTGAGTTTCCACGCAATTCCGAGACGTTGAAAAAGTTCGTGTACATCTGACCTCAAGTAGGCCCAAATGGCCAATGTGGCCGTTCAGGGCGCAAACGGAGGAATCTCGGAACGATTTTTGGCATTCTGGAATCCTCATTAAAAATGAGGAGGGTGGGTGAGTTTCCACGCAATTCCGAGACGTTGAAAAAGTTCGTGTACATCTGACCTCAAGTAGGCCCAAATGGCCAATGTGGCCGTTCAGGGACCAAACGGAGGAATCTCGAAACGATTTTAGGCATTCTGGAATCCTCATGAAAAATGAGGAGGGTGGGGGAGTTTCCACGCAATTCCGAGACGTTGAAAAAGTTCGTGTACATCGACCTCAAGTAGGCCCAAATGGCCAATGTGGCCGTTCAGGGCCCAAACGGAGGAATCTCGAAACGATTTTAGGCATTCTGGAATCCTCATGAAAAATGAGGAGGGTGGGTGAGTTTCCACGCAATTCCGAGACGTTGAAAAAGTTCGTGTACATCGACCTCAAGTAGGCCCAAATGGCCAATGTGGCCGTTCAGGGCCCAAACGGAGGAATCTCGAAACGATTTTAGGCATTCTGGAATCCTCATGAAAAATGAGGAGGGTGGGTGAGTTTCCACGCAATTCCGAGACGTTGAAAAAGTTCGTGTACATCATCGACCTCAAGTAGGCCCAAATGGCCAATGTGGCCGTTCAGGGCCCAAACGGAGGAATCTCGAAACGATTTTAGGCATTCTGGAATCCTCATGAAAAATGAGGAGGGTGGGTGAGTTTCCACGCAATTCCGAGACGTTGAAAAAGTTCGTGTACATCTGACCTCAAGTAGGCCCAAATGGCCAATGTGGCCGTTCATTGCCCAAACGGAGGAATCTCGCAACGATTTTAGGCATTCTGGAATCCTCATGAAAAATGAGGAGGGTGGGTGAGTTTCCACGCAATTCCGAGACGTTGAAAAAGTTCGTGTACATCTGACCTCAAGTAGGCCCAAATGGCCAATGTGGCCGTTCAGGGCGCAAACGGAGGAATCTCGAAACGATTTTAGGCATTCTGGAATCCTCATGAAAAATGAGGAGGGTGGGTGAGTTTCCACGCAATTCCGAGACGTTGAAAAAGTTCGTGTACATCTGACCTCAAGTAGGCCCAAATGGCCAATGTGGCCGTTCAGGGCCCAAACGGAGGAATCTCGAAACGATTTTAGGCATTCTGGAATCCTCATGAAAAATGAGGAGGGTGGGTGAGTTTCCACGCAATTCGAGAGACGTTGAAAAAGTTCGTGTACATCGACCTCAAGTAGGCCCAAATGGCCAATGTGGCCGTTCGGGGCCCAAACGGAGGAATCTCGAAACGATTTTAGGCATTCTGGAATCCTCATGAAAAATGAGGAGGGTGGGTGAGTTTCCACGCAATTCCGAGACGTTGAAAAAGTTCGTGTACATCGACCTCAAGTAGGCCCAAATGGCCAATGTGGCCGTTCAGGGCCCAAACGGAGGAATCTCGAAACGATTTTAGGCATTCTGGAATCCTCATGAAAAATGAGGAGGGTGGGTGAGTTTCCACGCAATTCCGAGACGTTGAAAAAGTTCGTGTACATCGACCTCAAGTAGGCCCAAATGGCCAATGTGGCCGTTCGGGCCCAAACGGAGGAATCTCGAAACGATTTTGGGCATTCTGGAATCCTCATGAAAAATGAGGAGGGTGGGTGAGTTTCCACGCAGTTCCGAGACGTTGAAAAAGTTCGTGTACATCTGACCTCAAGTAGGCCAAAATGGCCAGTGTGGCCGTTCATTGCCCAAACGGAGGAATCTCGCAACGATTTTAGGCATTCTGGAATCCTCATGAAAAATGAGGAGGGTGGGTGAGTTTCCACGCAATTCGGAGACGTTGAAAAAGTTCGTGTCCTTCTGACCTAAAGTTGGCCCAAATGGCCTATTTGTCGTTCATTGCCCAAACGGAGGAATCTCGAACCGATTTTAGGCATTCTGGAATCTGCATGAAAAATGAGGAGGGTGGGTGAGTTTCCACGCAATTCCGAGACGTTGAAAAAGTTCGTGTACTTCTGACCTGAAGTAGGCCCAAATGGCCAATGTGGCCGTTCAGGGCCCAAACGGAGGAATCTCGAAACGATTTTAGGCATTCTGGAATCCTCATGAAAAATGAGGAGGGTGGGTGAGTTTCCACGCAATTCCGAGACGTTGAAAAAGTTCGTGTACATCTGACCTCAAGTAGGCCCAAATGGCCAATGTGGCCGTTCAGGGCCCAAACGGAGGAATCTCGAAACGATTTTAGGCATTCTGGAATCCTCATGAAAAATGAGGAGGGTGGGTGAGTTTCCACGCAATTCCGAGACGTTGAAAAAGTTCGTGTACATCGACCTCAAGTAGGCCCAAATGGCCAATGTGGCCGTTCAGGGCCCAAACGGAGGAATCTCGAAACGATTTTAGGCATTCTGGAATCCTCATGAAAAATGAGGGGGTGGGTGAGTTTCCACGCAATTCCGAGACGTTGAAAAAGTTCGTGTACATCGACCTCAAGTAGGCCCAAATGGCCAATGTGGCCGTTCATTGCCCAAACGGAGGAATCTCGAAACGATTTTAGGCATTCTGGAATCCTCATGAAAAATGAGGAGGGTGGGTGAGTTTCCACGCAATTCCGAGACGTTGAAAAAGTTCGTGTACATCGACCTCAAGTAGGCCCAAATGGCCAATGTGGCCGTTCAGGGCCCAAACGGAGGAATCTCGAAACGATTTTAGGCATTCTGGAATCCTCATGAAAAATGAGGAGGGTGGGTGAGTTTCCACGCAATTCCGAGACGTTGAAAAAGTTCGTGTACATCGACCTCAAGTAGGCCCAAATGGCCAATGTGGCCGTTCAGGGCCCAAACGGAGGAATCTCGAAACGATTTTAGGCATTCTGGAATCCTCATGAAAAATGAGGAGGGTGGGTGAGTTTCCACGCAATTCCGAGACGTTGAAAAAGTTCGTGTACATCGACCTCAAGTAGGCCCAAATGGCCAATGTGGCCGTTCAGGGCCCAAACGGAGGAATCTCGAAACGATTTTAGGCATTCTGGAATCCTCATGAAAAATGAGGAGGGTGGGTGAGTTTCCACGCAATTCCGAGACGTTGAAAAAGTTCGTGTACATCGACCTCAAGTAGGCCCAAATGGCCAATGTGGCCGTTCAGGGCCCAAACGGAGGAATCTCGAAACGATTTTAGGCATTCTGGAATCCTCATGAAAAATGAGGAGGGTGGGTGAGTTTCCACGCAATTCCGAGACGTTGAAAAAGTTCGTGTACATCGACCTCAAGTAGGCCCAAATGGCCAATGTGGCCGTTCAGGGCCCAAACGGAGGAATCTCGAAACGATTTTAGGCATTCTGGAATCCTCATGAAAAATGAGGAGGGTGGGTGAGTTTCCACGCAATTCCGAGACGTTGAAAAAGTTCGTGTACATCGACCTCAAGTAGGCCCAAATGGCCAATGGCCGTTCATTGCCCAAACGGAGGAATCTCGAAACGATTTTAGGCATTCTGGAATCCTCATGAAAAATGAGGAGGGTGGTGAGTTTCCACGCAATTCCGAGACGTTGAAAAAGTTCGTGTACATCGACCTCAAGTAGGCCCAAATGGCCAATGTGGCCGTTCAAGGGCCCAAACGGAGGAATCTCGAAACGATTTTAGGCATTCTGGAATCCTCATGAAAAATGAGGAGGGTGGGTGAGTTTCCACGCAATTCCGAGACGTTGAAAAAGTTCGTGTACATCGACCTCAAGTAGGCCCAAATGGCCAATGTGGCCGTTCAGGGCCCAAACGGAGGAATCTCGAAACGATTTTAGGCATTCTGGAATCCTCATGAAAAATGAGGAGGGTGGGTGAGTTTCCACGCAATTCCGAGACGTTGAAAAAGTTCGTGTACATCGACCTCAAGTAGGCCCAAATGGCCAATGTGGCCGTTCAGGGCCCAAACGGAGGAATCTCGAAACGATTTTAGGCATTCTGGAATCCTCATGAAAAATGAGGAGGGTGGGTGAGTTTCCACGCAATTCCGAGACGTTGAAAAAGTTCGTGTACATCGACCTCAAGTAGGCCCAAATGGCCAATGTGGCCGTTCGGGCCCAAACGGAGGAATCTCGAAACGATTTTAGGCATTCTGGAATCCTCATGAAAAATGAGGAGGGTGGGTGAGTTTCCACGCAATTCCGAGACGTTGAAAAAGTTCGTGTACATCGACCTCAAGTAGGCCCAAATGGCCAATGTGGCCGTTCAAGGGCCCAAACGGAGGAATCTCGAAACGATTTTAGGCATTCTGGAATCCTCATGAAAAATGAGGAGGGTGGGTGAGTTTCCACGCAATTCCGAGACGTTGAAAAAGTTCGTGTACATCGACCTCAAGTAGGCCCAAATGGCCAATGTGGCCGTTCAGGGCCCAAACGGAGGAATCTCGAAACGATTTTAGGCATTCTGGAATCCTCATGAAAAATGAGGAGGGTGGGTGAGTTTCCACGCAATTCCGAGACGTTGAAAAAGTTCGTGTACATCGACCTCAAGTAGGCCCAAATGGCCAATGTGGCCGTTCAGGGCGCAAACGGAGGAATCTCGAAACGATTTTAGGCATTCTGGAATCCTCATGAAAAATGAGGAGGGTGGGTGAGTTTCCACGCAATTCCGAGACGTTGAAAAAGTTCGTGTACATCTGACCTCAAGTAGGCCCAAATAGCCTATTTCACCGTTCAGGGCCCAAACGGAGGAATCTCGAAAAAATTTTAGGCACTCCGGAGTCCTCACGAAAAATGAGGAGGGTGCGTGTGTTTCCAAGAAATTCCGAGACGTTGAAAAAGTTCGTGAACATCTGACCTCAAGTAGGCCCAAATGGACTATGTGGCCGTTCAAGGCCCAACCGGAGGAATCTCGAAACGATTTTTTTTAAATCTGGAATCCTCATAAAAAGTGAGGAGGATGGGTGAGTTTCCACGCAATTCCGAGAGATTGAAAAAGTTCGTGTACATCTGACCTCAAGTAGGCCGAAATGGCCAATGTGGCCGTTCAAGGGCCCAAACGGAGGAATCTCGAAACGATTTTAGGCATTCTGGAATCCTCATGAAAAATGAGGAGGGTGGGTGAGTTTCCACGCAATTCCGAGACGTTGAAAAAGTTCGTGTACATCGACCTCAAGTAGGCCCAAATGGCCAATGTGGCCGTTCAGGGCCCAAACGGAGGAATCTCGAAACGATTTTAGGCATTCTGGAATCCTCATGAAAAATGAGGAGGGTGGGTGAGTTTCCACGCAATTCCGAGACGTTGAAAAAGTTCGTGTACATCTCGACCTCAAGTAGGCCCAAATGGCCAATGTGGCCGTTCAGGGCCCAAACGGAGGAATCTCGAAACGATTTTAGGCATTCTGGAATCCTCATGAAAAATGAGGAGGGTGGGTGAGTTTCCACGCAATTCCGAGACGTTGAAAAAGTTCGTGTACATCGACCTCAAGTAGGCCCAAATGGCCAATGTGGCCGTTCAGGGCCCAAACGGAGGAATCTCGAAACGATTTTAGGCATTCTGGAATCCTCATGAAAAATGAGGAGGGTGGGTGAGTTTCCACGCAATTCCGAGACGTTGAAAAAGTTCGTGTACATCTCGACCTCAAGTAGGCCCAAATGGCCAATGTGGCCGTTCAGGCCCAAACGGAGGAATCTCGAAACGATTTTAGGCATTCTGGAATCCTCATGAAAAATGAGGAGGGTGGGTGAGTTTCCACGCAATTCCGAGACGTTGAAAAAGTTCGTGTACATCATTGACCTCAAGTAGGCCCAAATGGCCTATGTGGCCGTTAAGGGCCCAAACGGAGGAATCTCGAAACGATTTTAGGCATTCTGGAATCCTCATGAAAAATGAGGAGGGTGGGTGAGTTTCCACGCAATTCCGAGACGTTGAAAAAGTTCGTGTACTTCGACCTCAAGTAGGCCCAAATGGCCAATGTGGCCGTTCAGGGCGCCCAAACGGAGGAATCTCGCAACATCTTTAGGCATTCTGGAATCCTCATGAATAATGACGAGGGTGGGTGAGTTTCCACCAAATTCCGAGATGTTGAAAAAGTTCGTGTACCTCTGACCTCAAGTAGGCCCAAATGGCCAATATGGCCGTTCAGGGCCCAAACGGAGGAATCTCGCAAGAATTTTAGGCATTCTGGAATCCTCATGAAAAATGAGGAGGGTGGGTGAGTTTCCACGCAATTCCGAGACGTTGAAAAAGTTCGTGTACATCTGACCTCAAGTAGGCCCAAATGGCCAATGTGGCCGTTCAGGCCCAAACGGAGGAATCTCGAAACGATTTTAGGCATTCTGGAATCCTCATGAAAAATGAGGAGGGTGGGTGAGTTTCCACGCAATTCCGAGACGTTGAAAAAGTTCGTGTACATCATCGACCTCAAGTAGGCCCAAATGGCCAATGTGGCCGTTCGGGGCCCAAACGGAGGAATCTCGAAACGATTTTAGGCATTCTGGAATCCTCATGAAAAATGAGGAGGGTGGGTGAGTTTCCACGCAATTCCGAGACGTTGAAAAAGTTCGTGTACATCTGACCTCAAGTAGGCCCAAATGGCCAATGTGGCCGTTCATTGCCCAAACGGAGGAATCTCGAAACGATTTTAGGCATTCTGGAATCCTCATGAAAAATGAGGAGGGTGGGTGAGTTTCCACGCAATTCCGAGACGTTGAAAAAGTTCGTGTACATCGACCTCAAGTAGGCCCAAATGGCCAATGTGGCCGTTCAGGCCCAAACGGAGGAATCTCGAAACGATTTTAGGCATTCTGGAATCCTCATGAAAAATGAGGAGGGTGGGTGAGTTTCCACGCAATTCCGAGACGTTGAAAAAGTTCGTGTACATCGACCTCAAGTAGGCCCAAATGGCCAATGTGGCCGTTCAGGGCCCAAACGGAGGAATCTCGAAACGATTTTAGGCATTCTGGAATCCTCATGAAAAAATGAGGAGGGAGGGTGGGTTTACACGCAATTCCGAGACGTTGAAAAAGTTCGTGTACATCGACCTCAAGTAGGCCCAAATGGCCAATGTGGCCGTTCAGGGCCCAAACGGAGGAATCTCGAAACGATTTTAGGCATTCTGGAATCCTCATGAAAAATGAGGAGGGTGGGTGAGTTTCCACGCAATTCCGAGACGTTGAAAAAGTTCGTGTACATCGACCTCAAGTAGGCCCAAATGGCCAATGTGGCCGTTCATTGCCCAAACGGAGGAATCTCGAAACGATTTTAGGCATTCTGGAATCCTCATGAAAAATGAGGAGGGTGGGTGAGTTTCCACGCAATTCCGAGACGTTGAAAAAGTTCGTGTACATCGACCTCAAGTAGGCCCAAATGGCCAATGTGGCCGTTCAGGGCCCAAACGGAGGAATCTCGAAACGATTTTAGGCATTCTGGAATCCTCATGAAAAATGAGGAGGGTGGGTGAGTTTCCACGCAATTCCGAGACGTTGAAAAAGTTCGTGTACATCGACCTCAAGTAGGCCCAAATGGCCAATGTGGCCGTTCAGGGCCCAAACGGAGGAATCTCGAAACGATTTTAGGCATTCTGGAATCCTCATGAAAAATGAGGAGGGTGGGTGAGTTTCCACGCAATTCCGAGACGTTGAAAAAGTTCGTGTACATCTCGACCTCAAGTAGGCCCAAATGGCCAATGTGGCCGTTCAGGGCCCAAACGGAGGAATCTCGAAACGATTTTAGGCATTCTGGAATCCTCATGAAAAATGAGGAGGGTGGGTGAGTTTCCACGCAATTCCGAGACGTTGAAAAAGTTCGTGTACATCGACCTCAAGTAGGCCCAAATGGCCAATGTGGCCGTTCGGGGCCCAAACGGAGGAATCTCGAAACGATTTTAGGCATTCTGGAATCCTCATGAAAAATGAGGAGGGTGGGTGAGTTTCCACGCAATTCCGAGACGTTGAAAAAGTTCGTGTACATCGACCTCAAGTAGGCCCAAATGGCCAATGTGGCCGTTCATTGCCCAAACGGAGGAATCTCGAAACGATTTTAGGCATTCTGGAATCCTCATGAAAAATGAGGAGGGTGGGTGAGTTTCCACGCAATTCCGAGACGTTGAAAAAGTTCGTGTACATCGACCTCAAGTAGGCCCAAATGGCCAATGTGGCCGTTCAGGGGCCCAAACGGAGGAATCTCGAAACGATTTTAGGCATTCTGGAATCCTCATGAAAAATGAGGAGGGTGGGTGAGTTTCCACGCAATTCCGAGACGTTGAAAAAGTTCGTGTACATCGACCTCAAGTAGGCCCAAATGGCCAATGTGGCCGTTCAAGGGCCCAAACGGAGGAATCTCGAAACGATTTTAGGCATTCTGGAATCCTCATGAAAAATGAGGAGGGTGGGTGAGTTTCCACGCAATTCCGAGACGTTGAAAAAGTTCGTGTACATCGACCTCAAGTAGGCCCAAATGGCCAATGTGGCCGTTAAGGGCCCAAACGGAGGAATCTCGAAACGATTTTAGGCATTCTGGAATCCTCATGAAAAATGAGGAGGGTGGGTGAGTTTCCACGATTCCGAGACGTTGAAAAAGTTCGTGTACATCATCGACCTCAAGTAGGCCCAAATGGCCAATGTGGCCGTTCAGGGCCCAAACGGAGGAATCTCGAAACGATTTTAGGCATTCTGGAATCCTCATGAAAAATGAGGAGGGTGGGTGAGTTTCCACGCAATTCCGAGACGTTGAAAAAGTTCGTGTACATCTGACCTCAAGTAGGCCCAAATGGCCAATGTGGCCGTTCAGGGCCCAAACGGAGGAATCTCGAAACGATTTTAGGCATTCTGGAATCCTCATGAAAAATGAGGAGGGTGGGTGAGTTTCCACGCAATTCCGAGACGTTGAAAAAGTTCGTGTACATCGACCTCAAGTAGGCCCAAATGGCCAATGTGGCCGTTCAAGGGCCAAACGGAGGAATCTCGAAACAATTTTAGGCATTCTGGAATCCTCATGAAAAATGAGGAGGGTGGGTGAGTTTCCACGCAATTCCGAGACGTTGAAAAAGTTCGTGTGCATCTGACCTCAAGTAGGCCCAAATGGCCAATGTGGCCGTTCAAGGGCCCAAACGGAGGAATCTCGAAACGATTTTAGGCATTCTGGAATCCTCATGAAAAATGAGGAGGGTGGGTGAGTTTCCACGCAATTCCGAGACGTTGAAAAAGTTCGTGTACATCATCGACCTCAAGTAGGCCCAAATGGCCAATGTGGCCGTTCAGGGCCCAAACGGAGGAATCTCGAAACGATTTTAGGCATTCTGGAATCCTCATGAAAAATGAGGAGGGTGGGTGAGTTTCCACGCAATTCCGAGACGTTGAAAAAGTTCGTGTACATCGACCTCAAGTAGGCCCAAATGGCCAATGTGGCCGTTCAGGGCCCAAACGGAGGAATCTCGAAACGATTTTAGGCATTCTGGAATCCTCATGAAAAATGAGGAGGGTGGGTGAGTTTCCACGCAATTCCGAGACGTTGAAAAAGTTCGTGTACATCGACCTCAAGTAGGCCCAAATGGCCAATGGCCAACTGGCCGTTCAGGGCCCAAACGGAGGAATCTCGAAACGATTTTAGGCATTCTGGAATCCTCATGAAAAATGAGGAGGGTGGGTGAGTTTCCACGCAATTCCGAGACGTTGAAAAAGTTCGTGTACATCGACCTCAAGTAGGCCCAAATGGCCAATGTGGCCGTTCATTGCCCAAACGGAGGAATCTCGAAACGATTTTAGGCATTCTGGAATCCTCATGAAAAATGAGGAGGGTGGGTGAGTTTCCACGCAATTCCGAGACGTTGAAAAAGTTCGTGTACATCGACCTCAAGTAGGCCCAAATGGCCAATGTGGCCGTTCGGGGCCCAAACGGAGGAATCTCGAAACGATTTTAGGCATTCTGGAATCCTCATGAAAAATGAGGAGGGTGGGTGAGTTTCCACGCAATTCCGAGACGTTGAAAAAGTTCGTGTACATCATCGACCTCAAGTAGGCCCAAATGGCCAATGTGGCCGTTCGGGCCCAAACGGAGGAATCTCGAAACGATTTTAGGCATTCTGGAATCCTCATGAAAAATGAGGAGGGTGGGTGAGTTTCCACGCAATTCCGAGACGTTGAAAAAGTTCGTGTACATCGACCTCAAGTAGGCCCAAATGGCCAATGTGGCCGTTCAGGGCCCAAACGGAGGAATCTCGAAACGATTTTAGGCATTCTGGAATCCTCATGAAAAATGAGGAGGGTGGGTGAGTTTCCACGCAATTCCGAGACGTTGAAAAAGTTCGTGTACATCTGACCTCAAGTAGGCCCAAATGGCCTATTGGCCGTTCAAGGGCCCAAACGGAGGAATCTCGAAACGATTTTAGGCATTCTGGAATCCTCATGAAAAATGAGGAGGGTGGGTGAGTTTCCACGCAATTCTGAGACGTTGAAAAAGTTCGTGTACATCTGCCCTCTAGTAGGCCCAAATGGCCAATGTGGCCGTTCAGGGCGCAAACGGAGGAATCTCGAAATGATTTTAGGGATTCCGGAATCCTCATGAAAAAATGAAGAGGGTGGGTGAGTTTCCACGATATTACGAGACGTTGAAAAAGTTCGTGTATATCTGACCTCAAGTAGGCCCAAATGGCCAGTGTGGCCGTTCTTTGCCGAAACGGAGGAATCTCGCAACGATTTTAGGCATTCTGCAATCCTCATGAAAAATGCGAAGGGTGGGTGAGTTTCCACGCAATTCCGAGAGACGTTGAAAAAGTTCGTGTACATCGACCTCAAGTAGGCCCAAATGGCCAATGTGGCCGTTCAGGGCCCAAACGGAGGAATCTCGAAACGATTTTAGGCATTCTGGAATCCTCATGAAAAATGAGGAGGGTGGGTGAGTTTCCACGCAATTCCGAGACGTTGAAAAAGTTCGTGTACATCGACCTCAAGTAGGCCCAAATGGCCAATGTGGCCGTTCAGGGCCCAAACGGAGGAATCTCGAAACGATTTTTGGCATTCTGGAATCCTCATGAAAAATGAGGAGGGTGGGTGAGTTTCCATGCAATTTCGAGACGTTGAAAAAGTTCGTGTACATCTGACCTCAAGTAGGCCCAAATGTCCTATTTGGCTGTTAAGGGCCCAAACAGAGGAATATCAAAACGATTTTAGGCATTCTTCAATCCTCATGAAAAATGAGGAGGGTGGGTGGGTTTCGACGCAATTCCGAGACGTTGAAAAAGTTCGTGTACATCTGACCTCAAGTAGGCCCCAATGGCCAATGTGGCCGTTAAGGGCCCAAACGGAGGAATCTCGCAACGATTTTAGGCATTCTGGAATCCTCATGAAAAATGGGTTGGGTGGGTGAGTTTCCACGCAATTCCGAGACGTTGAAAAAGTTTGTACACATCGACCTCAAGTAGGCCCAAATGGCCAATGTGGCCGTTCAGGGCCCAAACGGAGGAATCTCGAAACGATTTTAGGCATTCTGGAATCCTCATGAAAAATGAGGAGGGTGGGTGAGTTTCCACGCAATTCCGAGACGTTGAAAAAGTTCGTGTACATCGACCTCAAGTAGGCCCAAATGGCCAATGTGGCCGTTCAGGGCCCAAACGGAGGAATCTCGAAACGATTTTAGGCATTCTGGAATCCTCATGAAAAATGAGGAGGGTGGGTGAGTTTCCACGCAATTCCGAGACGTTGAAAAAGTTCGTGTACATCGACCTCAAGTAGGCCCAAATGGCCAATGTGGCCGTTCAGGGCCCAAACGGAGGAATCTCGAAACGATTTTAGGCATTCTGGAATCCTCATTAAAAATGAGGAGGGTGGGTGAGTTTCCACGCAATTCCGAGACGTTGAAAAAGTTCGTGTACATATCCGACCTCATGTAGGCCCAAATGGCTAATGCGGCCGTTCAGGGACCAAACGGAGGAATCTCGAAACGATTTATGGCATTCTGGAATCCTCATTAAAAATGAGGAGGGTCGGTGCGTTTCCACGCAATTCGGAGACGTTGAAAAAGTTCATGGTCATCTGACCTCAAGTAGGCCCAAATGGCCAATGTGGCCGTTCAGGACGCAAACGGAGGAATCTGGAAACGATTTTTGGCATTCTGGAATCCTCATTAAAAATGAGGAGGGTGGGTGAGTTTCCACGCAATTCCGAGACGTTGAAAAAGATCGTCTACGTCTGACCTCAAGTAGGCCCAAATGGCTAATGTGGCCGTTCAGGGCCCAAACGGAGGAATCTCGAAACGATTTATGGAATTATGGAATCCTCATAAAAAATGAGGAGGGTGGGTGAGTTTCCACGCAATTCCGAGACGTTGAAAAAGTTCGTGTACATCTGACCTCAAGTAGGCCCAAATGGCCAATGTGGCCGTTCAGGGCCCAAACGGAGGAATCTCGAAACGATTTTAGGCATTCTGGAATCCTCATGAAAAATGAGGAGGGTGGGTGAGTTTCCACGCAATTCCGAGACGTTGAAAAAGTTCGTGTACATCGACCTCAAGTAGGCCCAAATGGCCAATGTGGCCGTTAAGGGCCCAAACGGAGGAATCTCGAAACGATTTTAGGGCTTCTGGAATCCTCATGAAAAATGAGGAGGGTGGGTGAGTTTCCACGCAATTCCGAGAGACGTTGAAAAAGTTCGTGTACATCGACCTCAAGTAGGCCCAAATGGCCAATGTGGCCGTTCATTGCCCAAACGGAGGAATCTCGAAACGATTTTAGGCATTCTGGAATCCTCATGAAAAATGAGGAGGGTGGGTGAGTTTCCACGCAATTCCGAGACGTTGAAAAAGTTCGTGTACATCGACCTCAAGTAGGCCCAAATGGCCAATGTGGCCGTTCAGGGCCCAAACGGAGGAATCTCGAAACGATTTTAGGCATTCTGGAATCCTCATGAAAAATGAGGAGGGTGGGTGAGTTTCCACGCAATTCCGAGACGTTGAAAAAGTTCGTGTACATCGACCTCAAGTAGGCCCAAATGGCCAATGTGGCCGTTCAGGGCCCAAACGGAGGAATCTCGAAACGATTTTAGGCATTCTGGAATCCTCATGAAAAAAATGAGGGGTGGGTGTGAGTTTCCACGCAATTCCGAGACGTTGAAAAAGTTCGTGTACATCGACCTCAAGTAGGCCCAAATGGCCAATGTGGCCGTTCAGGGCCCAAACGGAGGAATCTCGAAACGATTTTAGGCATTCTGGAATCCTCATGAAAAATGAGGAGGGTGGGTGAGTTTCCACGCAATTCCGAGACGTTGAAAAAGTTCGTGTACATCGACCTCAAGTAGGCCCAAATGGCCAATGTGGCCGTTAAGGCCCAAACGGAGGAATCTCGAAACGATTTTAGGCATTCTGGAATCCTCATGAAAAATGAGGAGGGTGGGTGAGTTTCCACGCAATTCCGAGACGTTGAAAAAGTTCGTGTACATCGACCTCAAGTAGGCCCAAATGGCCAATGTGGCCGTTCAGGGCCCAAACGGAGGAATCTCGAAACGATTTTAGGCATTCTGGAATCCTCATGAAAAATGAGGAGGGTGGGTGAGTTTCCACGCAATTCCGAGACGTTGAAAAAGTTCGTGTACATCGACCTCAAGTAGGCCCAAATGGCCAATGTGGCCGTTCAGGGCCCAAACGGAGGAATCTCGAAACGATTTTAGGCATACTGGAATCCTCATGAAAAATGAGGAGGGTAGGTTAGTTTCCACGCAATTCCGAGACGTTGAAAAAGTTTGTGTACATCTGACCTCAAGTAGTCCCAAATGGCCAATGTGGCCGTTCAGGGCCCAAACAGAGGGATCTCGCAACGATTTTAGGCATTCTGGAATCCTCATGAAAATGAGGAGGGTGGGTGAGTTTCCACGCAATTCCGAGACGTTGAAAAAGTTCGTGTACATCTGACCTCAAGTAGGTCCAAATGGCCAATGTGGCAGTTCAGGGCCCAAACAGAGGAATCTCGAAACGATTTTACGTATTCTGGAATCCTCATGAAAAATGAGGAGGGTGGGAGAGTTTCCACGCAATTCCGAGACATTGAAAAAGTTCGTGTCCATCAGACCTCAAGTAGGCCCAAATGGCCAATGTGGCCGTTTATTGCCCAAACGGAGGAATCTCGAACCGATTTTAGGCAATCTAGAATCCTCATGAAAAATGAGGAGGGTGGGAGAGTTTCCACGCAATTCCGAGACGTTCAAAAAGTTCGTGTACATCTGACCTCAAGAAGGCCCAAATGGCCTATGTGGCCGTTCAGGGCCCAAACGGAGGAATCTCGAAACAATTTTAGGCATTCTGGAATCCTCATGAAAAATGAGGAGGGTGGGTGAGTTTCCACGCAATTCCGAGAGGTTGAAAAAGTTCGTGTACAGACCTCAAGTAGGCCCAAATGGCCAATGTGGCCGTTCAGGGCGCAAACGGAGGAATCTCGAAACGATTTTTGGCATTCTGGAATCCTCATGAAAAATGAGGAGGGTGGGTGAGTTTCCACGCAATTTTGAGACGTTGAAAAAGTTCGTGTCCATCTGACCTCAAGTAGACCCAAATGGCAAATGTGGCCGTTCACGGCCCAAACGGAAGAATCTCGAAACGATTTTATGCATTCTGGAATCCTCATGAAAAATGAGGAGGGAGGGTCGGTTTCCACGCAATTCCGAGACGTTGAAAAAGTTCTTGTACATCTGACCTCAACTAGGCCCAAATGGCCAATGTGGCCGTTCAGGGCCCAAACGGAGGAATCTCGAAACGATTTTAGGCATTCTGGAATCCTCATGAAAAATGAGGAGGGTGGGTGAGTTTCCACGCATTTCCGAGACGTTGAAAAAGTTCGTGTACATCTGACCTCAAGTAGGCCCAAATGGCCAATGTGGACGTTCAGGGCCCAAACGAAGGAATCTCACAACGATTTTAGCCATTTTGGAATCCTCATAAAAAATGAGGAGGGTGGGTGAGTTTCCACGCAATTCCGAGACGTTGAAAAAGTTCGTGTACATCTGACCTCAAGTAGGCCCAAATGGCAAATGTGGCCGTTCAGGGCCCAAACGGAGGAATCTCGAAACGATTTTAGGCATTCTGGAATCCCATGAAAAATGAGGAGGGTGGGTGAGTTTCCACGCAATTCCGAGACGTTGAAAAAGTTCGTGTACATCTGACCTCAAGTAGGCCCAAATGGCCAATGTGGCCGTTCGGGGCCCAAACGGAGGAATCTCGAAACGATTTTAGGCATTCTGGAATCCTCATGAAAAATGAGGAGGGTGGGTGAGTTTCCACGCAATTCCGAGACGTTGAAAAAGTTCGTGTACATCATCGACCTCAAGTAGGCCCAAATGGCCAATGTGGCCGTTCATTGCCCAAACGGAGGAATCTCGCAAAACGATTTTAGGCATTCTGGAATCCTCATGAAAAATGAGGAGGGTGGGTGAGTTTCCACGCAATTCCGAGACGTTGAAAAAGTTCGTGTACATCGACCTCAAGTAGGCCCAAATGGCCAATGTGGCCGTTCAGGGCCCAAACGGAGGAATCTCGAAACGATTTTAGGCATTCTGGAATCCTCATGAAAAATGAGGAGGGTGGGTGAGTTTCCACGCAATTCCGAGACGTTGAAAAAGTTCGTGTACATCGACCTCAAGTAGACCCAAATGGCCAATGTGGCCGTTAAGGGTCCAAACGGAGGAATCTCGCAACGATTTTAGGCATTCTGGAATCCTCATGAAAAATGAGGAGGGTGGGTGAGTTGCCACGCAATTCCGAGACGTTGAAAAAGTTCGTGTACATCGACCTCAAGTAGGCCCAAATGGCCAATGTGGCCGTTCAGGGCCCAAACGGAGGAATCTCGAAACGATTTTAGGCATTCTGGAATCCTCATGAAAAATGAGGAGGGTGGGTGAGTTTCCACGCAATTCCGAGACGTTGAAAAAGTTCGTGTACATCATCGACCTCAAGTAGGCCCAAATGGCCAATGTGGCCGTTCGGGGCCCAAACGGAGGAATCTCGAAACGATTTTAGGCATTCTGGAATCCTCATTAAAAATGAGGAGGGTGGGTGCGTTTCCACGCAATTTCGAGACGTTGAAAAAGTTCGTGGTCACTGACCTCAAGTAGGCCCCAATGGCCAATGTGGCCGTTAAGGGCCCAAATAGAGGAATCTCGCAACGATTTTAGGCATTCTGGAGTCCTCATTAAAAATGAGGAGGGTGGGTGGGTTTCCACGCAATTCCGAGACGGTTAAAAAGTTCGTGTACATCTGACCTCAAGTAGGCCCAAATGACCTATTTGGCCGTTAAGGGCCCAAACGGAGGAATCTCGAAACAATTTTAGGCATTCTGGAATCCTCATGAAAAATGAGGAGGGTGGGTGAGTTTCCACGCAATTCCGAGACGTTGAAAAAGTTCGTGTACATCTGACCTCAAGTAGGCCCAAATGGCCAATTTGGCCGTTAAGGGCCCAAACGGAGGAATCTCGAAACAATTTTAGGCATTCTGGAATCCTCATGAAAAATGAGGAGGGTGGGTGAGTTTCCACGCAATTCCGAGACGTTGAAAAAGTTCGTGTACATCTGACCTCAAGTTGGCCCAAATGGCCTATTTTGGCGTTCAGGGCCCAAACGGAAGAATCTCGCAACAATTTTACGCATTCTGGAATCCTCATGAAAAATGAGGAGGGTGGGTGAGTTTCCACGCAATTCCGAGACGTTGAAAAAGTTCGTGTACCTCTGACCTCAAGTAGGCCCAAATGGCCAATTTGTGGCCGTTCAGGGCCCAAACGGAGGAATCTCGAAACAATTTTAGGCATTCTGGAATCCTCATGAAAAATGAGGAGGGTGGGTGGGTTTCCACGCAATTCCGAGACGTTGAAAAAGTTCGTGTACATATCTGACCTCAAGTAGGCCCAAATGGCCAATTTTGCCGTTCATTGCCCAAACAGAGGAATCTCGCAACGATTTTAGGCATTCTGGAATCCTCATTAAAATGAGGTGGGTGGGTGAGTTTCCACGCAATTCCGAGACGTTGAAAAAGTTCGTTTACATATGACCTAAAGTAGGCCCAAATGCCCAATGTAGCCGTTCAAGGCCCAACCGGAGGAATCTCGAAACGATTTTTTAAATCTGGAATCCTCATAAAAAGTGAGGAGGATGGGTGAGTTTCCACGCAATTCCGAGACGTTGAAAAAGTTCGTGTACATCTGACCTCAAGTAGGCCCAAATGGCCAATGTGGCCGTTCGGGGCCCAAACGGAGGAATCTCGAAACGATTTTAGGCATTCTGGAATCCTCATGAAAAATGAGGAGGGTGGGTGAGTTTCCACGCAATTCCGAGACGTTGAAAAAGTTCGTGTACATCTCGACCTCAAGTAGGCCCAAATGGCCAATGTGGCCGTTCAAGGGCCCAAACGGAGGAATCTCGAAACGATTTTAGGCATTCTGGAATCCTCATGAAAAATGAGGAGGGTGGGTAAGTTTCCACGGATTTCCGAGACGTTGAAAAACTTCGTGTACATCTCACCTTAAGTTGGCCCAAATGGCCAATGTGGCCGTTAAAGGAACAAACGGAGGAATCTCGAAACAATTTTAGGCATTCTGGAATCCTCATGAAAAATGAGGAGGGTGGGTGAGTTTCCACGCAATTCCGAGACGTTGAAAAAGTTCGTGTACATCGACCTCAAGTAGGCCCAAATGGCCAATGTGGCCGTTCAGGGCCCAAACGGAGGAATCTCGAAACGATTTTAGGCATTCTGGAATCCTCATGAAAAATGAGGAGGGTGGGTGAGTTTCCACGCAATTCCGAGACGTTGAAAAAGTTCGTGTACATCGACCTCAAGTAGGCCCAAATGGCCAATGTGGCCGTTCAGGGCCCAAACGGAGGAATCTCGAAACGATTTTAGGCATTCTGGAATCCTCATGAAAAATGAGGAGGGTGGGTGAGTTTCCACGCAATTCCGAGACGTTGAAAAAGTTCGTGTACATCGACCTCAAGTAGGCCCAAATGGCCAATGTGGCCGTTCAAGGGCCCAAACGGAGGAATCTCGAAACGATTTTAGGCATTCTGGAATCCTCATGAAAAATGAGGAGGGTGGGTGGGTTTCCACGCAATTCCGAGACGTTGAAAAAGTTCGTGTACATCTGACCTCAAGTAGGCCCAAATGGCCTATTTGGCCGTTAAGGGCCCAAACGGAGGAATCTCGAAACGATTTTTGGCATTCTGGAATCCTCATGAAAAATGAGGAGGGTGGGTGAGTTTCCACGCAATTCCGAGACGTTGAAAAAGTTCGTGTACATCGACCTCAAGTAGGCCCAAATGGCCAATGTGGCCGTTCAGGGCCAAACGGAGGAATCTCGAAACGATTTTAGGCATTCTGGAATCCTCATGAAAAATGAGGAGGGTGGGTGAGTTTCCACGCAATTCCGAGACGTTGAAAAAGTTCGTGTACATCGACCTCAAGTAGGCCCAAATGGCCAATGTGGCCGTTCAGGGCCCAAACGGAGGAATCTCGAAACGATTTTAGGCATTCTGGAATCCTCATGAAAAATGAGGAGGGTGGGTGAGTTTCCACGCAATTCCGAGAGGTTGAAAAAGTTCGTGTACATCTGACCTCAAGTAGGCCCAAATGGCCAATGTGGCCGTTCAGGGCCCAAACGGAGGAATCTCGCAACGATTTTAGGCATTCTGGAATCCTCATGAAAAATGAGGAGGGTGGGTGAGTTTCCACGCAATTCCGAGACGTTGAAAAAGTTCGTGTACATCGACCTCAAGTAGGCCCAAATGGCCAATGTGGCCGTTCAGGGCCCAAACGGAGGAATCTCGAAACGATTTTAGGCATTCTGGAATCCTCATGAAAAATGAGGAGGGTGGGTGAGTTTCCACGCAATTCCGAGACGTTGAAAAAGTTCGTGTACATCGACCTCAAGTAGGCCCAAATGGCCAATGTGGCCGTTCAGGGGGCCCAAACGGAGGAATCTCGAAACGATTTTAGGCATTCTGGAATCCTCATGAAAAATGAGGAGGGTGGGTGAGTTTCCACGCAATTCCGAGACGTTGAAAAAGTTCGTGTACATCGACCTCAAGTAGGCCCAAATGGCCAATGTGGCCGTTCATTGCCCAAACGGAGGAATCTCGAACCGATTTTAGGCATTCTGGAATCCTCATGAAAAATGAGGAGGGTGGGTGAGTTTCCACGCAATTCCGAGACGTTGAAAAAGTTCGTGTACATCATCGACCTCAAGTAGGCCCAAATGGCCAATGTGGCCGTTCAGGGCCCAAACGGAGGAATCTCGAAACGATTTTAGGCATTCTGGAATCCTCATGAAAAATGAGGAGGGTGGGTGAGTTTCCACGCAATTCCGAGACGTTGAAAAAGTTCGTGTACATCGACCTCAAGTAGGCCCAAATGGCCAATGTGGCCGTTCAGGGCCCAAACGGAGGAATCTCGAAACGATTTTAGGCATTCTGGAATCCTCATGAAAAATGAGGAGGGTGGGTGAGTTTCCACGCAATTCCGAGACGTTGAAAAAGTTCGTGTACATCTGACCTCAAGTAGGCCCAAATGGCTAATGTGGCCGTTCAGAGCCCAAACGGAGGAATCTCGAAACGATTTTAGGCATTCTGGAATCCTCATGAAAAATGAGGAGGGTGGGTGAGTTTCCACGCAATTCCGAGACGTTGAAAAAGTTCGTGTACATCTGACCTCAAGTAGGCCCAAATGGCCAATGTGGCCGTTCAGGGCCCAAACGGAGGAATCTCGAAACGATTTTAGGCAATCTGGAATCCTCATGAAAAATGAGGAGGGTGGGTGAGTTTCCACGCAATTCCGAGACGTTGAAAAAGTTCGTGTACATCTCGACCTCAAGTAGGCCCAAATGGCCAATTGTGGCCGTTCAGGGCCCAAACGGAGGAATCTCGAAACGATTTTAGGCATTCTGGAATCCTCATGAAAAATGAGGAGGGTGGGTGAGTTTCCACGCAATTCCGAGACGTTGAAAAAGTTCGTGTACATCTCGACCTCAAGTAGGCCCAAATGGCCAATGTGGCCGTTCAGGGCCCAAACGGAGGAATCTCGAAACGATTTTAGGCATTCTGGAATCCTCATGAAAAATGAGGAGGGTGGGTGAGAGCTCATTCCACGCAATTTCGAGACGTTGAAAAAGTTCGTGTTCTTGACCTCAAGTAGGCCGACATGGTCTATGTGATCGTTCAGGGCCCAAACGGAGGAATCTCGAAACAATTTAAGGCATTCTGGAATCCTCATGTAAAAAAACGAGGGTGGGTGAGATTTCACGCAATTCCGAGACGTTGAAAAAGTTTGTGTTCTTATGACCTCAAGTAGGCCCAAATGGCCTATGTGCCGTTTAGGGCACAAACGGAGGAATCTCGCAACGATTTTAGGCATTCTTGAATCCTCATGAAAAATGAGGAGGGTGGGTGAGTTTCCACGCAATTCCGAGACGTTGAAAAAGTTCGTGTACAGACCTCAAGTAGGCCGAAATGGCCAATGTGGCCGTTCAGGGGGCCCAAACGGAGGAATCTCGAAACGATTTTTGGCATTCTGGAATCCTCATGAAAAATGAGGAGGGTGGGTGAGTTTCCACGCAATTCCGAGACGTTGAACAAGTTCGTGTACATCTGACCTCAAGTAGGCCCAAATGGCCAATGTGGCCGTTCAAGGCCCAAACGGAGGAATCTCGAAACGATTTTTGGAAATCTAGAATCCTCATAAAAAATGAGGAGGGTGGGTACGTTTCCACGCAATTCCGAGACGTTGAAAAAGTTCGTGGTCACTGACCTCAAGTAGGCCCCAATGGCCAATGTGGCCGTTAAGGGCCCAAATAGAGGAATCTCGAACGATTTTTGGCATTCTGGAATCCTCATTAAAAATGAGGAGGGTGGGCGAGTTTCCACGCAATTCCGAGACGTTGAAAAGGTTCTTGTACATATCTAACCTCAAGTAGGCCCAAATGGCCTATGTGGCCGTTCAAGGGCCGAACGGAGGAATCTCGCAATAATTTAAGGCATTCTGGATTCCCCATGAAAAATGAGGAGGGTGGGTGAGTTTCCACACAATTCTCAGACGTTGAAAAAGTTCGTGTTCTTCTGACCTCTAGTAGGCCCAAATGGCCTATGTGGCCGTTCAGGGGTCAAACGGAGGAATCTCGCAACTATTTTATGAATTCTGGAATCCTCATGAAAAATGAGGAGGGTGGGTGAGTTTCCACGCAATTCCGAGACGTTGAAAAAGTTCGTGTACATCTGACCTCAAGTAGGCCCAAATGGCTAATGTGGCCGTTCAGAGCCCAAACGGAAGAATCTCAAAACGATTTTAGGCATTCGGGAATCCTCATGAAGAATGAGGAGGGTGGGTGGGTTTCCACGCAATTCCGAGACGTTGAAAAAGTTCGTGTACATATCTGACCTCAAGTAGGCCCAAATGGCCAATGTGGCCGTTCAGGGCCCAAACGGAGGAATCTCGGAACGATTTTTGGCATTCTGGAATCCTCATTAAAAATGAGGAGGGTGGGTTAGTTTCCACACAATTCCGAGACGTTGAAAAAGTTCGTGTACATCTGACCTCAAGTAGGCCCAAATGGCCAATGTGGCCGTTCAGGGCGCAAACGGAGGAATCTCGAAACGATTTTTGGCATTCTGGAATCCTCATTAAAAATGAGGAGGGTGGGTGTGTTTCCACGCAATTCCGAGACGTTGAAAAAGTTCGTGTACATCTGAACTCAAGTAGGCCCAAATGGCCAATGTTGTCGTTCAAGGCCCAAACAGACGAATCTCGAAACGATTTTAGGCAATCTAGAATCCTCATGAAAAATGAGGTGGGTGGGTGAGTTTCCACGCAATTCCGAGACGTTGAAAAAGTTCGTGTACATCTGACCTCAAGTAGGCCCAAATGGCCAATGTGGCCGTTCAGGGCCCAAACGGAGGAATCTCGAAACGATTTTAGGCATTCTGGAATCCTCATGAAAAATGAGGAGGGTGGGTGAGTTTCCACGCAATTCCGAGACGTTGAAAAAGTTCGTGTACATCGACCTCAAGTAGGCCCAAATGGCCAATGTGGCCGTTCGGGGCCCAAACGGAGGAATCTCGAAACGATTTTAGGCATTCTGGAATCCTCATGAAAAATGAGGAGGGTGGGTGAGTTTCCACGCAATTCCGAGAGGTTGAAAAAGTTCGTGTACATCTGACCTCAAGTAGGCCCAAATGGCCAATGTGGCCGTTCAGGGCCCAAACGGAGGAATCTCAAAACGATTTTAGGCATTCTGGAATCCTCATGAAAAATGAGGAGGGTGGGTGAGTTTCCACGCAATTCCGAGACGTTGAAAAAGTTCTTGTACATATCCGACCTCAAGTAGGCCCAAATGGCCAATGTGGCCGTTCAGGGCGCAAAGGGAGGAATCTCGGAACGATTTTTGGCATTCTGGAATCCTCATTAAAAATGAGGAGGGTGGGTGAGTTTCCACGCAATTCCGAGACGTTGAAAAAGTTCGTGTACATCGACCTCAAGTAGGCCCAAATGGCCAATGTGGCCGTTCAAGGGCCCAAACGGAGGAATCTCGAAACGATTTTAGGCATTCTGGAATCCTCATGAAAAATGAGGAGGGTGGGTGAGTTTCCACGCAATTCCGAGACGTTGAAAAAGTTCGTGTACATCGACCTCAAGTAGGCCCAAATGGCCAATGTGGCCGTTCAGGGGCGCAAACGGAGGAATCTCGCCAAAATTTTAGGCATTCTGGAATCCTCATGAAAAATGAGGAGGGTGGGTGAGTTTCCACGCAATTCCGAGACGTTTAAAAAGTTCGTGTACATCTGACCTCAAGTAGGCCCAAATGGCCAATGTGGCCGTTCAGGGCCCAAACGGAGGAATCTCGAAACGATTTTAGGCATTCTAGAATCCTCATGAAAAATGAGGAGGGTGGGTGAGTTTCCACGCAATTCCGAGACGTTGAAAAAGTTCGTGTACATCTGACCTCAAGTAGGCCCAAATGGCCAATGTGGCCGTTCAGGGCCCAAACGGAGGAATCTCGCAACGATTTTAGGCATTCTGGAATCCTCATGAAAAATGAGGAGGGTGGGTGAGTTTCCACGCAATTCCGAGACGTTGAAAAAGTTCGTATTCATCTGACCTCAAGTTGGGCCAAATGGCCAATGTGGCCGTTCAGGGCCCAATGGGAGGAATCTCGAAACGATTTTAGGCAATCTAGAATCCTTATGAAAAATGAGGAGGGTGGGTGAGTTTCCACGCAATTCCGAGATGTTGAAAAAGTTCGTGTACATCTGACCTCAAGTAGGCCCAAATGGCCAATTTGGCCGTTCACCTCAAGTAGGGGCAATGTGGCCCAAACGGAGGAATCTCGAACGATTTTAGGCATTCTGGAATCCTCATGAAAAATGAGGAGGGTGGGTGAGTTTCCACGCAATTCCGAGACGTTGAAAAAGTTCGTGTACATCGACCTCAAGTAGGCCCAAATGGCCAATGTGGCCGTTCAGGGCCCAAACGGAGGAATCTCGAAACGATTTTAGGCATTCTGGAATCCTCATGAAAAATGAGGAGGGTGGGTGAGTTTCCACGCAATTCCGAGACGTTGAAAAAGTTCGTGTACATCGACCTCAAGTAGGCCCAAATGGCCAATGTGGCCGTTCAGGGCCCAAACGGAGGAATCTCGAAACGATTTTAGGCATTCTGGAATCCTCATGAAAAATGAGGAGGGTGGGTGAGTTTCCACGCAATTCCGAGACGTTGAAAAAGTTCGTGTACATCGACCTCAAGTAGGCCCAAATGGCCAATGTGGCCGTTCGGGCCCAAACGGAGGAATCTCGAAACGATTTTAGGCATTCTGGAATCCTCATGAAAAATGAGGAGGGTGGGTGAGTTTCCACGCAATTCCGAGACGTTGAAAAAGTTCGTGTACATCTCGACCTCAAGTAGGCCCAAATGGCCAATGTGGCCGTTCAGGCCCAAACGGAGGAATCTCGAAACGATTTTAGGCATTCTGGAATCCTCATGAAAAAAAATGAGGAGGGTGGGTGAGTTTCCACGCAATTCCGAGACGTTGAAAAAGTTCGTGTACATCGACCTCAAGTAGGCCCAAATGGCCAATGTGGCCGTTCAAGGCCCAAACGGAGGAATCTCGAAACGATTTTAGGCATTTGGAATCCTCATGAAAAATGAGGAGGGTGGGTGAGTTTCCACGCAATTCCGAGACGTTGAAAAAGTTCGTGTACATCGACCTCAAGTAGGCCCAAATGGCCAATGTGGCCGTTCGGGGCCCAAACGGAGGAATCTCGAAACGATTTTAGGCATTCTGGAATCCTCATGAAAAATGAGGAGGGTGGGTGAGTTTCCACGCAATTCCGAGACGTTGAAAAAGTTCGTGTACAGCGACCTCAAGTAGGCCCAAATGGCCAATGTGGCCGTTCAGGGCGCAAACGGAGGAATCTCGAAACGATTTTAGGCATTCTGGAATCCTCATGAAAAATGAGGAGGGTGGGTGAGTTTCCACGCAATTCCGAGACGTTGAAAAAGTTCGTGTACATCGACCTCAAGTAGGCCCAAATGGCCAATGTGGCCGTTCAGGGCCCAAACGGAGGAATCTCGAAACGATTTTAGGCATTCTGGAATCCTCATGAAAAATGAGGAGGGTGGGTGAGTTCCACGCAATTCCGAGACGTTGAAAAAGTTCGTGTACATCGACCTCAAGTAGGCCCAAATGGCCTATTTGGCCGTTAAGGGCCCAAACGGAGGAATCTCGCAACAATTTTAGGCATTCTGGAATCCTCATGAAAAATGAGGAGGGTGGGTGAGTTTCCACGCAATTCCGAGACGTTGAAAAAGTTCGTGTACATCTGACCTCAAGTAGGCCCAAATGGCAAATGTGGCCGTTCAAGGCCCAAACGAGAGAATCTCGAAACGATTTTATGCATTCCGGAATCCTCATGAAAAATGAGGTGGGAGGGTCAGTTTCCACGCAATTCCGAGACGTTGAAAAAGTTCTTGTACATGTAACCTCAACTAGGCCCAAATGGCTAATTTGGCCGTTAAAGGCCCAAACGACATAATCTCGCAATAATTTTTGGCATTCTGGAATCCTCATGAAAAATGAGGAGGGTGGGTGCGTTTCCACGCAATTCCGAGACGTTGAAAAAGTTCGTGTACATCTGACCTCAAGTAGGCCCAAATGGCCAATGTGGCCGTTCAGGGCCCAAACGGAGGAATCTCGAAACGATTTTAGGCATCTCTGGAATCCTCATGAAAAATGAGGAGGGTGGGTGAGTTTCCACGCAATTCCGAGACGTTGAAAAAGTTCGTGTACATCTGACCTCAAGTAGGCCCAAATGGCTAATGTGGCCGTTCAGGGACCAAACGGAGGAATCTCGAAACGACTTTAGGCATTCTAGAATCCTCATGAAAAATGAGGAGGGTGGGTGCGTTTCCACGCAATTCCGAGACGTTGAAAATGTTCGTGGTCATCTGACCTCAAGTAGGCCCAAATGGCCAATGTGGCCGTTCAGGGCGCAAACGGAGGAATCTCGCAACGATTTTAGGCATTCTGGAATCCTCATGAAAAATGAGGAGGGTGGGTGAGTTTCCACGCAATTCCGAGACGTTGAAAAAGTTCGTGTTCATCGACCTCAAGTAGTCCCAAATGGCCTATATGGCCCTCAGGGCCGAAACGGAGGAACCTCGACACAATTTTAGGCATTCTGGAATCCTCATGAAGAATGAGGAGGGTGGGTGAGTTTCCACGCAATTCCGACATGTTTAAAAAGTTCGTGTACATCGACCTCAAGTAGGCCCAAATGGCCAATGTGGCCGTTAAGGGCCCAAACGGAGGAATCTCGAAACGATTTTAGGCATTCTGGAATCCTCATGAAAAATGAGGAGGGTGGGTGAGTTTCCACGCAATTCCGAGACGTTGAAAAAGTTCGTGTACATCGACCTCAAGTAGGCCCAAATGGCCAATGTGGCCGTTCAAGGGCCCAAACGGAGGAATCTCGAAACGATTTTAGGCATTCTGGAATCCTCATGAAAAAAATGAGGAGGGTGGGTGAGTTTCCACGCAATTCCGAGACGTTGAAAAAGTTCGTGTACATCGACCTCAAGTAGGCCCAAATGGCCAATGTGGCCGTTTAAAGGCCCAAACGGAGGAATCTCGCAACGATTTTAGGCATTGGAATCCTCATGAAAAATGAGGAGGGTGGGTGAGTTTCCACGCAATTCCGAGACGTTGAAAAAGTTCGTGTACATCTGACCTCAAGTAGGCCCAAATGGCCAATGTGGCCGTTAAGGGCCCAAACGGAGGAATCTCGAAACGATTTTAGGCATTCTGGAATCCTCATGAAAAATGAGGAGGGTGGGTTAGTTTCCACGCAATTCCGAGACGTTGAAAAAGTTCTTGTACATATCTGACCTCAAGTAGGCCCCAATGGCCAGTGTGGCCGTTAATTGCCCAAACAGAGGAATCTCGAAACGATTTTATGCATTCTGGAATCCTCATTAAAAATGAGGAGGGTGGGTGAGTTTCCACGCAATTCCGAGACGTTGAAAAAGTTCGTGTACATCTGACCTCAAGTAGGCCCAAATGGCCAATGTGGCCGTTCATTGCCCAAACAGAGGAATCTTCTAACGATTTTAGGCATTCTAGAATCCTCATGAAAAATGAGGAGGGTGGGTGAGTTTCCACGCAATTCAGAGACGTTGAAAAAGTTCGTGTACATCTGACCTCAAGTAGGCCCAAATGGCCTATTTGGCCGTTCGTTGGGGCCCAAACGGAGGAATCTCGAAACGATTTTAGGCATTCTGGAATCCTCATGAAAAAATGAGGAGGGGGTGGGTTGAAAAAGTTCGTGTTCAAGTAGGCCCAAATGGCCTAATTGGCCGTTAAAGGGCCCAAACGGAGTTGAAAAAAGTTCGGAATCCTCATGAAAAATGAGGAGGGTGGGTGGAGTTTCCACCAATTCCGAGACGTTGAAAAAGGCTCAAATAGGCCCAAATGGCCAACGTGGCCGTTCATTGCCCAAACGGAGGAATCTCGGAACGATTTTAGGCATTCTGGAATCCTCATGAAAAGTGAGGTGGGTCGGTGTGTTTCCACGCAATTTCGAGTAGTTGAAGAAGTTCTTGTACATCTGACCTCAAGTAGGCCCAAATAGCCAATGTGGCCGTCAAAGGCCGAAACGGAGGAATCTCGCAACGATTTTTGGAAATCTAGAATCCTCATGAAAAATGAGGAGGGTGGGTGAGTTTCCACGCAATTCCGAGACGTTGAAAAAGTTCGTGTACATCTGACCTCAAGTAGGCCCAAATGGCCAATGTGGCCGTTCAGGGCGCAAACGGAGGAATCTCGAAACGATTTTTGGCATTCTGGAATCCTCATGAAAAATGAGGAGGGTGGGTGGGTTTCCACGCAATTCCGAGACGTTGAAAAAATTCGTGTACATCTGACCTCAAGTAGGCCCAAATGGCTAATGTGGCCGTTCAGGGACCAAACGGAGGAATCTCGAAACGACTTTAGGCATTCTGGAATCCTCTTGAAAAATGAGGAGGGTGGGTGAGTTTCCACGCAATTCCGAGACGTTGAAAAAGTTCGTGTACATATCTGACCTCAAGTAGGCCCAAATGGCCTATTTGGCCGTTAAGGGCCCAAACGAAGGAATCTCGCAATAATTTTTGGCATTCTGGAATCCTCATGAAAAATGAGGAGGGTGGGTGAGTTTCCACGCAATTCCGAGACGTTGAAAAAGTTCGTGTACATCTGACCTCAAGTAGGCCCAAATGGCCAATGTGGCCGTTCAAGGCCCAAACGGAGGAATCTTACAAAAATTTTAGGCATTCGGAATCCTCATGAAAAATGAGGAGGGTGGGTGAGTTTCCACGCAATTCGAGACGTTGAAAAAGTTCGTGTACATCGACCTCAAGTAGGCCCAAATGGCCAATGTGGCCGTTAATGGCGCAAACGGAGGAATCTCGAAACGATTTTTGGCATTCTGGAATCCTCATGAAAAATGAGGAGGGTGGGTGAGTTTCCACGCAATTCCGAGACGTTGAAAAAGTTCGTGTACATCGACCTCAAGTAGGCCCAAATGGCCAATGTGGCCGTTCATTGCCCAAACGGAGGAATCTCGAAACGATTTTAGGCATTTGGAATCCTCATGGAAAATGAGGAGGGTGGGTGAGTTTCCACGCAATTCCGAGACGTTGAAAAAGTTCGTGTACATCTGACCTCAAGTAGGCCCAAATGGCCAATGTGGCCGTTCAAGGCCCAAACGGAGGAATCTCGAAACGATTTTAGGCATTCTGGAATCCTCATGAAAAATGAGGAGGGTGGGTGAGTTTCCACGCAATTCCGAGACGTTGAAAAAGTTCGTGTACATCTGACCTCAAGTAGGCCCAAATGGCCTATTTGGCCGTTAAGGGCCCAAACGAAGGAATCTCGCAATAATTTTTGGCATTCTGGAATCCTCATGAAAAATGAGGTGGGTGGGTGAGTTTCCACATAATTCCGAGACGTTGAAAAAGTTCGTGTACATCTGACCTCAAGTAGGCCCAAATGGCCAATGTGGCCGTTCAGGGCCCAAACGGAGGAATCTCGAAACGATTTTAGGCATTCTGGAATCCTCATGAAAAATGAGGAGGGTGGGTGAGTTTCCACGCAATTCCGAGACGTTGAAAAAGTTCGTGTACATCGACCTCAAGTAGGCCCAAATGGCCAATGTGGCCGTTCGGGGCCCAAACGGAGGAATCTCGAAACGATTTTGGCATTCTGGAATCCTCATGAAAAATGAGGAGGGTGGGTGAGTTTCCACGCAATTCCGAGACGTTGAAAAAGTTCGTGTACATCTGACCTCAAGTAGGCCCAAATGGCTAATGTGGTGGCCGTTCAAGGGCCGAAACGGAGGAATCTCGACACAAATTTAGGCATTATGGAATCCTCATGAAAAATGAGGAGGGTGGGTGAGTTTCCACGCAATTCCGAGACGTTGAAAAAGTTCGTGTACATCTGACCTCAAGTAGGCCCAAATGGCCAATGTGGCCGTTCAAGGCCCAAACGGAGGAATCTCGAAACGATTTTTGGCAATCTAGAATCCTCATGAAAAATGAGGAGGGTGGGTGCGTTTCCACGCAATTCCGAGACGTTGAAAAAGTTCGTGTACATCTGACCTCAAGTAGGCCCAAATGGCCAATGTGGCCGTTCAGGCCCAAACGGAAGAATCTCGAAACGATTTTATGCATTCTGGAATCCTCATGAAAAATGAGGAGGGAGGGTCGGTTTCCACGCAATTCCGAGACGTTGAAAAAGTTCTTGTACATCTAACCTCAACTAGGCCCAAATGGCCTATTTGGCCGTTAAAGGCCCAAACGAAATAATCTCGCAATAATTTTTGGCATTCTGGAATCCTCATGAAAAATGAGGAGGGTGGGTGCGTTTCCACGCAATTCCGAGACGTTGAAAAAGTTCGTGTACATCTGACCTCAAGTAGGCCCAAATGGCCAATGTGGCCGTTCGGGGCCCAAACGGAGGAATCTCGAAACGATTTTAGGCATTCTGGAATCCTCATGAAAAATGAGGAGGGTGGGTGAGTTTCCACGCAATTCCGAGACGTTGAAAAAGTTCGTGTACATCTGACCTCAAGTAGGCCCAAATGGCCAATGTGGCCGTTCAAGGGCCCAAACGGAGGAATCTCGAAACGATTTTAGGCATTCGGAATCCTCATGAAAAATGAGGAGGGTGGGTGAGTTTCCACGCAATTCCGAGACGTTGAAAAAGTTCGTGTACATCGACCTCAAGTAGGCCCAAATGGCCAATGTGGCCGTTCAGGGCCCAAAACGGAGGAATCTCGAAACGATTTTAGGCATTCTGGAATCCTCATGAAAAATGAGGAGGGTGGGTGAGTTTCCACGCAATTCCGAGACGTTGAAAAAGTTCGTGTACATCGACCTCAAGTAGGCCCAAATGGCCAATGTTGCCGTTCAGGGCCCAAACGGAGGAATCTCGAAACGATTTTAGGCATTCTGGAATCCTCATGAAAAATGAGGAGGGTGGGTGAGTTTCCACGCAATTCCGAGACGTTGAAAAAGTTCGTGTACATCTGACCTCAAGTAGGCCCAAATGGCCAATTGTGGCCGTTAAAGGCCCAAACGGAGGAATCTCGAAACGATTTTAGGCATTCTGGAATCCTCATGAAAAATGAGGGGTGGGTGAGTTTCCACGCAATTCCGAGACGTTGAAAAAGTTCGTGTACATCTGACCTCAAGTAGGCCCAAATGGCCAATGTGGCCGTTCATTGCCCAAACGGAGGAATCTCGAAACGATTTTAGGCATTCTGGAATCCTCATGAAAAATGAGGAGGGTGGGTGAGTTTCCACGCAATTCCGAGACGTTGAAAAAGTTCGTGTACATCGACCTCAAGTAGGCCCAAATGGCCAATGTGGCCGTTAAGGGCCCAAACGGAGGAATCTCGAAACGATTTTAGGCATTCTGGAATCCTCATGAAAAATGAGGAGGTGGGTGAGTTTCCACGTAATTCCGAGACGTTGAAAAAGTTCGTGTACATCTGACCTCAAGTAGGCCCAAATGGCCAATGTGGCCGTTCAGGGCCCAAACGGAGGAATCTCGCAACGATTTTAGGCATTCTGGAATCCTCATGAAAAATGAGGAGGGTGGGTGAGTTTCCACGCAATTCCGAGACGTTGAAAAAGTTCGTGTACATCTGACCTCAAGTAGGCCCAAATGGCCTATTTGGCCGTCATTGCCCAACGGAGGAATCTCGAAACGATTTTAGGCATTCTGGAATCCTCATGGAAAATGAGGAGGGTGGGTGTGTTTGCACGCAATTCCGAGGCGTTGAAAAAGTTCGTGTACATCTGACCTGAAGTAGGCCCAAAGGGCCAATGTGGCTGTTCAAGGCCCAAACGGAGGAATCTCGGAACCATTTTTGGCATTCTGGAATCCTCATGGAAAATGAGGAGGGTGGGTGGGTTTCCACGCAATTCCGAGACGTTGATAAAGTTCGTGTACATATCTGACCTCAAGTCGGCCCAAATTGCCAATGTGGCCGTCAAAGGCCCAAACGGAGGAATCTCGAAACGATTTTTGGCAATCTAGAATCCTCATGAAAAATGAGGAGGGTGGGTGGGTTTCCACGCAATTCCGAGACGTTGAAAAGGTTCGTGTACATATCTGACCTCAAGTAGGCCCAAATGACCAATGTGGCCGTTCAAGGCCCAAACGGAGGAATCTCGAAACGATTTTAGGCATTCTGGAATCCTCATGAAAAATGAGGAGGGTGGGTGGGTTTCTACGCAATTCCGAGACGTTGAAAAAGTTCGTGTACATATCTGACCTCAAGTAGGCTCAAATGGCCAATTTTGCCGTTCATTGCCCAAAAAGAGGAATCTCGCAACGATATTAGGCATTCTGGAATCATCATTAAAATGAGGTGGGTGGGTGAGTTTCCATATAATTCCGAGACGTTGAAAAAGTTCGTGTACATCTGACCTCAAGTAGGCCCAAATGGCCAATGTGGCCGTTCAGGGCCCAAACGGAGGAATCTCGAAACGATTTTGGCATTCTGGAATCCTCATTAAAAATGAGGAGGGTGGGTGAGTTTCCACGCAATTCCGAGACGTTGAAAAAGTTCGTGGTCATCTGACCTCAAGTAGGCCCAAATGGCCAATGTGGCCGTTCAGGGCGCAAACGGAGGAATCTCGAAACGATTTTAGGCATTCTGGAATCCTCATGGAAAATGAGGAGGGTGGGTGGGTTTCCACGCAATTCCGAGACGTTGAAAAA